>JANAVB010041219.1:41036699-41636699 GCA_029216955.1 Iris pallida | reverse complement strand
GACGTGTGTGACTTTGTGATGTGCTAAGTGTCTTGTGTTAGACTGAGTTGTAGGTTGTACTACCTGCTTTCCCAGTCTAATCTCTAACTTTTTAGAGTTAGCACAAATCTCATCATACTTAGCAGAAAGAGCATCAATTCTACATGAAGCAATAGAATACTTCTTCTTTTCTGATTCTAGTTCCTCCTTAAGTTTAGCATTTTCTTGAGTGCTTTTGTCAATGCAATCAAGTGCCTCATGCAATCTAAACTTCAGTATGGAAATCTCAGCAGAATTATCAGAAGTAGAAGTATCTCTAGCATCATTCAATAAGCAAGTAAGCCTTTCATTCTCACGCTTATAGGATCGAATATCCTTTCTAGCTTGCTTATATTTATCTAATACTTTCTTGTGTTCTTCTAACAGATCACTGAAAGCATCAGATAAATTATCATAAGAAAATTCACTCTCTTCAGAAAAAGAATCATTTTGTACCTCGTTAGATAATGCCATTGTGCATAAATTTGTAGCTTGATGAGGTTTTTCTTCTTCTTCTTCTTCTTCTTCAGACTCTCTTGCTTCACTTTCACACCATATGCCCGATGATCTTCCTTCATTTGATTGTTCGTAGTGACTCTCCTTTCTTTTAGTAGTACAATCTTCTTGGATGTGATCTATCTTCTTGTAATTGTCACATACAAGCTCTTCTTCGTATAAGGGATTATGCTGTACCTTAAATTCCAATTTCGTCATGTACATATTTGCATCATTATGAAGACTATCCTTCTCTCTGGAGTTGCTAGCTTTGCTTTCATACCTGCACTCATAAGTAGCTTCAAGAACTTTCCAAATTTTATGAGATGTTGTGCAAGTAGAAATAAGATTAAATACATTTGTGTCTACAGCACAATAAAATATATGCATAGCTTTTGCATCAAGGCTAGCTAACTTCTTCTCTTCCTCTGTGTAACTATAATAAGGCTTATTGATTATAGAGGATGTGAGAATAGAAGTGATAGTAGGCTTCTTGTAGCCATTGACAATAATTGACCATAAGTCAAAATCTAGAGACTTCAAGTAGAAGCTCATCCGTGTCTTCCAATAGCTATAGTTTGTTCCATCAAATAGTGGGAGTCTATTTAAGGATTGCTCTTCAGTTGTGAAGTACATACTTGCTATATGTGATATTGTGATCTATGTAACAACTGTAATAAATAAGAATATAAGAGCAGTGTTACCTCGCTTTACCTGTATAACCCGCTCTGATACCAATTGTAGGACCGATTGTAGGAACGAGTTGTAAAGCACAATACTCTAGAGGGGGGTGAATAGAGTAGGCAGCAGAAATTAACTATTTAAAAATGTTAGTAACAAGATCACAGAATATATATATCACAGATATGTAAAATAAAAAGTAGAGAGAAGAGAGCAAACGCAAACACAAGGATGTATACTGGTTTCTCTCTGTTGAGGACTAGTCCAGTCGGAAGAACTCTAGCTTCCAGTTGAATCCACTATGGAAAATCACCACAAGTTTTCATCCGAAGTTCTTGCAACTTCTACAACGCGAGCTTTGATCCGAAGTACTCGACCAACTTCAATTGTGAAGTGTGTACCTTCAATCAAGCCTCCGATTACAACCACTCTGAAACTTCTAGACCGTACCATACTGGCAAATCGACTAGAGGATTGTAACTGGCTTGGGATTTGAAAATGAATAGCTCAGAATACTTTGGAAGAAGTAGTAGGCTTATAGAGAAGAGATATGAAAGTGAATGAGTGAGTTGAAATGATCGAAATCCTTCTCTATTTATAGTTTTTCCAAAGGCAGAATTCTGACAGAATTCGGACAGAATTCGGACAGAACTCTATGAGAAAATCTCGGTGGGATCCGTAACTGCAGGGAGACCAAGTTCAAAAAGCAACGGGCACTAACCGAACTCTGGCCGAATTCTGGCCGAACTCTGGCCGAATTCTGTCCGAGTTCTGTTGGAGTTCTGTCAGGGTTTTTGCAAATTGGTTTTTGGGCTTTTTGAAAAGTCAGGCAGTTAGGAAGTAGTTTGGGCTTTTGTAAGTGGGCTTATTTTCAAAATAAAAGGGTATTTTGAAAATGTTTCTTGGGTAGCCTATTTGCCAGTACGATGCAGTGTACATCGTGTTCCTAGACTCAATAAATATGAAAAATACATTGATAAAATAGGAAAACCAAGAGCCCTTTGATGACGCCTTTCTTCAAATATTTGAGCAAACATGAAGACGCCTTTTTCACTTGACAGCGGAACCCCCGATGCGAGGCTCCGGATAGGTCGTTAGGCGGTTCAGAGAAATCTTCTTGTATAACGCCGTCTTTGGCCCATCAACAATTCTCCATTGCATATGTCCTGGTTTGATCATGTTTGATCATGCTTACAGCATGTCTACAAATACATGTTAGAAGAACAAAGCAGTATGATGCATTATGATACAAACATATGATGTAGAACATTTAGGACAATGCTAATATTAGGACAATGCTAAGTTTAAGTAGCAACATGATAGTGATTACATGAATATTAGTGATGTTGATATATTAAACTTAATTGATTAGCCATATTCAAAAACATGATATAATCATTGGGCTAACATATCCGACAACATCTGTAGATTTTTTCCCTTTTTGTGTCACCCTATTATTATAATATTTTCCCCTTTTTGGTTGTTTTAGAGACCCGTCGATTCCAGTGATTTCTAAATCACTGAAATTCATAAGTTGACTTTGTAGATGTTTGTAGAGACTAGCTTTGATCCAGTTTGACCTTGGTTGACTACTTTGACTGAACGTCGAAGTAGAGTCAACATTTGACCTAGGTTAGACTAGTTTGACCCGAGTTGACCTAGGGTTGACCAGAGTTGACCAGTTGACCAGAAGTCAACTGTAAGTCAACCCTTGACTTAGATTGACCTAGTTTAACTTGTTTTGACTTGCCTTGACCTAGTTTGACTTAGTGTGACTTGATTTTACTTCCAAACCCTTATATTGATACAGTATTTCCACCTATAGGTCCTCGAGGTACTGTTCTTGGACCAGTTGACATATTCTACCAGATCCCAGGCGAGTACATTCTTTGATAATATTTCTGTTTTATGATATCGTCTATGTTTCTTGTATTTAGTGTAGATATCCATGTTCTCTTGACACATTGTTCACACGGATTGGTATTTCCCTGGATCCCGTCATGAGATATTATTCCTCGCTCTCCTTGGTATATCTTGTGCATATTTTTCTTGTTCCTTGTGCATTGTATAGACACGATTCCTGCGAAGGCTAGCTACCCTCTCGGAGAATCGCATGTCATGATGTGTCATGGTTGGATCCATTATACTAGTCGGGGACGGGGAGTATTAGTGTAGATGTGTGGTCATTATCCACCTTGTTATTCTTGTAGACCTTGTGAGTGTTAATCATACACCTCACGTATGATTAACCAGACCAGTAGACCTTGTGCAAGACCCAAGCCGGCCACATGTTGAAACTAGTACTCACACACTTAGATAGATGATTCTTGATTCTTGTACATGCCATGATCAGTTTTACTTGCCTTGTTCTAGCTCTAGATTACAGTATACCTTGCCATGATACTCACATGTACATTTCATGATTTCTTGTATATTCTCTCTATTTACTGCTACATTTTTAATATCGTCTAATTAGAACTGTTATTTGAGATTTGTGCTCGTTCCATCCTGACTGGATATGTTGACAAAATTTTAGGAGTAGTTGTGCCACATTTGTTGGACTGCAGGATGATTCTAGCTGAGGTGGTTCACACTGTTCCTCTATGTGAGTTGCCTGATAGTTATTCCTTAGTTAGTCTTGTTGTTCCTTCATTATCTTCCTGTCTTATGATCATTGTAGATTCTAGTTGTTCTAGTGATATTGTTATTAGTTCTTGTCTTATCTTCCTTAGTTTCGTGATGTGACATGAGTACATTTCTAGTTATGGATTCTTAGATGTTGTAGTTAGTATAGTACACTTGACAGCGTTCTACCGCCGATACCGCGGCGTAGGCTGGGCGTGGCCCACGTATTCGTACTCGTATATCCGGGTGCGGGTCATGACACGTTTTTAGTGGTGGCCCATGCAGGTCAGTCTTTGCAGTTAATGCGAAGTCGTGGTAGTACTTGAGTTTATCTGTACTACTGCGAGCCTGCCCTAGGATTAAGGTTGAGTCATGGAATATTTTAGGATTTTGGTACTCAGTCACATATTAGGAACTCTTGGTAGATTCTAGGGATGACCCCTGGGAATCTTATTTCGAAACTCTTCGAATATATTCCCATTCGTTTCTATCCGTCCTGATTCCTGAGATATCTCTCAGTTATCAACTTTATTCCTTCTTAGAATGAGTTTGTGGACCCCAGAGGGAAGGTATAAGTTGGACTTGTATATCATCTAGGTTGGGGAGAGAATATGATTTACCAACCTCGTATCAGGGTCGAGGTTTGTTTTAGATTATATTCCACCATTTTCTATCTTGACCTAGGTGGTACCCTCGGAACTTTCCCTAAGATTTCCTCTGAACCCTATCTCGGAAGTTGTTTCCGTTGTTTCTATTAACTTACCATTGACTTGTTGTTGAATTTTAAATCTTAATATTCGTTGTTGACCTTTAATTTTGTTTTGGATAATTCTTTTAAGAATTGAGTTAAGATATCCTGATAAACATATTTTGGATGAGGACGATGAGAACGGTAAGTGTCTACTTTATTTATGGAGTTTGGAATTCATCGCAGTCATATTAGCTAGCGAGACAAGGACATGGAGCCTGATTTGGATATACTATCCTAGTTATGTCATTTAGATTCTCTTGCAGCCATACCGGTTGGCGTGGTAAAGAATCTAGATGACATGATTATAGGGTGTATACATAGTTATGGACTTTATTGTTTATTACCGCTATGCTTACTGGCGTGGCGTAAATTCTGGCAACATAATTTTGGATAGACGTGTATGGTTATCAGGTCATATCTTAAGTTGATTCACTTCTTTTACCAATTGAGCAAGATAATTCCTACCATTATTTCTTGTTTATCATTATTTTCTCTCCCATCGCATGATGATTTTCTCATCTTACCGTCATTTCCTTTGCCTTGTTTAGCTATGTCTTGATTACACAAATCACCCCGTACTTGAACTTCATTTATATCTTCGATTCTCCTAATCGTCTCTAAAATGGTGCCCCAATGACTTGGCTTATTTCTGAAATCATGCACATATGATTTTGTTCATATCATGATTCTATCGTGCCAAAATCCATCATCGTGCCTGAACAATTTCGAATCGATTTTCTTGATCATGCAAACTCGTCATTCTTGCATCGTGCCTAAATTATTGCCTAAATCTTCTATCATGTTTTAACCCCACTACCAACCTTTAATTTCGAGGACGAAATTTTTATAAAGTGGGTAGGATTGTAAGTCCCTGAATTTAGGGCTTATTTTTTTTCAATTTTATAATTCAATTATTTTGAATAGATATTATTATTTGATTTAATGCTCTTTACCGTGCCTTTGACTTCTGGAGCATCAGGGATGCCAGTCTCTGGAAACTTCCTTCTTGAAGTTTGAAGTAGATGACATTACCTTCACGTCGATATATCATATCCCATCCAAACTCGTTCCCTTGTGCTCCTTTTGTATCGCGCAAGTTCGGGTCAATTTAGGCCAATTAATTATCTACCGTAAAATCTGATTTAACTTCCAATTTAATTTCCGGGCCCGACATCGGTCCAATCCAGTCGACCCAGTATATGGCCCTGACCTGTTTTGAGTAAACTATACAGGTGCCACTTGAGTGCCACAATTTTGACCTCCCTTGTGCTCCTATTTTATCCATGATTTAAATTGTTTAAATTATTAATTAATTAAATCTTGGTCCCGAACCTGTCCGATCTTAGCCAGTACCCGACCCAATTGGGTGTAGGCCCTATCATGTTTGCCCATACTCCCCACTTATATTTTCCTATTTTTTCTCTACTCAAAATATTTCTCTTACATATAAATATCTCTTTTGCTCTCTTTTATATATGTATATATACATATACATATATAATATGATGTATGTAAATATCCTCATATCAACTCTCTCTCTCTCCTTACACACACATCACCCCCTCACCTCTACAGCCACCTCACCCCCCCATGGCCGACCTACTCTCTCTCTCTCTCTATTCTCTCTTTCTAAATATCTATCTTTCTCTCTCTCTATTCTCACCCTCTCTCTTTATATATTTATACACACACACACACACAAATAACCCTCACTCACCCCTCACCTCTCCTTACACTCACCCCCTCTACTACTCCTGTACGAGCAGCCCCCCCCTCACACTACTTTCCCTCCCTCTCTCCTTTCTCTAATAATATCTCTCATTCACTCTCTCTCTCTCTCTCCTTTTTTTTAAAAAAACTCCACATATACACATACACATTTCTTTCTCCCTCTCTTCCAACAAACGCACCACCACCACAGCCCTCACTGCCAACAGCCCCCTCCACCCTCGCGTACACCACCTCCTCCTCCCTCTTCTTCTCCTCCTCCTCTTCATCATCTTCATCATCATCATCTTCTTCAACCCACCCTCACCATCACAACTACACACCACCACCATCAACCGCCACCACTTCCACCCGCGAACGGCCCCACCGCCGTCGCCGCCCCGCCGTCGTCGCCCTGCCGCATGCAGCCTCGTCGCCCCGCCGCGCGCCACCGCGGGTGGCCAGCAGCAGCCGCGAGGCAGCAACTGCAGCAGCAAGAATGGCGGCAGCAGCCCACCGCAGCCGTACGACGGCGCCGCCGCCGTCGCGCACGGCCGTCGGCGAGCCCCCTGGCCGCGCGCGCGACCCCGGCGACCTCTCCCGGGCCAGCGCCTCCTTCTCTGACGCGACGCATGGGCTATTCGTGCGTTTCGAACGGAATTCCGTCGACGCGCGCGCTGGAAGTTTCAGAAATTGTGTTTCGGGACAGCACCTTCGTGCGTGTTTTTCGGAAGATCCGACCGTTGGATCGGCAATTTCTTCACTCCGTTACAATGTCGGTATATCCCTCTTCACCTCTGTCAAATTTCACCCGTTAATTTCGTCGTTTGATATATCAAAACCGGCCACCAAGTTGACGTTTTAATTTATACTATTTTTGGACAGTTTTGCGACGTCAACTTTGCGGGTTCGTATCTTCGCCGTCGCAGCTCCGTTTTGCGTTCCACCAGTTCTGATACACAGCTGGTATAACCCTCTTCTTGTCCCCTTTAGATTCCATTTCAGTTTGAGCTTGTTAGGTCGGTCGAATTCGACGCCAAAGTTGGCCATTCGAATTCTTTAATTTGCACTAGTTAAATTCTATTTTTGAACCCGGGACTCCGGATTCAATTTCTGACACCACCAGTAGACTCATGGCGTCGTTCTGGTATGTTTTCATACAAAGTTTGCTTGATTTGGAGAACGTGGGCCCTGGCACGAATTTCGGTGCAAAACGGGTCCTACTTTCTCAGTCAACGGGACTTTTTGACGCCGGCTCATCGGAATCCAATTCTGGATATACCGTTGGGATCGTATCGTCATTCTGGACTCGTTGATATATAATTTGCTAGGTTTTAGTGTACATTGGTTCCGGCACGTATTTCGGTGCAAGTCGGATACCAATATCCGGGTCAACGGGTCATTTTGAGATCGGCTCATCGGAATCCAATTTCGGATATACCGTTGAGTTCGTATCGTCATTCTGGACTCGTTGACATATAATTTGCTGAGTTTTGAGGACATTGGCTCCGATACGCTTTTCCGTGCAAATCGGAATTTCAATGTCCTGGTCAACGGACCAATTTGAGATCGGGTCAACGGAATCCAATTCTGGATATACCGTTGGGATCGTATCATCATTCTGGATTCGTGGACATATAATTTGTTAGGTTTTGTGCACCTTTATTTTGACACGTTTTTCGGTGCAAAGTGTGTCCAACGACGGACATCATTTTGGCCCAAAATTACCCTTTTTGCCCCTGTATCCAAATTGGACTTTTGGACAGGCTATTCTAGCTGATTTGACCATTCTGGACATGTTGGTAATGGTTGTTTCATCATCCGACAACATCTGTAGATTTTTTCCCTTTTTGTGTCACCCTATTATTATAATATTTTCTCCTTTTTGGTTTTTTTAGAGACCCGTCGATTCCAGTGATTTCTAAATTACTGAAATTCATAAGTTGACTTTGTAGATGTTTGTAGAGACTAGCTTTGATCCAGTTTGACCTTGGTTGACTACTTTGACTGAACGTCGAAGTAGAGTCAACATTTGACCTAGGTTAGACTAGTTTGATCCGAGTTGACCTAGGGTTGACCAGAGTTGACCAGTTGACCAGAAGTCAACTGTAAGTCAACCCTTGACTTAGATTGACCTAGTTTGACTTGTTTTGACTTGCCTTGACCTAGTTTGACTTAGTGTGACTTGATTTTACTTCCAAACCCTTATATTAATACAGTATTTCCACCTATAGGTCCTCGAGGCACTGTTCTTGGACCAGTTGACATATTCCACCAGATCCCAGGCGAGTACATTCTCTGATAATATTTCTGTTTTATGATATCGTCTATGTTTCTTGTATTTAGTGTAGATACCCTTGTTCTCTTGACACATTGTTCACACGGATTGGTATTTCCCTGGATCCCGTCATGAGATATTATTCCTCGCTCTCCTTGGTATATCTTGTGCAAGTCTTTCTTGTTCCTTGTGCATTGTATAGACACGATTCCTGCGAAGGCTAGCTACCCTCTCGGAGAATCGCATGTCATGATGTGTCATGGTTGGATCCATTATATTAGTCGGGGACGGGGAGTATTAGTGTAGATGTGTGGTCATTATCCACCTTGTTATTCTTGTAGACCTTATGAGTGTTAATCATACACCTCACGTATGATTAACCAGGCCAGTAGACCTTGTGCAAGACCCAAGCCGGCCACATGTTGAAACTAGTACTCACACACTTAGATAGATGATTCTTGATTCTTGTACATGCCATGATCAGTTTTACTTGCCTTGTTCTAGCTCTAGATTACAGTATACCTTGCCATGATACTCACATGTACATTTCATAATTTCTTGTATATTCTCTCTATTTACTGCTACATTTTTAATATCGTCTAATTAGAACTGTTATTTGAGATTTGTGCTCGTTCCATCCTGACTGGATATGTTGACAAAATTTTAGGAGTAGTTGTGCCACATTTGTTGGACTGCAGGATGATTCTAGCCTAGGTGGTTCACACTGTTCCTCTATGTGAGTTGCCTGATAGTTATTCCTTAGTTAGTCTTGTTGTTCCTTCATTATCTTCCTGTCTTATGATCATTGTAGATTCTAGTTGTTCTAGTGATATTGCTATTAGTTCTTGTCTTATCTTCCTTAGTTTCGTGATGTGACATGAGTACATTTCTAGTTATGGATTCTTAGATGTTGTAGTTAGTATAGTACACTTGACAGCGTTCTACCGCCGATACCGCGGCGTAGGCTGGGCGTGGCCCACGTATTCGTACTCGTATATTCGGGTGCGGGTCGTGACAAGTTTTTGAAGTAAGGTTTGAAGATTTTGGAGGAGAAAACCTAGATTCAAAAGTGAGCAGTGTATGGAAGAAAAGAAAGAATCGAAATATTTTTTTTTGAAGAGTAGGTTTCGTGGGCGTTTTCAATAAATTAGAAGGACAAAAAGGTTATTCCGCACCATTTTATATATTTTTTTGCTAATTCTGGGCACGCGATAAAATGTTATTTTGTAGTGGATTTTTCATAAAACTTTTACGATTTTTGGGCATTTGATAAATTTTCCCTTTTTTTTCTATTCTTCAATTTCATAGGTTTTGAGCTTCTTCATGAGAATAAATATGGGAAATATCTCTCTACTATTATAAGGGGGCTTCAAAACGGTTCAAGATTGAGCCGTCTAAGCCATGTGTATATCATCAACCATTTAATTTAAAAAAAATAATGTAAAAAATTGTTAAAAAAGAGTTTAAATTTGTTATATATATTCAACTCGGGGAATCAAACTCAACCAAACAAGAAGAATACCTCCCACCTTAACCACATGAGTTAGAAGAGATATTTGACTATAATTGAATCATATTCTTATTATACGATATTAAACGTGAAAAACACGTACATTTACTAGTACTTCTAATATTTCTCTTGCATACAAAATTTGTAATTTTAATGAGTTCACACACGTAGAGCATTCTATCTATACCACATTGCTTCCCATTGACTTCCAATTTTAAATGTGTCTCCCGGTTGTCTGTGCGTTGGTAGCTCATGTGGAAAACAGCACGGATATTAGAAGAGACTATTGTTCGAGTCCTCCAACCGTAAGGACGTATAGATATGTGTGAGTTGTAACAAAAAAATTACTTTCTAGTTAGAATCTCTCTACTATTATAATGTGGTTTCAAAATGGCTCAAAAGTTAGCCATCTAAGACGTATGTATATCATCATTTATTAATTTAAAACAACCTATATTATGTTTAAAAAAATTGTTAAATATAACACAACATAAGAAATCGAATTCAAACGACCAAGAAGAATACCTCTCACCTTAACACATAAGTTAGAAAAGATGTTTGGTTATAATTAGATAATATTATTATTTTATTAGTTTAAAATAAGTAATATTATTATTTTACGTGCAATGCACGTGCATTTATTAGTTTAAAATAACATGCTCAACCTTCTTTTTTCTTTGTAATAATACCAGTAGATGTTAAAATATATGTGCATACAAAAGTGTACAAATTACATTACGAAATATTTGGTATGCCAAATATTATATAGTAGAAAATTTTATATTTTCGGGAATCAAATTTGTTGAATTAAATTCAACAGAAAATATATTCACACGTTTGGTGAATATACAAATATTTTCGAAAAAATATGTTTCATATAAAAATATATTCCTTCTTATTTATAATTAAATATATTTAATAGTTTTTACTTTTTGTTTGCGACTTTCTATATAGTTGGTTAAGGTGATATGTTAGTATTCAAGAAAACATAATTCAAATTCTATTAACATCAATTATTTTTCTGTAAATTGCTGAAATATCCACTTTCGGGTGGGTGTTTATGAAAAATCTACCCGCAGGGTAGGTTTTATGAAATACCCAAAATTATGTATTTTCACGTTAAATATTCCAAGATTCCCTTTAGATGTTCGGTATTTACAAAATTGCCATTTTGATAATACCATAACTACCCCTTCGCGCAAATTTGGTCATATATATGTATTTGAATTCACAAACTTCCTTTTCAAAAAAAAAAAAAAATCACAAACTCAGATTTTATTACAATCTGCAACCGAGTTCTACCTCACTATTAGGCTTGAGCCTAATGTTTTGATTCAAAACTGAGAATGGGTTAAGCATCTTCAAAACTGAAATTGAGTTCTAGGGTTGAGGTTGTATATTTATGTAAGTTTGCTTGTTTAATTTCATTTGATAGATTGGTTGAACATTGGGTAAAAACTGAGAATCACTGAGTGACACACACACACAGAAAACTGAGTTAGTGCACACACAAGTCTCCTATCTAAACACACATGTATGTATTTTACACACACATTTGCCTATTTAAATAGCTCTCTAACTCTCTATGTGTAATGTAAAGCCATGTGGGATTTACATATTTCTATATGTGTGATAGCTATGTGTTAGGACTATTCTTAGGTATATGTAAAAAAAAAAAAAAATATATATATATATATATATATATATATATATATATATATATATATATATATATATATATATATATATATATATATATATATATATTCATATATGTGAATAGTGATAAATATATATATACATATATTTCTATATATGGTTTTTGGCCTATAGGTTATATTGTATTAGCTCATGACCTACATGGTTATGACTCTACATAGGTGTATGGCCTATGATGTGTCTGTTGCCTTGTGAGAGACTAGTTAGACTTGTTTAGTCTTGATTAGGCCTAGAATAGACTATTTAGACTTGTTAGACCTAGTTTGACCATAGTTGACCTAGGTTTGACTTCTTGGTTGACCAGGGTTGACCAAGAGTTGACTTTGGCCTAGATTGACCTAGAATTATGTAGAATGCATCGTAATATTCAATTACTTCATTTTAGACATGTTGTAACTTGTGTTGCTCTGATTAGGAGACAGACACCTCTTCTCAGGCAGTACACCCTCTTCGGACATTCAGTTATCAGGCGAGTACATTCTCTGACCGTTTCATACTTGCCATGATTTATATTCTTGCTCTAGATTACTTTACTTGATGCTGACACGTTGGTAGCACGGATTGGTACTATATGAATCTTTTCATGAGATGTTATCCCTCTCGGGAGCATCGGATACTGCATATTTTGTGCGTTTCACGAATCATCACGTATCTCTATGCTTCTACTGATTCACGAATCGCTTGTGACACATGTACTCTCATGTTCACAGAGCCATCATGAATCACCTTCACATATCACTCATTTCATGAGCCATGTGAAGTTTCACGAATCTTAACATAACTTGAACAGATCCTTGTGTATTGATTTGGGGATGGGAGAGTAGAAATAGGCATGTGAATATTATCGAAGTAGCTGTAGTCATGAATCACTCTCTTAGCTGTAGTCATGAATCTCTTATGCCATTCACATGTTTATATTTTACTCTGACTCACTAGTCACTTCTAGTTCTCTATTTATAGTAGATATTTCCTTACAGTTATCTCCTTTACTTTATATATTCTCCTTCAGCGTTTCATATATCTTACTCTATTGCATGCTTTATTTTTTCTAACTTGATATGAACTGCGTGAGATGTATTGTGCTCGCTCCTGTCCTGACTGGACCTGTTGAAAATATTACAGAGGATGAGGATGAGGATGAGACCCTATGTACCACCTATTACGGAGCAGGCTTAGACGACACCTGCGACCTGGTTCCTCTGGAGGACCCAGCTGCAGTACAGGATGCTACTCCCATAGTCTAGGCTAGATAGCTAGGCTTTATCTTTTTCAGCATATTGTTTATTCGACTTTCAGTTATTGTTCTGAGATGTTGTATATATTTAGAGACTTGTATTGAGCTGGATGTTTCTTGAGTTGTTATCTTAGACACTTAGACTCTCCGGTTGTATTTATGAGGATCTCTTCATTTCAGTATTTATCTATCTATCTTTCTATCTTATCATTCTGCCTTAGATGTGTTTGAGACTGTATATTGCTATGTCACCTCCATTTGGAGTGTATATACTGTACAAGTACCTTTATATTGTTAGATGATTGACCTAGGACAGCGTTCTACCGCCAATACTGCGGCGTAGGCTGGGCATTGTTACGTTCTCGTACCCTCACAGTGGGTGCGGGTCGTAACACGTTTTTAGTGGTGGCCCATGCAGGTCGAGTTTATGTAGTGGTATTCGAACTAGAGTATCACTACAGCCTGCAGTAGGATTAGGATATTTTTGGAGGTACTCAATCACATTAGGAAAAACTCTTATTCAGATTCTGTATATCTACATTTTGCTGCTTATTGTCACCCTTGAATATAACTGTCCTCCTTTGATATTTCGACTCATTCTCAGCAATTGTTTCTTTGATCTGTCTCCAGGATGGTTGAGACGAGATCACATCGCCAGGGCCAGGGGGACGTCGATGAGAGGTCTACCACCTCTCATACTCAGCAGCCAGCCCCTGGTACCGCGACCCCAGTTGGGGTAGGCGTTTCAGCTGCTTTCGGAGGAGCCCCTCCACCTGTGAGGCATGAGCCGAGTCCGGTGATTTCGGATGCGCTTCAGCAGCAGCAGCCACCTGCGGGAACAGTTGACGCCGTTCAGCTGTTAGCCATCTTCCGGCAGTACATGGAGGGTCAGCAGACCCAGCAACAGAGGCACACAGCAGAGCTCACACGAGGCATTGAGCTGGCAATGACTGCGGTAGAGAGAGTTGTAGCTCAGCCAGCGGCAGCCCCGCAGCCGCACCAGCCACGGGAGAAGGGCATCCAAGATTTTCAGAAGATGTACCCGAGAGACTTCCGAGGGGCAGAGGGGATCTTGTATGCCGATCAGTGGATTGAGCACATGGAGGAGACATTCAGGTTGGCTGAGATCCCGATGAGGCTCCAGATTGAGGCAGCAGCCAGCATGATACAGGATCTGGCCCGTACGTGGTACCAGACCGACCTGAGGGTTGGTACTATAGGACAGACTTGGACAGCATTCAAGAAGCTGTTCAAGGAGAAGTTCTTCTCGGATGCAGCGCTGGGAGCCTTCGAGCCTCAGTTCGAGGCCCTAGTTGTAATGCCCCGCTCCGCACGGCGTATTACGCTAAAACGTTGACTCAGCAAGTCACGTTGACCCAAGGGAATGTATCGATGCAAAACGATAAGAGAGTTAAGTTGTCCCGAGCAACGCATCAAAACTAAGTTGATGCGAAGAGTTGCCTTGCCCCGAAAGAATGCATCGAGTGAATCGATGCGAAGCGCCGCATTGCCCCGAAGGATGAGTGCGTTGAATCGGCTCGAAGATTCTAAGAAATCGAATCGACCAAGGCGCAAGTCCGAATCGAAGCAAGTATTGATTTTAGTTGGTTTCGTGTGCAGGTTATACTTTGACAGGAAAATATTAGAGGTCGATCTTTTGTAATATTTAGTAAGGGGTCCGCGAAATCAAATCGTCGCCTTGCGACGGGCTAAGACTTGGGCGCGCTAAGGAAAATCGGCCGTATAACTCAATGAAGCACGAAGTGCTCGAATGGCTAAGTCAGGAGAGTGGCCGTGCAACAAAGTTAGGGAATCGAGCCGCATCGGCTCGGCGAAACGGCGAAGGCGTATCGATTCAAGGTGGGAGGATTGACTTCTTTTTACTCCTTCATGCGATAAGTCAAATATATCATTGTATGCTAAAAGTTAACCTATCGACGCCACGGGCGTGGTCCGATCGGAGATAAATCATAGTGTGTGTCGAACACTAAGTTAGAACAATCGAAATGAAACGTGCATCCTATGTACGAGTCGCTATGGAACATTGGATATCGCAAAGGCGAGCGCCTCGGTGCGTAAGCCGCAAGAACATGGGATAACTGTACTCGGCGAGTGCCTTAGCGCACGAACCATACCGTGCCTTTGATGCACGAGTTAGACGGCTAGAATATTGAAAGACAATAGGCGAGCGTCCTAGCACGCAAGCCCCGAACATTGAATGCTAAGTTATAGAACATAGAAATATGGTCGAAACGTGCCTACGTGCACGGGATAATAAAAGATGGCTTCGTTGCGAGAGAATACAGTTGTGTCATGAATGTGGCGGAACTGTCGGCTATGACATGGTGCCTCGAAAGGTGTTCGAGACCTTCGGATCGTTCAGTTGACGAGCATTGAGTTGAGGCACGATGCCATTGAAACATTGAAACGAAGCAAGAAACGTAGGAACACAGAAAGTTAACGAAAGAGACGCGAGATGATAAGTCTGAGTCTCGGACTCAAGACTATGTTTGGTTGTTTGAATTTGATGGCTTGAATGATAGGGCGTTGCATGGTCGATTGGAATGGGCTCAAGATTAATGTGATAATAACTCGTGTACGAGTGTTCCCCCAAAACGGTTAAATGCCGGAGGAGCGCCCCGGAACCGATTGGCCGCGGAGGGATCGGATAATCTTTTTAGGCGCACATCCTTAAGTTTCGGTTGTTTGGGAGGTGACCCAACCCGTGAAATGCCGAGCAGCCCAACCAAATAGAGAGAAAAGAAGGAGAGAAAAGAAAGGAACTCCTTTAGTCCATTTCGGCACGGATACGCCAACGGCCCTCATATAGTTAAGGAACGATGGGTTGAAAGTGTAGGTGCATATGCGTCCTGCATAGAGATCCTACTTAGAGATGCACATATAACATGACAGGGAAGGATTACGGCGTATTCACCTTGCGTTGGTGCAAGGGCGAGTGCGTCGACTTGGTAAGTCGCGTCACGAATCAAACACGAGATTGCTTGTTTGCTTGTCTATTCAATTTGATAACATGATGCTATGATAACATGCTTTACGCTTTCAAAGATGCCATGAAATTGACCCTAAGGAGAACATAGCAAGATCATAAGCTAAGTTGCATGATTCAACGTAAATATTAAAGATGTTGGTTTGGAGAGATGATCTTTGTTATCACTACATGCGAGGACGAACGTACTGATCCCCCACCAGCTTCATGCAGGGTACAGGAAATGGATTGCTCTCGGCGAAGCGTTGCTTGAACGTGTTAAGGCTTGGAATGCCGAAGCGCATTGAAGCGTGCGATCGCATTTGACGCTCGGACTATGCAACTGGATTGATGCGGCCAGATATAGAAGACATGATGTATGGAACGGTGAAATCCTTTGTGGGCAAGAGAGAACCTGAGTGTTGTAGCCAATCTGGCATATATTGTTAGGCTATCAAAAGCCTTTGTAATCTCAGTTTCGAATATAAATAAAGAGAATTGTTTCGTATACTCTGTTTTCCTATCGTTGTAAATATCGAATCAAAAGATAACCAATTGAGAACTTGTCATCTTGCCATGTACGAGCGCAACTCCAGGCTCGTGCGGCATCACGCCCCCTGCGAGGACGATGATTCGGGTGATTTCGGGTCGGGGCGTGACACTAGTCCAGGGGAGCCAGTCTGTAGAGGAGTATTCAGGGGAGTTCTGCCATCTGGGCAGATTTGTGGAGGGACTGTCCGAGGCGACGAAGGCACGGAGGTTCAGGAAGGGATTGGTAAAGGAGGTCAAGTCCTATACCAAGAGTGTTCGCAGCGCTACCTATGAGGAGATCCTAGTGGATGCATTAGCCGCAGAGGATGGTCTTGAGCTTAGGCTAAAGAGGGGGCGAGACATCCCGGGAGCTAGTGGTAGCGGAGGACCGGCCAAGAGGCCGCACGTTCAGCATCAGTTTCAGCAGCAGTTCCAGGGTCAGGGCCATCAGCAGGGACAGCAGCAGCCCAGACAGCATCAGGCACCCAGACAACAGACAGTCCGTTGTCCCTACTGCAAGAAACCGGGGCATGGATGGGGTGAGTGCAGGAAGAGGCTGGGCAGGTGCCTACTATGTGGAGCAGCGGACCACCAGCTGAGGGAGTGTTCCCATTACATAGGCAGAGTAGCACAAGGAGCATCACCAGGAGGAGGAGCCAAGGCTCCGGTAGGTCAGCAGCGGGGATCGTTACAGACACAGCAGCAGAGATTTATGCAGTATCAGCATCAGGCTGGAGGAGGCCAGCAGGGGCGAGCTTACGCCATGACAGTCGAGGATGCTCAGGCAGTGGGAGAGGTACTTGCAGGTTCTGTTCTTTTCGATTCTATTCCCACCTTGTCTCATTATATCTATCTTGAAATTCAATTCCATCTGTTCTTATCTGCTTCCTTTTATTTGTTGATAAGTTTTGATCTGGCATTTCTTTTCGATTTGGTTTCCTTCCGAGATAAGTCGTATGGGCTAGGTCGCCTAAGTTATGGGATCTAGAGTCTTCTGTAGTCATGATAGCTGGCATTGTGAGGACATATAGTCAGATTTTGGATGTATTTCTCGGGTGTGGGAATTTAAGGTTTTCGCTGCCAAGCATGCGGCAATGCAAAAATTTTAAATACCATAATTCTAGAGGTATGTACCTTAGTCGAGGACTCTGTGATTATCGTAGCCTTGCTCACTAGCATGACTAAGATTCTGAGTATCATAATTTTGGACAGACGCATATGATTATCGGACTGTGTGAATTGAGACTTTGATTGTGGGGTGTTTGACCTAGAAGGATTACTACCATTTTAATTTCGAGGACGAAATTTTTCTAAGGAGGGTAGACTTGTAACACCTAGTTTTCTAAATGAGAATAATTTTAAAATTTTGTAATTTTAGTCTTTTAATAATAATATTTAAATCATGATATGATTTTTGGTAATTTTTAATCATTTTTAAACTATTTTAAGTTATGACTTATGATTTTGGTGTTTGGCTAGTGTAACCTTAGAGACAGTTGACCTAGAGCCTAGCCATGTGATTAGGATGTTTAACTAGTACATTTTAGCCTAGAGGATATTTTGGTCATTTTAGGATTTATTTGAATTTGTTATGATTTATGAGAATTTGTGTGAATTTAATATTAATTAAATATTGCTATGTGTTATGTTAGTCTTGACTAGTTGAGACTTTGTAGACTAACCTAAAAACTAACCCTAGTTGGTGACCCTAGTCTAACTCTAGTTAACCTACTTTATTAATTAGAAATTAGTTTTAAAGTAGGGAGGATTAGTTTGGGTGGAATTAGTCCACGACTAGTGACTTAAGTCAATGACTTATGACTTACCAATTTTAAGTCTAGTGTTTAAGCCTTAGGCCCATGAATTAAGCCCAAGACCAATCCTAACCCAACCATGGCAGCCACTATTAGGTTTTCCTTGCCTATATGTAGTTTCTTAAGAGTGTTCTTGCCTCTTTTTAGGTTTGCCCTAATTTTGGTGGAAAGATATTTTCCCCTATGCTCAAAATTTCTAATTAATTTATTTTAGCTCCTTTTTAATCCTAATCTTTTGCAATAGGACCTAATTTTTGTTTATATACTATTTTTGGAGGATCACCTCAGTTTGTGCATTGATTGGAGATTTGGAGTTGCCATTTGGAATCCCCTCTTTGAAGCTTGTTCTTGAGTTTTGATACTCAATAGGTAAACCACCTAAACCCTTGTTTCTTCCTGATTTTCTTGCATAATAGGTTAGGTTTAGGGTTACCTAACTACCCACAAAATTTGGGCACAATTTGTATCCATTTCGTGTCCGTATCGGACACGTATCATAATAGGAATATAGGTGTTTGTAGAAATGCCTCTTAGGAAATTATTTTCGTATTTTTGAAAACTAATTACATAGATATGTAGATCTACATGTGTGTATTAATGTTTGTGAAGGTTGTTTAGTATTTCGTGTCCGTTTGTGTCGAGTTTCTTGGCTTGGACACGCAGCACGAGCCCTAGGCTGTGTCCTGCCTATCGGGGGCTAGAACTCGTGATACAGGACACGTCGAGACACAATTTTTTGTGGAGAGCAGGGGGCAGTGACTGTCACCATGCTCCCAAAATTTGGGAGCATATCGTTGAGTACACGCGGCACAATCGCGCCCGCACTGGCCGCGCGCTGTCGCGCGCAGCGGCTGAGCACGTGCACAGACACGCACAAACACGTGTCGTGTCCACTGTAGACACGTCGTGGACACGTGTCAGGTTGTCCCACATGTAGCCCTACCCTAGGCGACCACGTGGGTGTGACCACGTGGCCACACGTGTCGTGTGTCGTGTCCACGACCTCTGTGAACGCGTGCACGACACTGTGTTACATTGGGTGCACCCCACGTGTTTGAGTCGATGTAGACACGTTTGTGTCATGATTTTTGGACACGAAATGACTCACAGGACACGTATACATGTGTGAAACTATTTACCAACCTATTAATCTTGATTTAGATGTTTATTTGGGTTCGATTCATCGAATTTCAATATAGACTGATACTCACTGATAAGCAAAGACTGAAATAAATTTTCTGAGTTCTAATTGTTATTTTTTTAACTATTTTAATAATGTTAAATGGATAAATAGTTCACCCACATGTGTATGAAGGATATTCATATCAAATTATAACCTATGATTGAGCTATGGGCTTCGAATTTCGAATATAGGTTGCTAGTTGCTAAAGGGCTGTTGGTTGAACTGTCAAATTGGGTTGTTAAATCCTGAGAACTTGCACTCATTGTTTGTGTTTCACTCCACAATTCCTGAGTCTAATGTCACCTAGTGTCACTTGGTTTGATACACATACACATACATTTTTTTTCACACTGTTTGATTTTTTTTATGTTGTAAATCTGGACTGTTAAACTGGAATCCTGAAACTGTATGTATCACTGAAATCACATTTTTCCTGAGATTAACACACTCTTTACTATGCTCTAACACACAACACCCTATCTACTGTCACATGTACACACATAGCCTTATACACACACACACACAGGTGCATAACTGTAACGACCCGCTCCGCCCTAGCGGAGCGCCGATTCAAACGGCAAATTCAACGACTCAAACGAGCCGTCGACCCGAAGAGTTGGCCTCGACCAGATGTAGAATCGATGCAAGGCTTGCATTGGCCCGTCAATATGAATCCAGACTTAGACTTTCAAAGGCGCACTCGGAGTATCGCTCGGCCGATGCGAACATCGCTAAGGTAGGTGGCTCCGATGAACCCGTCTTTGCTTAGCCTAGACACATAACAATACGGACACTATCACGAGAATCGCTAGGCGATAACACCGTGCATGCTAATAAATGACTCAACGCACCTAGCTAAGGGAATAATCCCATCTTGTATGCTTGTATAGAATATGGAAAGGAACTTGGAATAATGTGAACTCTCGCACCGTGCTCCACGCTCGTGCTAAGGCACAAGCTTACGTTTATGTTCCTTATGCGGCCAACAATGAAACAATGAATGGGTTACAACAATGAAACGGGAAGACTATCAATATAGTCGTTCCGAGTAGAGTATAGCAACATTGAAAGGCTATGGGACCGATGGGTCGCCAAGGCGACTCCCACACTGGGAGTTGCGTAATGCGTGAATGAATGAATCAACGAATGAATGAATGAATGAATGAATACATGAGTGAATCTATTAACGAACGAACAAGTGAAAGAAAGAAATGAAAGAAAGAATACATGAAAGATAAGAAAGAAAAGAATGGTTAGCGACAGGTGTGACGGGCACGTGCAACGGGGCTCGCTACCCGTACTGCACGGACGCCAACCTGGTCGATAACGCATTATGGCTAAGGGTTAGCCTACGGCTCGGAGACAAGCCGTTATGTTAAATGACAAGTAAAATACGAAATGGTCGTGGACAAACGGCACGGGCGATGGGGGAAATACCGTGGCCGTCATGAGAAAGGATTCTGCGGCACGAGCGATGGAAGGAAAAACCGTGGCCGGCCTAGGCGGAATCAAAATGGGGCTTACGGTCTGCCTGGGTGCGGGCTTGGGCACCAGGAGACGTAAGTGCAGGGTATATTCAAGAGACTTAACGGGGTGTACCAGCCATCACCCTACGCTATGTTGAGAATTACCAAGGGGATATGTCCAAATGGCTTGTGATGCCAGCGACCAGTGCATATAGATTAAGTGGGCTTTGCTGGTGGCTATCCACGTGCAAGTCCTTGCATTGAAATCAAAGTAGTCTAAGTAAAATGAACAAGTGCCTCCTGAACATGCTCGAACTGTAACACTCCTTAACATGCTTGAAATATAACACTCTGAACATGCTTGAAATGTAACGTCCTGAACATGCTAGAAATGTGACATCTTGAACATGCCTACGACGTGCTAGAACATGCCTACGACGCGCTAGAACGTGCCTATGATACGCTAGAAACTGAGACAGGGACACGCCCTTGATATTGAATAAGAATCACGTTATGTTATTACACATGAATTGTTGACTAACTTGGTTTACTTTGGACAGGGAAGGCCGGACGGTAAGTATGGGTAAGTCGTGCATGTATTTCCATGCGACACTTGAATTTGGCAACACGAGATAGGTTACGACATATGCTATGAAACTGATCCTAAGGCAAGATTAGAAAGACAATGAATGATAGACACTGCACAAAAGTAAATGAAATGTGTTTGGTAATGATAGCATTGTGGGCGAGCTAGCCTCCCCACCAGTGCATAACAATGTACTGATAACCCCACAGTCTGCTTGCAGGAAGCAGGAAACGTCGGCGGGTGCGGAGCTTTCCTCGAACGTGCTAAGGCGCGGAGCTATCTCTGGGGCCTTAGAATGTTGCAGAAGCTGAAGCACCCTATACAGGACATAATGTATCGGAACATCGCCATGTATCATTCCATCTTGTAAGCCACTTGGTACGCCTTTTATGTTTCAGAGAGAGAGCTCGATCGACTTGTAATATCGGCCTAGTGCCGCTTGTAACCTTCTTGAATATCAATAAAGAGTTTGAATTCGCTTCTACTTGTGTTTATTTACTTTCCGCTGTAATGGGGACACTCTGTGCGACTCTGTGGCCTAGCTCAATTCGGCCGTTTCTGGACTTGGCCTTGTACGGGCGCAACCTAGGCCCGTGCGGCATCACACCTTAGCGAGGACGATCGCTCCTACGGGAGCGGGGCGTGACAGATTGGTATCAGAGCACGGCTTTACGTTCTTGGACTTCATTCAATTTCTCAGTTTTGAAAGCTCGGTTGGAAACAAAAGATGGGTACGCTCTCTCTCGTTGTGCCTTGGGATGTTCCATACAACAAGTCTAATATTTTCAAAAGCTCGTACAAGTACTCGGTTGAATGGGATCGATAGGCGACGGCCTTTTTGTCGAACGTCGCAAACTTGACTCGATAGAGAACACATGCTAAGTTAACATGTCGCGTGCGTGCCTGACTAGTCTTGCGTCGACCTAGCAAATGAGCGTGCAAACTCAAATATAGTCCACACGAGATGGTTATACGGCACAACTTAGTCCGCGTGTCGTGCACCTCGACTTTTTGGTGCAATCGGGTTACGAGCGATATCAAGTACCGCTCGATCGGAAACAAGCTACACTTAGAGTGTATGTCGATAGGAATGCTATCGAGTTCACGCTTAGGCGTGCATGGAAGATTAATTTAGATCCTGAAGAATAGTGTGAACGACCTAGTGCGTCGATACGACATGAGCGATTACGCTAGAGATTAGTCAAACGAATCTGAAAAATATCTTAGCAAATAATGCGAATGTGATTGAGAATTTATAGAATGACTTGAACCCGAGTGGTGTATGTGATAGCTTCGAGGAAGAATAAGAATAAGTGTCGACGACTAGTCGAGTGGCTCGAACCCTGAGTGGTGTATGGACAACAGAGAAATTGTTCGAGCGAGACTAAAGGATATGCGGATAGAACGAGTATGTCGGCAAGCGATAATATCGCGCAAAGCCTTGGAACGTGTCACGCTTAGTTGGCCGTGACTTCAAAAAGTCCCGAACGAGATGTCGCGGGACAACTTGTCAATGGACAACGCGAGTTAGAAAATGGTTCGGAACGATGAATGAAAATGAATGGTCTTGATCGAGAAAACTTAGAGGATCGCGTGTACGATTTCGGATTGATTCAAATGAATTGTGACTTGAGTTTGAACAACGATCTTGAAACTAGCTTGAGGAATAGCAGTTGAACTTGGACTTGAATATTAAATGAAATTGTGGAATATCTAACTCGGACAACAGCATCAATGCACGACTCGAAATCGGTTGCAAAGGAAGATCGTCAGGTTACGCATATCGTCGATGGTATTGAGGCGTATCAAAGATCGATATGCGATAACTCGGGGGTACTCTGACTCGGCGAATGACGATCGTGCAAATATCATTGTTCCGTTGGATGCTATGCTTGGGATGTTAAAAATGTGTCAAGGAAAAGATAGACTTGGCTCGAGGATTTTCTAGTTGAACGCATGACGTTCAGACTGTCGAATTGATTTGGCTTGGATGAAAATGAGAATGCTTGGATTTTCTTCGTTGACAACCACAACGATGACGTTCTTGTCTTATGTGAGCGCAACTCCAGCCGCGCACATGCGTCACGTCGGATTAGGACGATCACTCCGTGTGAGCGCTGATATGGTAATTCATACAGCGGGAGTGATTAAACTTGGATGGCATGACAATTTGATTGCTTCGACTTGTGGTTTGACGCAAAGGTAAACTCGAGAATAAATCAGTGTGTTTGATGATTTAACTTGAAGATTGAGTAGGTCCAATCCGCGTATCGAGAATGAGTTAGTCTAAACTCAAACAAGAGTTACGTCCCGATGAGAATGATTATTCTGCGGGAGCGTTGCATGGTAATTCATGAACCACCGTGGATGATCGTACTCGCGTGAGATTGGGACGCAATGTATTGTTGAGCTGGATGAACTCGTGATCGAATACATGAATTGGTTAGAATGGATATGTGAAGTATGTCGATTTAGTAATTTGAATGGATTTGAATTCGTTGCGGTGCACGACGAATGCCTTGATGCGAATAGGTGATCGTGCTCGATGTTTAGAAATCTGAGTGACGCGAGCTTGGATAGAAAATCCCGTACTACTGACTTTGGTTTGACCCTAGGATTGGGGTCAGTGTTGGCATTATTGTTGGAAAACTATGATTCCAATCCTGACATTGACTTAGCCTCGAAAAGAAATAGCCTAGCGGTTAGGCGAGACACCCTGTTGAAATTGTTAGCAATCGAAAGATTGATCTTGAGGATTGGCATGGATGGATAGCATGAATCACGAATATAGGAAACCCTGCTCACGAGATTCGGCTGACATACATATATTTCAGGGACGCTTGAGTATGTGCACGATGCGACTCGAGTGAGAATGACAAATTTCTAGATCATGCGGCTTGGCTGAATGCATGTATTTTGGGGACGCTTAGAATGCGTGCACGATCCAGCCAAGTGATACATTGAGTTCAAGCAAGACTTGAGGAATGGAAGAGTGTCAAATATCTTAAAATTGCGTTAAGTAAGGGATCGATACTAGTACGAGCGTGGCTCGGAATCGAAGAAACGTGTGAGCAGAGTGTGTGTGAACGACACCAAGATTGGCCCTAAACAAGCGAGTGATATGGAATCGATATCGTGAAAGTAAAAGTTGGTATAACGAATTGAACCATTGATAGGAAGATATGCTCGATGATAGTGCAATACTTAGTCTTGAATTGGACGGAAATTACTTAGACCTGGTCGACCCCGCTAAGAAGAAATCATACTGATTTTGTGGAAAAGAACGCTTGAGAAGCGAATCGGGTCATTTCAATGACCGAGATAAATGAAAGTGAGTTTGCCTCAGCCTACGACCCTCGTATTTGACGAATTACAACGTGCCTCGTGAAACCATTTCCATCCCTTGACACAGAGAAATAGCAACCAAGACGAAGAAACACTTGAATTGAATAAGTACCATCAATTCTAAAATAAATGAAAGGCTATTCAATAAAATCGACCAAACGCGTGCGACACGGAACTTAGAAAGATATCAAGTATGGTTCGATGCCATCGAACGATAGATCCGTTCGATGAAATTGTCTAAGAAACACGACGACACGAGTTAAGGAATGGTAGGATAACCTGCACTCAGAAAGTCTCTAGGACGAGACTTATTTTGAGTGGTGTATTATGTAACGACCCGCTCTGCCCTAGCGGAGCGTCGATTCAAACGGCAAGTTCAACGACTCAAACGAGCCGTCGACCCGAAGAGTTGGCCTCGACCAGATGTAGAATCGATGCAAGGCTTGCATTGGCCCGTCAAGATGAATCCAGACTTAGACTTTCAAAGGCGCGCTCAGAGTATCGCTCGGCCGATACGAACATCGCTAAGGTGGGTGGCTCCGATGAACCCGTCTTTGCTTAGCCTAGACACATAACAATACGGACACTATCACGAGAATCGCTAGGCGATAACACCGTGCATGCTAATAAATGACTCAACGCACCTAGCTAAGGGAATAATCCCATCTTGTATGCTTGTATAGAATATGGAAAGGAACTTGGAATAATGTGAACTCTTGCACCGCGCTCCACGCTCGTGCTAAGGCACAAGCTTACGTTTATGTTCCTTATGCGGCCAACAATGAAACAATGAATGGGTTACAACAATAAAACAATGAATGGGTTACAACAATGAAACGGAAAGACTATCAATACAGTCGTTCCGAGTAGAGTATAGCAACATTGAAAGGCTATGGGACCGATGGGTCGCCAAGGCGACTTCCACACGGGAGTTACGTAATGTGTGAATGAATGAATCAACGAATGAATGAATGAATGAATGAATACATGAGTGAATCTATGAACGAACGAACAAGTGAAAGAAAGAAATGAAAGAAAGAATACATGAAAGATAAGAAAGAAAAGAATGGTTAGCGACAGGTGTGACGGACACGTGCAAGAGGGCTCGCTACCCGCGCTGCACGGACGCCAACCTGGTCGATAACGTATTATGGCTAAGGGTTAGCCTACGGCTCGGAGACAAGCCATTATGTTAAATGACAACTAAAATACGAAATAGTCGTGGATAAACGGCACGGGCTATGGGGGGAATACCGTGGCCGTCATGAGGAAGGATTCTGCGGCACGGGCGATGGAGGGAAAAACCGTGGCCGGCCTAGGCGGAATCAAAACGGGGCTTACGGTCTGCCTGGGTACGGGCTTGGGCACCAGGAGACGTAAGTGCAGGGTATATTCAAGAGACTTAACGGGGTGTACCAGCCATCACCCTACGCTAAGTTGAGAATTACCAAGGGGATATGTCCAAATGGCTTGTGATGCCAGCGACCAGTGCATATAGATTAAGTGGGCTTTGCTGGTGGCTATCCACGTGCAAGTCCTTGCATTGAAATCAAAGTAGTCTAAGTAAAATGAACAAGTGCCTCCTGAACATGCTCGAACTGTAACACTCCTGAACATGCTTGAAATATAACACTCTGAACATGCTTGAAATGTAATGTCCTGAACATGCTAGAAATGTGATATCTTGAACATGCCTACGACGTGCTAGAACATGCCTACGACGTGCTAGAACGTGCCTACGATACGCTAGAAACTGAGGCAGGGACACGCCCTTGATATTGAATGTTTCCAAGAATCACGTTATGTTATTACACATGAATTATTGACTAACTTGGTTTACTTTGGACAGGGAAGGCCGGACGGTAAGTATGGGTAAGTCGTGCATGTATTTCCATGCGACACTTGAATTTGGCAACACGAGATAGGTTACGACATATGCTATGAAACTGATCCTAAGACAAGATTAGAAAGACAATGAATGATAGACACTGCACAAAAGTAAATGAAACGTGTTTGGTAATTATAGCATTGTGGGCGAGCTAGCCTCCCCACCAGTGCATAACAATGTACTGATAACCCCAAGTCTGCTTGCAGGAAGCAGGAAACGTCGGCGGGTGCGGAGCTTTCCTCGAACGTGCTAAGGCGCGGAGCTATCTCTGGGGCCTTGGAACGTTGCAGAAGCTGAAGCACCCTATACAGGACATAATGTATCGGAACATCGCCATGTATCATTACATCTTGTAAGCCACTTGGCACGCCTTTTATGTTTCAGAGAGAGAGCTCGAGCGACTTGTAATATCGGCCTAGCGCCGATGTAACCTTCTTGAATATCAATAAAGAGTTCGAATTCGCTTCTACTTGTGTTTATTTACTTTCCGCTGCAATGGGGACACTCTGTGCGACTCTGTGGCCTAGCTCAATTCGGCCGTTTCTGGACTTGGCCTTGTACGGGCGCAACCTAGGCCCGTACGGCATCACGCCTTAGCGAGGACGATCGCTCCTACGGGAGCGGGGCGTGACAACAACACACACTCAATTCTAGATTCCTGTCATTGATAAGCACTGCCCTCTTGATTCCCAATTCTGAACCATCCCAACACACACACACACCCCCATCCTTTCAAACACACACATACAAAATCTGAGATTTAGATTGGAATATTAGGCTTGAGCCTAATGTTTTGATTCAAAACTGAGAATGGGTTAAGCATCTTCAAAACTGAAATTGAGTTCTAGGGTTGAGGTTGTATATTTATGTAAGTTTGCTTGTTTAATTTCATTTGATAGATTGGTTGAACATTGGATAAAAACTGAGAATCACTTAGTGACACACACACACACAGAAAACTGAGTTAGTACACACACAAGTCTCCTATCTAAACACACATGTATGTATTTTACACACATATTTGCCTATTTAAATAGCTCTCTAACTCTCTATGTGTAATGTAAAGCCATGTGGGATTTACATATTTCTATATGTGTGATAGCTATGTGTTTGGCCTATTCTTAGGTATGTATATATATATATATATATATATATATATATATATATATATATATATATATATATATATATATGTGTGTGTGTGTGTGTGTGTGTGTGTGTGTGTGTGTGTGTGTGTGTGTGTGTGTGAATAGTGATAAATATATATATTTTTTTTTTTTTGATATATATATATATATATATATATATATATTTTTATATATATATATATATATATATATATATATATATATATATATATATATATATATATATATACATACATATATTTCTATATATGGTTTTTGGCCTATAGGTTATGTTGTATTAGCTCATGACCTACATGGTTATGACTCTACATAGGTGTATGGCCTATGATGTGTCTGTTGCCTAGTGAGAGACTAGTTAGACTTGTTTAGTCTTGATTAGGCCTAGAATAGACTATTTAGACTTGTTAGACCTAGTTTGACCATAGTTGACCTAGGTTTGACTTTTTGGTTGACCAGGGTTGACCAAGAGTTGACTTTGGCCTAGATTGACCTAGAATCATGTAGAATGCATCGTAATGTTCAGTTACTTCATTTTAGACATGTTGTAACTTGTGTTGCTCTGATTAGGAGACAGACACCTCTCTTCAGGCAGTACACCCTCTTCGGACATTCAGTTATCAGGCGAGTACATTCTCTGACCGTTTTATACTTGCCAAGATTTATATTCTTGCTCTAGATTACTTTACTTGATGCTGACACGTTGGTAGCACGGATTGGTACTATATGGATCTTTTCATGAGATGTTATCCCCCTCGGGAGCATCGGATACTGCATGTTTTGTGCGTTTCACGAATCATCACGTATCTTTATGCTTCCACTGATTCACGACTCGCTTGTGACACTTGTACTCTCATGTTCACAGAGCCATCATGAATCACCTTCATGTATCACTCATTTTATGAGCCATGTGAAGTTTCACGAATCTTAACATAACTTGAACAGATCTTTGTGTATTGATTTGGGGATGGAGGAGTAGAAATAGGCATGTGAATATTATCCAAGTAGCTGTAGTCATGAATCACTCTCTTACCTGTAGTCATGAATCTCCTATGCCATTCACATGTTTATATTTTACTCTGACTCACTAGTCACTGCTAGTTCTCTATTTATAGTAGATATTTCCTTACAGTTATCTCCTTTACTTCATATATTCTCCTTCAGCGTTTCATGTATCTTACTCTAGCATGCTTTATTTTTCCTAACTTGATATGAACTGCATGAGATGTATTGTGCTCGCTCCTGTTCTGACTGGACCTGTTGAAAATATTACAGAGGATGAGGCCCTAGGTACCACCTATTACGGAGCAGGCTTAGACGACACCTGCGACCTGGTTCCTCTGGAGGACCTAGTGTCACGACCCGCTATCCAAATTGTTGGGCCAGGCCGAGTCATGCCCAGCCTACGTTGAGATAAAACGTAGTAAGCTGTTCTAAAGACAACAGGATAAGACTAAATGTGCTAACAGTTCTATAAGTGAAATAAAGTCATAAATGCTCCAAACACAAAAGTCATCGTATATAGTAAAATGTCCAAGTACAAGTGAACTGAAATGCAAGACTGGATATATGTCCAGTTACAAAATGTATAGTCTAATACATGACTACTCTCAAAAGTCTAAGTAAACAAAAGACAACTAGGCGAGGTTCCCCGCAGGAACATCCTCGTAAAGCAGAGCCGGGTCCTCGGCGGTAACCCCATAATATGTGTCGCAGAGTAACTCCTCCTCAGTAAGGACACCTAAAACGTTATCCTGTCAGGACGGAAGCAAGTACTGAATCTAGCAAACTAGCATATGAAACATGAAAATGAACATAAGAGGAATAACTGGAAAGCATGGCATCACATAGTCTATCATGGCAAGGACACATATGTCATAGAGACAGATGTATATGTAAAGTTTAAAATTGTAGCAAGTACGTGACCGGTCAATAGATGTACAATGTGCTGGAGGGCACATAATGAAATGTACATACGTACAAGTTAACAAGCATAGGTGTACGTCCGTACAGACATGTGGGGTAATGGCCTGCGGCAAGGTATGCATATAAAATGTGACCTCGCTCGCTACTGTAGGGGGGGTCGTGATCACGTAGAATACTATCAGTTTTCCCATAACCCATATTCTAATCATGTAAGAGATATATGAAGACTGTTCTAAGCATGGTAGTAACTGGAAGTACAACATGTAGAGGTCTAACTTGCTACCCCAAGGATCAGCATTTAACATAGTGGGGTTTCCAGTTCATTTATGTGACAATATGTAAAGTTCGTAGAAAGTACTTGCCTCTAGCAGAGCAAATCAAAACAAGCTGCGATAAAAGTGCTATAGATGTCCTGACAGTTAGGGACACAGGTATTAACGTGTCTGGGCTAGCACGACACGCACGGTTCGATTCTCTCGTGTCCAGTTCTACCAAAATGTTCGCCAGGACACGGCGAACTATATATTTGTGTACGAGACACGTACGACACAGTCTCGTAACTGCTACTTACGTGTCCAGCTCTGGGAAGGGATTCGATCGTGGACGGCGGAGGAGGCGTCGTGACGGTGGCGGAGTAGTGGCGCTGCGGTCGTCTCGTCGAGGCGAAGCTAATGGTGGTGGAGACAATCGGCGAGGACGAGCGGCGAGGCGACGGTGGGGTTACGCCGGAGTTAGGGTTAGGGCTAGGGTTTCGGGGAAGAACATGGTGGTTGGGGGGCTGTGGTGCGTCGTGGTGGTCGTGGCTAGGTCGGGGGGCTGCAGGGGTTTAAATAGGGGCTTAACGTCGGTCGAGGCAGCCGGGAATGGCGGAGGCAGGGCGGCGAGGCGGTCGGGACAGTCGTCGGGGGTAGGTAAGTAAATTAGCACTAGGGTCCCTGTAGTTTAGGAGTTTGCAATTAAGTCCTAGCAGCGATAAATGCAAATAAAAATTTGCATTCCGCAACTTATAACAATTCAATATTGCAAACTGATATATAAACAATTTAATAAATTGCATAACCATATTATAACAATTCTAATAATTACAAAATGATATTAAAATATTTAAATAATTTGCAAAATGCTATTTTTGTATATTTAAAACTCATTAAAATTTATTTAAAAATTCTAGAAAAATTCCTAAAAATTCCTAATAATTATTTAAGGCTATAAATGACATAAAAATTTAATTAACACTAATTAAAATGAATTTTGAAAAATAGAGGCTTACAAGTCTTCCCTCCTTGAAAAATTTTGTCCTCGAAATTCACAAGGATTGAAGAACCTACAATATTCTAACATAGCAAGCAATGCAACAAAATGACTAAGGCTGCGATCGAAACTAACCTCTAAGGTATCAAGCGGGGACGGGTGGTTCCCTCGCAGCGGTTGGATCGAACAAGTAAGGGTATCTCTCCATCATGTCTGACTCCCTCTCCCAAGTAGATTCACCTGAGGAGTGACGGCTCCAAGCTACTCGCACTAGGGGTATAACCTTGTTCCTCAGCCTCTTCTCTCTCCTGTCTAATATCTCCAATGGCTGCTCAGAAACTGTAAGGCTCGGTCCGACCTCCAACTCTGAATGATCTAGCACATGACTGGGGTCTGGAACATATCTCCTCAGCTGAGATACGTGAAAGACATCGTGAACTCCTGCTAGGTTGGGTGGAAGTGCAACCCTGTAAGCAACCTCTCCAATCCTGCCAAGTATCTCGAATGGCCCGATGTATCTGGGGCTCAGCTTCCCTCCTCGTCCGAACCGGATCGTCCCTCTAGTAGGTGATATCTTCACTAGCACCATATCACCGTCTGCGAACTCCATCGGTCTGCGACTAGCATCAGTCCAGTGTTTCTGCCTGTCCTGAGCTACTCTGAGCCTGTCTCTGATCATCCCGACTTTTTCTGCAGCATCCATGATCATCTCTGGCCCAAGCATAACTCTGTCTCCGACATCATTCCAAAAGAGCGGTGTGCGGCATCGTCGTCCATAAAGCGCCTCGAAAGGAGACATACCAATACTGGCCTGGTAGCTGTTGTTGTATGAAAACTCTACCAAGTACAGATGGCTCTCCCATGATCCTTCGAAGTCCAGCACGTAGGTTCTCAGCATATCCTCCAGTGTCTGTATCGTCCTTTCGGACTGTCCATCTGTCTGCAGGTGGTATGCCGTACTGAACTTGAGCCTACTGCCCAACTCCTCCTGCAAGCTCCTCCAGTAGTGGGATATGAATCTGCTGTCTCTATCTAAAACGATGCTCACCGACACTCCGTGCAGGCAAACTATCTGCTGCATGTATAGCTCCGCCAACTTCTCGGTGGAAAGCCCCACCTTGAAGGGTATGAAGTGCGCACACTTCGTCAGCCTGTCTACGATGACCCAAATGGCATCCTTCCCTCCTTGGGAACGAGGAAGCCCTGAAACGAAGTCCATCGTAATATGTTTCCACTTCCACTCGGGGATGGGTAACGGCTGCAACAAACCAGCTGGCCTCTGGCGCTCTGCCTTGACCTGCTGGCAAACTAGGCATCTCGAGATGAAATGTGATACATCCCTCTTCATCCCGTGCCACCAAAGATGTTTTCGCAAGTCACGGTACATCTTGTTAGCACCAGGGTGAATAGAATATCTCGATCGGTGCGCCTCCTGCAAGACTGTCTCTACCAGCTCTCCCTTCGGCACACACAATCGACTGTCATGCCTCAAGGATCCATCATCTGCTATAGTGAAGTCATCTAGCAATCTCGCTAAAGCCTGGGGTCGAAGTCTGCGAAGGCTCTCATCTGTAGACTGTGCCTCCCGGATCTGCTCCATCAAACCTGACTGAATGTCAAGTGCCATCATCTGTATCACTGATCCTAGCCGAACTAGCTCGATACCGAGCTTCTCCAGATCCTCCTGTAAATGCCGATCAATCATCAGGTACCATGCCATCGGATGCCTGCTCAGCGCATCCGCCGCCACATTTGCCTTTCCGGGGTGATACTGTAAATCGATGTCGAAGTCCTTCATCAACTCCAACCATCGTCTTTGTCTCATGTTCAGCTCTTTCTGCGTGAACACATACTTCAAGCTTTTGTGGTCAGTAAAGATTTCCACACGCTCTCCGTATAAGTAATGTTTCCATAACTTGAGTGCAAAGATCACCGCAGCTAACTCTAGGTCATGAGTAGGATAATTCCTCTCATGAGTCCGTAACTGCCTAGATGCATAAACAATCACTTTCCCATGCTGCTGTAGGACACATCCTAGCCCCTTCCCAGAAGCATCACTGTATATGGTGAAACCTCCAGAACCTGAAGGTAAAGTCAGAACTGGAGCGGTCGTCAGCCTCCTCTTCAGCTCCTCAAATGCTGTCTGGCAGTCCTTTGACCAAATGTACTCTGCGTCCATCCGCGTCAGCTTCGTCATGGGTTCAGCTATCCTAACAAAGTCCTGGACGAACTTTCTATAATAGCCTGCTAAACACAGAAAACTCCTGATCTCTGAAACTGACGTCGGAGCCTTCCATGTCTCAACTGCAGCAATCTTCCTGGGATCCACCGAGATTCCATCTCCAGTGACTACATGGCCGAGAAACTCCACTTGGTCTAAAAAGAACTCGCACTTCGACAATTTGGCAAACAATCTCTCCTGCCTCAGAATCTCCAAAACTATCCGCAAGTGCTCTGCATGCTCCTCTGGCGTCTTCGAGTATATCAGGATGTCGTCGATAAACACTACGACGAACTTATCCAGATACTGGTGAAATGTCTTATTCATCAAGTTCATAAAGACAGCCGGCGCATTTGTGAGACCAAATGGCATCACCAGAAACTCGTACTGCCCGTACTTCGTGTTGAACGCTGTCTTCTGGATGTCTGCTGGCCTAACCTTCACCTGGTGGTACCCGGATCTCAAGTCTATCCTGGAAAACACCTTCGCCCTGCTCAACTGGTCGAACAAATCATCTATCCTGGGCAGAGGATATTTATTCTTGATGGTGATGGCATTCAAGGCCGGTAGTCAATACATAACCGGATTGTACCATCCTTCTTAGGCACAAAGAGCACTGGTGCTCCCCATGGAGAAGCACTGGATCGAATGAAACCCTTTTTCAACAGGTCATCAATCTGCTCTTTCATCTCTATGGCCTCCTTGGGATTCACTCTATAGCAAGCCCGGGGTACTGGTGACGAACCCGGTACTAAATCTATAGTGAACTCCACATCTCTGTCAGGCGGAAGTTCTGAAAGATCCTCTGGGAATACATCCATAAACTCCCTAATGATAGGGTGTGGCGGTGCTGCGTCCCCGACTGTCGTACAACAGTTCGGCTCTAGGCTGATCTCCGGCCCTGTCCTCCTGACACTGAATGGTGCTGTGCCTGGGGGACTGAACAAAATACTACCCTCATGGCAATCTATAGATGCATGGGCATAGCTAAGCCAGTCCATCCCCAATATGATATCATAACCGGAGAGTGGCATCACAAAGAATCGTCCCTCGAACTCTCTTCCGGCTATCATAATAGAGCATCTATAGCTAGCTCTAATAGGCACTGGTCCTCCTCCCGTCATTACTCTACTAATCTCCGCAGTAGGTATAGATACTAAATGATGTTCTTGCATAAACTCTAATGATAGGAAGCTATGAGATGCACCAGAATCAAACAAGCATAGAGCTAGAAAAGTATGCAAATAAACATGACCTGTAATGACGTCAGCTAAGTAATCGGGCTCTGAAACCTGCTCCGGCTCCGGCTCAAGGGCTAGGCTATAGACCTTCCCCTGAGGTCCCTTCTGCTGCTGCAGATGCTGCCCAAACCTCTGCTGCGGAGTCAAAAGCGGTCCTCTAGGCTTCGCTACTGGGCAGTCCCGAATCTGATGGGTGGCAGACCCACAAGCTAAGCACTGCTTCAACCTCTTCCTGCAAATAGAGCTGTCGTGCCCTGGTCTTCCGCAGAAAGAACATATAGCTCCCCTCTGCTGCTGTCGGGGTCCCGGGGCTCTAACTGGCGGGGTCTGATGATGTGGTGTAGGGGGACGATAAGTCTGCTGTGGCGGCGTCGGTGCTCTCTGCTGGAAAGCCTGACGCTTGGACGGTCCCTCATGATGTATAGAAGCCGGCCTCTTGCATGACAGAAGACGCTCCTCAATGCTCCGGGCCAACTCTAGGCTCTGGTAGTAGTCAGTCGTACCGTTCGCCACTATAAGAATGCCAATGTCTGGAACTAGACCATGGCAAAACCTACGGGTCATCTCCTCTGGATCAGCAACCAGACTAGGAGCAAAACGGCTCAGACGACTAAACTCTGCCGCATAGTCATCAACAGAACGGTTTCCCTGCTGGATGTTCTGGAATCGTAGCCCCATGGCTACTCTAGCAGTGGTCGAGAAGAATTTCTTCTTGAACTGGGTCTTGAACAGATCCCATGTGGCTCTCCCTCTCGTAAACAACGGCTCATTCCGGAACCAGACTCCTGCTAAGTCTATCAGCAGAAATCCTGCTGCCTCGACCTGAAGGTCATTCGGCATCCTGACTCCGAGGAGCTTCCTCTCTACCGAATCTAGCCAGTCATCTGCTACTACTATGTCCTCAGTCCCTGAGAACTCCTTGGGATTCAGACCCATGAAGTCCTTGATCGTCCCCGCTCTCTGCCGTGGCTCTACATATGGTGGGACCACGGGACATCCCTCAGAATGCTCCATGCTCTGGCGGAGTAGGGTAGTCTGCTCCTGATGGGTTGTTAGGAACCCCTGAATCAGTGTGAGCAGCTGGTTCCCGTCGAGTGTGACGAAAGCCTGGGTGGGTATAGTGATAGGGGGTTGTGGAAGTATCGGGTCCTGCTGGGCCTGTGATGTGGAAGGTGGTTGTGGTATCTGGGTCTGTGGATCTGTGGAGTGGGGGAATGTAGTAGGTGGAGATGTATCAGTCAACTGGTCAGCTGACTGGATATGGAGGGCCCCATTCTTGGGGGTAACATACTGGGATGAACGAGTAAGCACCATCTAAATTAAAAATAAAAGGACTTATAAGGACTTATTTAAAGTAAGCAATCATAGGCAAGAAAATCTAATTATAATAGCAAACATGTGATGTTTTTCTATGTTGCAATCCTAGCATTCCTCTAGGTGTTCTAAGCGTCTTTCCTAATGTTGTCTAATTACCTTAAGTTCCTAATTGCAGGCATACTTGGTACAATAACGTAACCAAACAGTTTAGTCAGGTCCTGCGTGGGCCACCACTAAAAATATGTCACGACCCGCTACCCAAATTGTTGGGCCAGGCCGAGTCATGTACAGCCTACGTTGAGATAAAACGTAGTAAGTTGTTCTAAAGACAACACGATAAGACTAAATGTGCTAACAGTTCTATAAGTGAAATAAAGTCATAAATGCTCCAAACACAAAAGTCGTCGTATATAGTAAAATGTCCAAGTACAAGTGAACTGAAATGTAAGACTGGATACATGTCCAGTTACAAAATGTATAGTCTAATACATGACTACTCTCAAAAGTCTAAGTAAACAAAAGACAACTAGGCGAGGTTTCCCACAGGAACATCCTCGTAAAGCAGAGCCGGGTCCTCGGCGGTAACCCCATAATATGTGTCGCAGAGTAACTCCTCCTCAGTAAGGACACCTACAACGTTATCCTGTCAGGACGGGAGCAAGTACTGAATCTAGCAAACTAGCATATGAAACATGGAAATGAACATAAGAGGAATAACTGGAAAGCATGGCATCACATAGTCTATCATGGCAAGGACACATATGTCATAGAGACAGATGTATATGTAATATTTAAAACTGTAGCAAGTACGTGACCGGTCAATAGATGTACAATGTGCTGGAGGGCACATAATGAAATGTACATACGTACAAGTTAACAAGCATAGGTGTACGTCCGTACAGACATGCGGGGTAATGGCCTGCGGCAAGGTATGCATATAAAATGCGACCTCGCTCGCTACTGTAGGGGGGTCGTGATCACGTACAATACTATCAGTTTCCCCATAACCCATATTCTAATCATGTGAGAGATATATGAAGACTGTTCTAAGCATGGTAGTAACTGGAAGTACAACATGTAGAGGTCTAACTTGCTACCCCAAGGATCAGCATTTAACATGGTGGGGTTTGCAGTTCATTTATGTGACAATATGTAAAGTTCGTAGAAAGTACTTGCCTCTAGCAGAGCAAAGCAAAACAAGCTACGATAAAAGTGCTATGGATGTCCGGTAACTCGTCACTGTAGAATAAATACAATGACTTAGTTTTTACACTAAGCTAAAACACTAGGACACTCATTGGTGCGACGCGACTTGTGACTGGGCACCTAGCCAAAATGATGATTTTGGTATAGGAGACCAATGTGGGGTGGCATACTACTTTAACTAACTTTCTGGGGTCTTTACACTAGTGAGGGGTGGGGTTCAACACGGCTAAAACTCAAAATAACACAAAAAGCTACAAGTCGTAATTAATCAATAAATAAATCCAATGACCATTGTGTTCTAATAATTTTAGAGATAGACAAAAAGCCTAGTTTTACTCAAAGTAAAGTACCAAAGTGATCCTTGTTAATCATAGAAATTTATTATAATTTTTCTGGAATTTACTAACCAGTACAAGTATTTTATAAAAATCAGTTTTCCTAAGTATACAGAAAATGAGTTTTGGTTTCATATGCCAAACTAGTGGCAAAACAGTAAATTAAATACTATAAAAATTATACTAAATTAGCTAAAGTAACATAGTATCTAAAAACTATTTTTCCATAATTTTAGCAGTACTTTAAGTATTTTTAGAAAATCAAAAACAGCATTGCACACAATAATTAATTATCTGCATATTTTTGTCCATGTATATAATTTGAACCAAAGTTCAAATACAGGACCCAAGGCCATGAATCAAGTCCAATATGACTTGTACAGGTCTTGAATGTGTGAAAACACATTTGAGCCCAAAAATCCATGCTAGGCCTGGACATCAAATGGTTGCAGTAATTTAAATACACTAAAAATACAACTTGGTGAAATTGCAAAATAATATTATTATTTTAATAAGGTAAATTTGTACAAAAAGAATATATACATACCTATGCTAAAAGTATATATAGAAATATAAGGAAATACTTAATTATAAAGTATATATATATATATATATATATATATATATATATATATATATATATATATATATATATATATATATATATATATATATATATATATATATATATATATTGTATACATATATATAATTATATATATATAATAATATATATATCTAAAAATGTATATACATATATACACATACGTATATAAACACCAACTAATATATATATATATATATATACTTACTAATTATAAAAATATATACATATATAAAATACTGTCAAAATACAGCATATATATATATATATATATATATATATATATATATATATATATATATATATATATATATATATACATATACATATATATATATAAATATATATATATAAAAAACAGAAAAGAAAAGAAAAGAAAAAGAAAAAGAAAAGAAACAGAAAAAGAAAGAAGAGGGGGCTCGAACCCTGCTCACAGGAAAGGGGGGGTTTTATTATTGCGCGCTAGCCAGTGGGCCAATTGGCCCGCTGTGTTAGGAATAGGATTTAGTTAGATTTTAGTTAGGTTCGGTTTAATTAACAAATAAAAAAAATAACAAATCGACCCTGTGTCCTGACAGTTAGGGACACAGGTATTAACATGTCTGGGCTAGCACGACACGCATGGTTCGATTCTTTCGTGTCCAGTTCTACCAAAATGTTCGCCAGGACACGGCGAACCATATATACGTGTACGAGACACGTACGACACAGTCTCGTAACTGCTACTTACGTGTCCAACTCTGGGGGAGGATTCGATGGTCGTGGACGGCGGAGGAGGCGTCGTGACGGTGGCGGAGTGGTGGCGCTGCGGTCGTCTCGTCGAGGCGAAGCTAATGGTGGTGGAGACAATCGACGAGGACGAACGGCGAGACGGCGGTGGGGTTACGCCGGAGTTAGGGTTAGGGCTAGGGTTTCGGGAAAGCACAAGGTGGTTGGGGGGCTGTGGTGTGTCGTGGTGGTCGTGGCTAGGTCGGGGGGCTGCAGGGGTTTAAATAGGGGCTTAACGTCGGTCGGGGCAGCCGGGAATGGCGGGGGCAGGGCAGCGAGGCGGTCGAGGCAGTCGTCGGGGGTAGGTAAGTAAATTAGCACTAGGGTCCCTGTAGATTAGGAGTTTGCAATTAAGTCCTAGCAGCGTATAAATGCAAATAAAAATTTGCATTCGGCAACTTATAACAATTCAATAATGCAAACTGATATATAAACAATTTAATAAATTGCATAACCATATTATAACAATTCTACTAATTACAAAATGATATTAAAATATTAAAATAATTTGTAAAATGCTATTTTTGTATATTTAAAACTCATTAAAATTTATTTAAGAATTCTAGAAAAATTCCTAAAAATTCCAAATAATTATTTAAGGCTATAAATGACATAAAAATTTAATTAACACTAATTAAAATGAATTTTGAAAAATAGGGGCTTACACCTAGCTGCAGTACAGGATGCTACTCCCATAGTCTAGGCTAGATAGCTAGGCTTTATCTTTTTCAGCATTATTTATTCGACTTTCAGTTTTTGTTCTGAGATGTTGTATATATTTAGAGACTTGTATTGAGCTGGATGTTTCTTGAGTTGTTATCTTAGACACTTAGACTCTCTGGTTGTATTTATGAGGATCCCTTCATTTCAGTATTTATCTATCTATCTTTCTATCTTATCATTCTGCCTTAGATGTGATTGAGACTGTATATTGCTATGTCGCCTCCATTCGGAGTGTATATACTGTACAGGTATCTTTATATTGTTAGATGATTGACCTAGGACAGCGTTCTACCCCCGACACTGCGACGTAGGCTTGGCGTTGTTACGTTCTTGTACCCTCACAGTGGGTGCGGGTCGTGACACTCACGATGAAAACGGCCTTAATTTTGCCACTATGAGATCAATGAAGAAGAAGAAGAAAAAATGAAAAAAATGAAAAGAAGAATACAAGTGCACACAAATAATTAATACAACAGTTGGATCAAGAAGGCACTACAATTTATTTACTTGACCTTTGGTGAATCTCCAAGCATCAGCTCGAGATCTAGCTCCTCAACGTGGCTCGAACCAAGCTTTAGAACCTCCGTCGGCTTAACCATCTCATGAATATCGTCAACCTGCCCCTGGTACTCTCTCTTCCCTAGACTTATCCGACCCATCTTCTTCTTCTTCTTCCAGTTATCCGTCCCGAGATTGAGATCAGGGATAGTACCGAGTAATCGAGCGGGTAATGGATTGGTAGATGTCACGCCCCGACCAGGAAAATCGCTCGTCCTCGCTAGATTTCACCCAAATCATCGTCCTCGCTGGGGCGTGATGCCGCACGAGCCTGGAGTTGTGCTCGTGCAAGGCAAGATAACAGGTTCACATAGAACTATCTCAATTTGATAACATAAGTAGCGGAAGAAAATAAAGTAAAACATAAGAATCTCTTTTTATTCATAATGAACTGAAGGTTACAAAGGCTCTGAATGGCCCAACATATATGCCAATTGGCTACAACGCTCATGATCTCTCTAGCTCACAAAGGATTTTATTGTTCCATACATTATGCCTCTATATAGCCACCAAGTAGTCTTCGGTCGAACATCTCCATGTCGCAAGTCCGAACGCATATGCGGTAGCTCCTCTTGAACGCCAAGGACTCCATGCCTCGGCACGTCCAAGCCAAGCTCCGCCCCGAGCCGATCATAAGCCGAACCTGTACACAAACTAGTGGGGGATTAGTGCTTTCGTCCTCGCTTCGTACTGATCAAGACCCGCTCGCACCCAAACCAAACACTTAATCCATTTAGTGAAATATGCAACTTAATTGTGATCTTTCTATTTAGCCTTAGGATCAGTTTTATGGCAATATTCGACATAGCAACTTAGCATAATTGTGTCAATTAGCCATAATATGAACATAACATAGTGTTTCGTGCTCATCTCCATTCCCCTTGCCTAGCCTGCCATGGTTAGAATACATAAGCGATCATACGATCCGCGCAACATACCAATCATAAACGTAAACATATGCATAATGGGTGGCAGGCCCTGCGCCTGCACCCAGCTCTTATCTCAGCCCACCGGCCCTATCTATATGAAAGTTACGGTGTTTCGCACCGTAATGGACTTGGCATCTCATATGTGTAAGCCTACAATCGCTTCGATACGGGTTGCTAGCCCAGTATCCGAAGGATCCCAAACTTACGGATATCACAGCTTATCACAGCACTGGACGGTCGCAATTCGTCCGAATGTTGTGCACCATAAATACCACACATAATTCCCTCATAGGCCGAACACTACCAAAATACATTGATTTACCGACGGCCTTATCCGTCGGTAGTCCGTCGCCAAAAATAAATACCGACGGATTACCGACGAATATTTTGGTAAAACAGCCGTCGGGAATAACCTCGTCGCTAAAACATATCCGTCGCTACTCCGTCGCTCAGCGACGACTTAGCGACGGAATACCGTCGGCGCATTTAAATATATATAGCGACGGATTACCGACTAGCTTTCGTCAAAACATGTATCAGGATATAGGGTTAGCGACGAAAAACTCCGTCGCTAACGAGTCGGCAAAACCGTATCAGTGATTTTCTGATACCCAATATCCGTCGCTAATCCGTCGTAAATTTGTCGGCAAAAGCGTATCAGAGATTTTCTGATACCCAATTACCGACGGACATTCCGTCGCTAAACCGTCGCTCAATGTAAAATTCTCCAGGTAGCGGCGGATATTACGTCGCCAATCCGTCGATACATTAAATTCCTACAGTTAGCGACGGATAGTCCGTCGGGACTTTGTCGCCAGTCCGTCGTAAGTTAGTCGCCAATCCGTCGCAAAAGCTAAAATTTCTGGGCATCAAACAGCATCAGGTCGACGGATCGTCCGTCACCAATCCGTCGCTTTATTGAAATGCTCCAGGTAGCGACGGATAGTCCGTCGCCACTCCGTCGCTAACCTCAGTTTCTCCAGTTAGCGACGGACTATCCGTCGCTGAGTGGTCGCCAGTCCGTCGCTAACTGCTAATTTTTGAAAAAAAAATACTGCAAACAGACTCTTTCCTGTTTATACAACACATCCAACACAATATCAAACATGCAAAATATCCATATACAACACCATATATCCATATCCAACACGAATATCCAACGTATCCAATATCCAATACCATATATCCATATGCAAAATATCCATATCCGACACCAATATTCAACGTATCCAATATCCAACAAAATATTACCAACACAATATATCCAATATCCAACATTAAATTATCCAAACATAAAAAAAATATCCGAACATACAATGTATCCAAATGTCTACAAAACCAACAACATAAACAAAATCAAACCCCGTCCGTCGGATCGTCTCGTGCTCGTGCCGCCGCATCCGCTTTGCGTATGTACTCCTCCACCGTGTGTGCCAGCACTTGGGACAAGACATGGTCTGGAAGCGCACGTAGCTGCTCTGGCGACATCATGTCAAGGAGCGTCAAGATGGTCTTATCCGATACGATGCGGGCGTCCGCAGAGCGGTTAAACGAAAGCCGTCCGGGGGAAGAAGGACCAGGTCGATCCGAAGCACCGGCAGCAGCAGTAGACGGATCGGGAGCAGACAGACCGGGAGCAGACGGATAGCGCCCCAACACTATCGCCCGCAAATCTGACACCGCGGAGGTCAGAGTCGCAAGCTGCGCCCTCACATCGTCAACCGGGGGCGCTGGGGGAGGCGGAGGCGGTGGATATCTCGGGGACGGCTGCAACGAGGGCGCCATGGAACCTAAGCCGTAGACGCGCCCTTTCCTAACGCCGCCGACGGATTCTACGAACACGTCGTCGTAGCGAGCGGCCATAGAAGAGTGCGTCTGGGTGGGCGTCGTTTCGCCGACATTCTCGGAATGGGGCTCGATCTCAAGCCGACTAAGTGCCTCACGATACGCAGCCTATCCAATGAATGTGTTTATACTATAAGTTTTTCTAAGTTATAATCTAAATCCTATGTTTCCCTAAGTTATAGTCTGAATCCTAAGTTTATCTAATTAACTTAACAATAATTATATTTCTAACATAAATCTCATAAACGTAAGTACTTACATCAGTCTCCTCGGCCCTCACGTCGACGAAGCTCCCGTCCTTCCGCCTCTTGTGCGTATGCACGAATACATCGTGAGCGGTGACCGTCTCCGCCTCTTTCCCCTGCTTTACCGCCCGTTGGGCCTGCATACGTAGAATTTAATTAACTTCGTATATTAACAGTACGAAATTAAATAATAGAATGAATTTAAATTTGCGCTATCTCACCAAATCTGCATGCGTCAATGCGTGGGGCCTTGATCCCCCCGTATGCAGACCCGCGACCTGTCGATTAGCCTTAGCTTTCTCCGATTTCAGCTTGAACTGCGGAGTATCCATCTTCTCCAACATCTGCTCATAGTACTCCGCCCGGATCCAGTCCTTCCTCGTATGCGCCGTACGAAGGTCGTACACCGCATCCCGTATCTTCTTTCCAGCGGCGGCTTTGTAGGTCCTGCGGATCGCCTCCTCGCGATGGGGGGGCCACCAGAACGTCCTCTGACATACAAATTCAAATATCACGTAATAAAAAATTTAATGATTTAAAGAATAATTAATAATTCACCGACGGATTTATACCCTCATCTCGTCGAGCCAGACGTACTTCATGTCCTGAGGCACCTCAGAAAAATTGAGGTAGGGGCCATGGTAGTTATCCCGGATAATGCGCCCTAGAATCCGGGCAGCATCCCACGGGAAAAACCTATAAAGAAGCAACGACTGGATTATTAACTTGAATAAATGAAACAAATTTAATAAATTAACTTAAATTTACTTACGATTCACCAGCGGGCCATAGCTCTCGTCGGAACTCGCCCACCAGCCTCTTTGGTGGCGTCGGGGGATCCGCGGGTCCGCGCACGTACTTCCCGGTAACAGGATGAAACTGAATCCCGGGGTATTCCGAGGCCCACCCTGCAGTAACTGCTGGGCCCCCTGCTGCATCTGCTGCTGCATCCGCTGGTACATCCGGTGGCGGAACGAATCCGCTAGCGGATGGAGTCACAAGCCTCGACGACGATGTCGGTAGCACCGAGGAAGAATGGCGGCGGGAAGAGCCTGTGTCCGGGCTCTCCAAGTCGGGATCGGAGGTCACATCCGGGGAATGCGGCTGGCGACCACGACCGCTACCACCACGCCCACGCCCACGCCCACGACCACCACCACCACCACCACCGCCGCCGCCGCCGCCACCGCCACGACCACGGCCAGCACCACCAGTACGGGTGCTCGCAACCATGCCCTGTAAATAGAACACATAAACAAAATACCGACAACATAGATTTATAAATGAATATAAAACTAAACATATCCATACCAGCAGCAGGGCGATGAGTGCCGTCCAGACGAGTAGGCCTAGGAGTGCCATCTGCAAAAAGAAACTCATACAATAATACGCAAATATCCCAAACTGAAATAAATATTACAATCAGAAGTGAAGTACGAATAAAAGCTAGATACACAAAATCTGATAAAATCACGCACCAATACAACAAAGTACAATTCTTGTAACTTTTGATGAAAGGGCATCTTGTGTTCCACTAGACTTGTAATTGTAAATCCAAATGTAATAGGGTAATTTAGGATTCGAGACTAGATATTGGGTGCTTCAAGATACAACTGAAATATAGCGATATTTAATCATCGTCATCGTCCTCTTCCTCGGCCTCGGCCTCATCATCATCATCATCCTCATCGTCGAATTCATCTGTATCCTCATCCTCATCCTCATAAAGTTCTTCTTCTTCTTCTTCTTCTTCTTCAGTCTCAATACTTGGGACAAGACGCCTCTTTCTCCCCTGGTTGACATCTAAGTCTTGTATATCAACCTCTTCCTCCCCTCTATTTTTATCAGCAAGAGGTATATCAACCTCTAATTCAACATCCATGTCACAAGACTGTTGTCCCAAGTATTGGGGCTTTTCGATCTGGTCCTCTTGGTATGCTGGGTCTCCAACGTTGAATGTATTTCTAGATTTAATCTTGCATACTGCCCACCAGTCAAAGCGATCTCTACGACGCCTTGGGTAGCTTGTATAGTAGACTTGAACAGCCTGACTTGCTATCGCAAACATGTCGGACCCTCTATACCTCCTGCGATGATTTATACCGCCTTGGGTAGCTTGTATAGTAGACTTCCACACCTGCCTGAAAATCGTCACTCACACCAATTCTGCTCTCGTGTTGTCGTTTGTACATCCATGTACGATCAACAAAGTAACGATTCATGCTCGATTTGATGTGAATATCTGTATCATAAGACAAACTAAACATAAGAATTAATAGCCCGATACCGATACTCATATCGTAAGAAAAACTAAACTTGTGGATAATACGCTAGGCCTACGACGAGGCTACTTAGTATCACAATCTAACATAATTAGTATATAATCATGTAACTGGTGGATCCGCTAGCTAGTAAGCCGGATGTACTTAATATCAGAGAGTATCAGATTAGTATCAGTATATAGGTTAGGTAGACCGTATCAAACGCATATCGGAATAGTAGGCCGAATAGGAGGCCGAGATAGTCGAATGAGAAGAAGGGAAGAAAGGAGGAGCAGATGGTATACTAGACTAGTTCTGGGTCAAATTAGGAGTCCAAGTCAACTCTGTCAAAACTAACCTTAATTAGGCTAAACTTCTACCTTAGCTAATCAAATATATATACTAGACTTCACGACGTGTGTCTGTGTATATATATATATATATTATTAATAAATTACTTAAAATTATGCCTATATATATATATATATATATATATATATATATATATATCAAGGTTCAAAGTATCGGTATCGGAATCGGTATCGGACTATTCCTATGAGTATTGGTATCGACGATATCGGTAGTATCGGCGGTTTCGGATCGGAGTATCGGATTTTTTGGTATCGGGGAACAAATAATTATTAATAAATTATTTACATTTAAAAACATATATTTTATACATTTAGGCATAATTTTAAGTATTTTTAGTGTTATTTCTTAGTAGTTTTGAAATTAAATGAAATAGTAGTCACCCTTACCGATTGGTTTACAAACAATAGATGTGATTTTCTTCAATTGATGTGATTTTCTTCTTTTACATGCTTCTACAACCTTGTTATGCTTTAAACCCTTGTTGATTTATCTTTTTTGTTTAATTTTCTTTGTCGAATTGACCGGAACAAAGACCCCCAATGTCGGTATCGGTCAATACTTGGTATCGGTCGGTATCGGATCGGAACATGCCAAACCGTATCGGTATCGGCCGTATCGGATCGGTATCGGCCGATAATTTAAACCATGATATATGTCTGAGTGTGTGTGTATCCGTGTGTCTGTGTTCGTGTGTGTCCGTGTGTGTGTGTGTGTGTGTGTGTCCGTGTGTGTGTGTCTGTGTGTGTGTATCCGTGTGTGTGTGTGTCTGTGTGTGTGTGTCCGGGTGTGTGTGTGTGTCCGTGTGTGTGTGTGTGTCTATGGAGAGGAGGAGGAGGACTCCTGCGAGGGGACTCCAGAGTCCCTCCTACGCCCCCCTGCCCCGACCCCTCCAACCCCTGCCCGACCCCCCCAACCCCTGCCTGACCCCCTCTCCCACCCCCCTGCCCCCCCTGCCCCGACCCCCCCAACCCCTGCCCGACCCCCCCCAACCCCTGCCCGACCCCCTCTCCCACCCCCCTGCCCCCCCTGTCCCGACCCCCCCAACCCCTGCCCGACCCTCCCCCAACCCCTGCCCGACCCCCTCTCCCACCCCCCTGCCCAGACCACCCCCCCCACCCCTGCCCGACCCCCTCCCCGACCCCCCCTGCCCCCTCTCCCACCCCACCCTTGCCCCGACCACCCACCCCCTACCCGAACCCCCCCTGCCTAGACCACCCCCCCACCCCTGCCCGACCCCCTCCCCGACCCCTCTGCCCCCGACCACCCCACTCCACCCTTGCCCCGACCACCCCACCCCGTACCCGAAACCCCCCTGCCCCACACCCTCTCCGACCACTACGATAGCCCCCCAACCCCCCAAATCGTAAAAGAGAGAGAGAAAGAGAGAGGGAGATAGAGAGAGAGAGGGGGGAGAGAGAGCATACCTTAGAGAGAGAGGGAGATCGCCGGTCGGAGAGAGCGAGATCGTCGGAGAGAGGGAAGAGAGAGAGTGTTTTGGGGGGGAATGAAAATTTCCCCCCCGTCGGTTCAATTTAAGTTAGGGTACAGAAATTAGCGACGGAGTAGCGAAGGATTATTCCGTCGCTAAGTAGTCAGTAAATCTCGCGCCAGAGTAGCGACGGATTATTCCGTCGCTAAGTCGTCAGTCAAATCTCGTGCCAATATTTTAGGCTTTTGCCGCCAAAATATGCGACGTTCAAGCGACGGATATAAAACCGTCGCTACTTGGCCGACGACCTATCGACGGCGTAGAGACGGATATGGACATAAAAAAATAAAAAAAATTGTCCACTGCTTTCCGTCGGTATTTCGTCACAAATCCGTCGGTGATCCGACGGTAATAGCGACGGAAAATTTCCGTCGCTAAATGGCCGTCGCTAAAATACTGTAATTTGGTAGTGGAACGGTCCCGGCGCCCCGGCGTAACCGTTCGAGGGAAGCCGTACCCGTGCACGGGCCATCCGAGTCCATTGACCATACAATACGTACCATATCATACAATCCATAGCATACCAACCGATCTCGTATTCCATAAACATAGCCTCGCACCTAAACGGTTTCCCGTGCCATAAACGGTTTCCCGTGCCATAAACATAATCCACCATTCATATGGGGAGCTCCGTCGGCGTTATGCCCCAACACATCCATATTGATGCACGACGCCCAATGGCTTAGTCATCTCATACTCGTATTCAATGCGTACCATTCGTAAGTTATTCTCATAGCATAATTCCGTATTACTTGGTCTTTTAGTAACATAAGTGCCCGAGGGCACGCTTAGTACCTAATCCATGTTCTACTCCTAGTGTTCAATGTTCTCGGAGTCGTGCACATGAAGCACATCTCAATATCGTCTTTCAATGTTCTACCATCATTGCCCTACCGCGACTCGTACACTTGATGCACGTCGCTTCAATTGTTCGATTGTTCAATGTTCTACCTTAGTGTTCAACGCATACTTAGACCCGTAATCCGTTGCCGAGCCACGCTCGCTAACTCGATAACATCTTATGCATACCATAATACATTTTATTAGACGTGAAGGAATAGGGAGAGAGAGAGTCAAGAACCCGCCCACCTTAAGCCGATACGCCTTGCTGTCTCGCCGATTGAAGCGTCTCGCTTCCATAACTCGATCGCATAGCTAACTCCCGGACTTAGCCATTCCTTTGAACTACTCGGTTGATTTGGCCTATCGCGCCCATACCATGTTCCGTAATCCAGCATAAAGGCATAGCCTGCACACCAGATCAACTAACATTAGCACTTGCTCAAACGGGACTTATCCTTTGCATCGATTCGATTCATAGATTCCAATCGACTCAAAGCTTACCTTTGGCCAACGTAACTCTTGCATCGATTCATATCGATACCTCATCGAGTCAACGTAACTCTTCGAGTCAACGACTCATCGTAATGTACCGAGCGGAGCGGGGCATTACATAATATACCACTCAAAATCAGGTTCGTCCTCGAACCGAAACCAACACTTAATCCAAGTGCCTCGTATAGATCGCTTCATGATCTCGTGCTACTATCGTTGAATCATACAACTTAGTTTGGATCATACACATATTTTAGGCGTCCCACCAATATATGCATTTCAGCCAAGCTCAGTTGTAGGATATCGGGACAACTAACAAGCTCAACTTAAATCCTCAAGCATCCATCGGTCCATACTCGACTTAGTCATATCTTAGCGCCTATTCTCAAAATACGTCTCGTATGCATTATCCCATAACATGTGATCATCTTCCAACATCTTGCACATAACTTAATTCAAACCATAACTTCGATCTCACAAGTTTCTCGCCGATCATCTAACACTGGCATTGCATCAACTCATTGCACATCCGATCACAACAATTTTCCGCAATGCCTACGCGCCCAACCATTTTCTATCTCTCGTATAACTCAAGTCTTTCATCCAATCATTCATAACGCTTGGCCTTAATGACATGGACTACGTCCACATGTCTCAAATTCCTTTGCCTACAATCCATATTAAGTCTCGCACACAACTATCCCAACACGATCTACATTTTCGAACCATATACGTATCGCGTCTGGGGCTACCCCTACTAGGTAACTTATCCAGACATCGTGCTTAATCTCTCCCGACATAAGAGGTCAACTTGAGTCTACGATGCTCAAAGGCAACAATCTTTCCGACCCAAGGTCTCTTACGATGCGCCAATCTCCGATTCTCGACCAAGTACGAATCCTTTACTCAATTCTCGAATCAATCCGACTAATTCATTTCGTAACATAAATCGTGCGCTCAACACACATAGCCTAACCGTTACTCAATCGGTCTGCGACACAACTCTTAAGGTCATTCTTATTATTCAACGCTCTCGCACATTGCAAAACTCTTGCAATCGTCTTACCGCATCACTATGCTAAGCTCGTTTCTCAACATCTATTCGATCATCGACCAACCAAGTTTACTTATACACTCATTCGATCGATCATAACTTTTCTATTCGTCTCCATCTAGTCGAAGGCTATTCGCTAACTTTCGATACGCAATACTTACTCGCTTAGACTTATCCTCAACATCCACTACATCATTCCTTATCCTTCTTAAGCGACTTCTTTAGGGTCATCCTATGGGAGTTCAATATTCACTTGATTTGGCGGTCAAGTCTTCTAGGGTCATCTGCCCCGAAACTACGCTCGATAATTGAAGATCATCAACGAGGGACAGTTACAACGAACCATGCTATATCCTATTGTGGAGCCAAATCAATTCCTGACGATTCCTACGAGACTTTATCTAACCCGACGTACATTACTAATCCATGATTTATCTATCCCCGCGCAACTGATGCGCCGTTACTACTCGAGTCACTTAGGCACTACCATTGACAATATCGTACAATCCTCAATTTCACCTTCGCATCAAACCACAAGTCTATATCAAATTTGCCACGCCTCGTAAGTTCGATCATCCCTACTGGATGAATCACCATACCAGTGCTCACACGGAATGACCGCCCTAATCGACGTGATGCATGTGCGAGGCTGGTGTTGCACTCGCTCAAGACAAGAATGTCAACATAGTGGTTATCCATGAAGCAATCCAAACACTTTCGATTTCTTTCCAGCAATATCCATTGACTCTCAAATTCTCCGAAGCATTCCTACCATCGTCATCCAAATCGACATCAACTTAACTTGCATCTTATTCATCCAACAACAATGCTCAACATAATTTTTGTTCATTCGATCAGAATATTCCCGAGTTATTGTATATCGTCTTTGATACGCCTCAATACCATCGTCGATATGCATAACTTGAACATCTTCCTTTCTCATAAGCTCAAACCCGTTGCAATCATTGCCATTATCCGAACTCGAATACGAATCAAGTTTGCACACATCAAGATTTATTTCGTTGTAATTATCTATCATCTTCACGACATAATTTCCAATTCACATATTCATTCTCATATTCCTAACTCGCACTTCCAATCGTGCTATCGATTCCTTGCGTTAACCCAATTTTGTTCGTACGATTTCTCCGTACCTACTCAATTCGTTCCGAAGAAGTCTCTGTACTAACTCAACATAAGTTCGACCGGGTCGACTCTTTCTTCCACGTAACATTTCTTCATTATGCTCAGCCTATCGATCGACTTACACTTAACGAATCCTCGTCCGACATATTATCCATAGGCACGACTTCGCACATAATCGTTCCACTTAATCCACCAAAACATACTTGCATCGACTTCTATCAAGTCATTCCCACTCGAGTCTCGTTACTACTCCGTCCGTTGAGGACAAACGTATTGTAACCACATAATCGCCTCGACAACTCTATCGCAAGTCACCAAACGGCTTAACATAGCTATCGCCAAGTGGTATTCCATATACCACTCAGGATCGAGCCTATCTTATCGATACAATACTTCTCTACACTTGCTCGCATAATTGGTATTGCATATACCACTCGAAATTGAGTCATTACTCGGCATCACATTCCGCATAGGTCCGTCATCTATTCTCAATCAACTATCTCGTATGGCGATCCTTCCGATCCCAGCTCTAGCATTAGCTCAAGTTTGACACACATTCGATCTAACCGTACCATGGCGATCATATCGATCACACCCGCAACATTCGCTTATTCAAAGCTCAACGCGATATACGGCCAACATACATGTTCGCCTACTCAACTCAACTTAGCGACCAACTCGACTCGTACTATCGCATCCGCGATCTTTCTGAATCCCGCTCGTGGCAACTTATGCAACAACTCATTCTCGATACTTAAGGTCTTTACTCGATCCGCACAACATATCGCTATCCATCCGCATAGCCATACAAAACACATCATACCATATCGACTCGTTGCACCGATACAACGAACGATTCACGACTTGCTGCACTCCGTACAACCAATAACACATAACTCCTCGTACTTCGTGCGACCAACAACACATATTGTTGCACTTCATGCAACCAACAACACATATCGTTGCAATTCATGCAACCAACATCACCATATTCGTTGTACTTCGTGCGACCAGTATTCCATAACTCGTTGCACTTCGTGCAACCAACATCCCATAACTCGTTGCACTTCGTACAACCAACACTCTCCGGTGGCACCTGGAGATAGCGTGATATAGTCGCAACATACTTGGGGCAGACGTACGATGCAGTGTTGAAGGCAGCAAGGAGGCATGAGTATACCTCCCGGAGAATTGTGGACAGGACCGGAGGCAGGAAGCGGTCCCACAACCAGATGCACCAATCTTCAGCTCCAGCCCCGGCAGCTAGGGGTATAACCATTGGAACTCCGAGGCGGGCGGCCTCAGTGACATCGGTTCAGCATTCAACCCCGACGTATCCACAGCAGCAGAAGCAGAAGCAGTCTTCCGCGGTGGGATATTCTCATTGCGGGAAGCCGGGCCATGTAGTGGCAGAGTGTCATAGGGCACGGAGATTGTGCCTGGCTTGTGGAGGAGCAGACCACCAGATAGGGACCTGCCCGAATAGGGGAGGTCCATCATCATCCAACCTTTCTAGTTCTTCGGTGAGAGGACCAGCCCCAGTTCCAGTCTAGCAGCAGCAGCAGCAGTACCCGAGGCCATTATTGCCTCAGGCCCAGGCCTTTCAGCAGCAGAAATAGCAGCAGATCACCCAGGCTCCAGCACAGAACCGACAGAGGGGTTTCCAGCAGAGAGGACCCGTAGCTAGAGGTCAGGCTATGATGATGACCATGGAAGAAGAAGTTGCACCAGGTGAGGTAGTGGCAGGTACTATTCTCGTCAACACCTTTCCAGCATCTGTATTATTTGATTCTGGTGCATCGCATTCATTCATGTCTGTACGATTCGCGACACGGATAGGATTGGAGCCCGAGTCATTATCAGTGAGGCTCAATATACTTACTGGTAATGGTCTTGTGGGAGTAGATCGAGTGTTTTCCTCGTGTCGGATCGTAGTTAGCGGTAAAGAGTTCTCCGCTAGGCTCATAGAGTTCCCTATGGCAGACTATGATGTAGTCCTAGGCATGGATTGGTTGAGGAAACATTATGCTAGGATAGACTGCCATGTTGGCAGAGTTGTCTTTAGTATTTCCGGAGAGCCAGAGTTTTCATTTTCCAGAGGCACAGTAGAGCCATCTCCTCCAGTATTACGGATGGCAGTAGCAGCAGTGCAGTTGCCCCGGATAGTTGAAGAGTTTCCAGATGTCTTCCCAGAGGAACTTCCAGGGATGCCACCAGAGCGGGAGATCGAGTTCACCATCGACTTGATTCCCGGGACAGCACCAGTATCAGAGCGAGTCTACAGAATGGCGCCTTCAGAGTTGGAGATTTTGTACAAGATGATTGAAGAACTCAGGACCAAGGGATTCATTCGTGCAAGTGGATCGCCTTGGGGAGCCCCGATGCTTCTTGTGAAAAAGAAGGATGGTACGTCTAGGCTATGTGTTGATTATCGTACCTTGAACTCAGTGACAATCAAGAACAGATACCCTCTCCCGAGGATAGATGACTTGTTTGATCAACTCAAAGGGGCTTCAGTTTTCTCGAAGATAGACTTGCGGTCAGGATACCACCAGATCAGAGTCAGAGAGCAGGACATCCAGAAGACGGCGTTCAGATCGAGGTACGGGCATTGGGAGTTTCTAGTTATGCCCTTTGGAGCAACCAATGCGTCGGCAGTGTTCATGGACCTCATGAACCGTATTTTCATGCCTTACTTGGATCAGTTTGTGATAGTGTTCCTTGATGACATCCTGGTCTACAGCAAGAGTGAAGCAGAGCACGAGCAGCATCTCAGAATTATCCTCCAGATTCTCAGAGAGCACCAGTTGTACGCCAAGTTCAGTAAATGCGAGTTCTGGCTCGATCGCATTTCTTATTTGGGTCACATCATTACAAGAGGAGGAGTGGAAGTGGATCCCCAGAAGATTGTGGCTATCGAGGCATGGCCAGTACCCAGCTCAGTGGCAGAAGTTCGCAGCTTTCTTGGATTGGCCGGCTACTACCGGCGGTTCGTCTCTGATTTTGCAAGGATTTCAGCACCGATGACCCAGTTGACCCGCAAGGAGGTGCCGTTCGTTTGGACAGCAGAATGTCAGGAATCATTTGAGAAGTTGAAGCGAGGTTTGATAACGGCTCCCATTCTCACCCTTCCAGATGGGACCGGAGGATTCACAGTTTATTGCGACGCTTCAGGCAGAGAATTGGGATGTGTTTTGATACAGCATGGGAAGGTAATTGCTTATGCGTCACGTCAACTCCGTGATCATGAGAAGAATTACCCGACCCACGACTTGGAGCTGGCGGCAGTAGTGTTTGCACTTAAGTTGTGGAGGCACTACTTGTACGGAGATAGAGTGGAGATCTTTACTGACCATAAGAGCCTGAAGTATGTCTTCACCCAGAAGGATCTTAATATGCGGCAGAGAAGATGGCTCGAGCTACTTGTGGACTATGATGTGGACTTGCAGTATCACCCAGGGAAGGCCAACGTTGTAGCAGATGCGTTGAGCCGGAGAGCCGGAGTTTATTTCCTGACGGCGCAACCAGAGTTATTGTCAGATCTTCAGAAGATGGGAATTGAAGTGGTTCTTCCTTCCAATGTGGCCTTGATGGCCAGCCTACAGATTCAGTCTACCATAGTTGAGAGGATCCGGACAGCACAGTTAACAGATTCCAAGATTCAGCGGCTCAGAGCAGAGTGCGAGGCAGGGAGAAGGCCAGAGTTATGTATTCATGAGGATGGTACACTTCGACACGGCACGCGTCTTTGTGTACCCAGTGGAGATATCAGACAGGAAGTCATGGCAGAGGCTCACAGTTCGCAGTATTCCATCCACCCAGGCAGCACGAAGATGTACCGAGATATTCGTCAGCATTTTTGGTGGAATGGTATGAAGAGAGAGATAGCCCGGTATGTCTCTCGATGTTTGGTTTGCCAACAGGTCAAGGCTGAACATCAGAGACCAGCTGGACTTCTTCAACCTTTACCGATCCCAGAATGGAAATGGGAGCACATAACCATGGATTTCGTGACTGGGTTATCCCGATCTCCGACAGGCAGAGATGCTATTTGGGTCATTGTGGACAGGCTTACCAAGGTGGCACACTTTCTTCCATTTATAGTTGGACAGTCGATGGCACAGCTAGCAGAGATGTATCTCAGGCAGATCGTCAGACTTCACGGAGTGCCAGTCAGCATAGTATCAGACAGGGATACGAGATTCACATCGCACTTCTGGCGCAGTCTTCATCAAAGTTTGGGGACTCGTCTCAAGTTCAGCTCAGCGTATCATCCGCAGACAGATGGGCAGTCAGAGCGTACTATACAAACTCTCGAAGATATGTTGCGGTCATGTACCCTTGACTTCGGTGGTTCGTGGGAGGATCACCTGCACCTGGTGGAATTCTCGTACAACAATAGTTTCCAGGCCAGTATCCAGATGGCACCCTTCGAGGCTCTGTATGGCAGGAAGTGCAGATCCCCGTTAGCATGGGACGATGTCGGAGAGAGGCAGATACTCGGTCCAGAACTGATTTCTCAGACGGTTGAAGTGGTCAGGAAAGTCAGAGATCACCTCCGAGTTGCTCAGGATCGCCAGCGCCATTGGGCCGATGCTCATCGGCGTCCCTTAGAATTTGCCGTCGGCGACCATGTATTCCTTAGGATCTCGCCTACCCGCGGTGTCATTCGTTTTGGCGTACGGGGAAAGCTTAGTCCTAGGTATATAGGGCCGTTCGATATTCTGGAGCGAGTAGGCGATGTGTCCTATCGTCTCGCTCTTCCGCCGTCGCTAAGTGAGGTACATGATGTATTTCATGTATCCCAATTAAGACGGTACATCCCGGACCCGAGCCATATCCTAGATCATTCGGAATTGGTTGTTGGTACCAACCTTTCGTATGAGGAGAGGCCCGTGTCTATATTGGACCGGAGAAAAAAGACGCTCAAGAACAAGACTATTAACTTAGTCCGTGTTGCTTGGGGTCATCACTCTCTAGGTGAGTCAACGTGGGAGCGTGAGGACGACATCCGATCGCGATATCCCTACCTGTTTGACTCGTGAGGTATAATGTCTTTCTTATGCCTTACGCTTTTCCTTCCTTGCTTGCATTGTATGATTGTATGATTGAACTGCTTAACGTAGCTTGCCTGTGCTTAGTATAGCTTGTCGTGGCAATCTCTAGCTCCTTGATTAAATTCCGAGGACGGAATTCTTTGAAGGTGGGTAGAGTTGTCACCCCCGTTTCCTGTATTTCGTATTATACTCGTAATTTGATTTTGGCACGTATTTTATTTTCTTGACTTGTGGATTCGGGTTCTCGTAAATGGGTTTTGGACCATGGCTTGGTTTTATTTTGTGGAGTTGGTTTGGTTTGGTTCGATTCTTCATGAGTGGAACACTTTAACCTACACTCTACCCTCAACACAACACAACCACCCTCATTATATCTCCACCAAACTTTCTCTCTCCTCTTTACTCTCCATTAATTTTCTTCTTCTTCCTTCTTCCACAACTCCCCAACCCATTAGGCAAGTGCACCTTGCCATCAAATAAGCACCACTTTTTATTTATCCATTAGCTAGATTAGGCCATGGAGAACAACTTTAGAACTTGACATTTTGTGATTTGGAGTTTCCTTTGTTCTAGATCTAGGTTTTTACTATTTTCGGATTTACATGGTTTTGATCTATTTAACTTTGATTTTTGTATGTTTTGATGCTTCCATGTGGAAGAGAATTCGATTTTACTCAAGTTAGAACTTTGAAAATCTAGATTTGGTTTTAATTTGGCTAAGTTATGAAGAATTGAAGTTCTTGGTGTTCTTGGACTTGCTCTCGGCCAGGAAGAACAGCCCTCTGCCTTGCGCTTTTTAGCGCATGGCCGATTGCGCACCCCCGGCCTGTGCTCTTTAGCGCATGGCCGATTGCGCAATCACTTGGCCAGTGCTTTGCGCTGCGCTGGATTGCGCTGGCGCAAGCTAGCCATGCGCAAGCCAGCCATGCGCAAAGTAACCCCTGCGCAATCGACATTGCGCAATCCACCCCTGCGCAATCCTCCTGTGAGCAATCCATCTGCTGCGCCATCCACTCCTGCGCAGTTGGTACCCTGCGCAGCTCACCCTGCGCAGTTGGTACCCTGCGCAGCTCACCCTGTGCAGTTGGCCTCCTGGCGCACTTGACTCCTGCGCAATCCAACCCCCTGACCCCTTGCGCAAACCATTGGCTCTTGGAGATTTGGTTTTATTTTCTTTAAGCCTGGCTCTTCTATAGTCCTATATATATTGATATTGTATTAGATATTTTACGCCCATTTTATATCCTTACGCCTTTTGTCATGAACTTGATTTTACTTAATATGTTTGGAATGTCTATTGTACATGGCATGGTATGACAAGGACCTAGCATAACACGACAGTGACCCGTAGTGGTGCACTCCTGACATGACCAACCTGACATGACAGTGACCCGTAGTGGTGCACTCCTAACAAGCACCCTGACATGATTTATCTTGATAACTTGATAGTGGCCCGTGGCGGCGCACTCCTGACTTGACTTGACTTGTAACTTGTAACTTGACTCGTATAATCAACTTGACACCGTGGGTGTTCCTGCTTGCTTGCTTGTACAATCCACTTGTCTTGTCTTGCATCATGTCTAGGACGTGACTTCCTGGGTACCACGGCCAGGGACTCGCGCTAAATTGGATTAGGCTAACGATTAGATCAAACTAGAACATGGAGAATTCCCAGTCACAGGCAATCTCGTTATCTGGGAGCTTTAATGGATTTGTAGCTTGCCGACGAGTAGAGCACATTTCCAGCACACTGTCATGTGTTGCACCCTCTAAGTCACCTAAGGGTACATTTGTCTCTCGGGCAATGTACCCACCTATAACTCTCAACCTGCGGAAGGATAACTGGATGGTCTGCAGGGCTTGGGACTGAAAATTCTCACTTGCATCTTGTTAGTAATTAGGCTTGTGATAACCCTAGTTAGTTAAAGTAGTAAGCCGTAGTACTTGCTTGGCCGATTGTGTATGAATGGTGTCCAGCTCTGTCTAAGTCTTGTCTAGCCCCTGCACCTGGAACTCTTGATCCTGATTGCTTTACTTATTTCTAACGATAAATGAGTAGAGACAATAAGCTATTCAGGCGAAGGGTTACAACCCCGGTCCTTGTCTGGTTTAAGGATTGTAACCTGGCTCCCGGAATGGTTCCACGTCCCTAGTCGTTTATCGCCCTGTGTACTTTACTACTTGTACTTTCCTTTTATTCTTTATGTTCTGATATGCTGGCTTTTGTTCTTATTTGTGGCCTCCTTTGTGGCACTTGCTCTTTCTGGGGTTTGACCCAGCTGGTTTTGTGTGGCCAGATTTCGGAGCAGCTCCCGAGGATCTACCAAGCTTCTAGCCCAATGGTGACAACTAGACGGAACCCGGGCCAAGAGTGGGTTTTCCTTTTTGTCTCACCCACTTATATGTAAATTTATTCTTTTGAGGCGTTTAGCCGACGAGCACCTGTTAGCTCGATGCACATTTACTTACTGTCTGCCTACGGGCTGTAAACATGATTAACAAATCCTAGGGTTGATCATGTATGACTGAACTCTTGCTAGTCCTATCATTTTGTACGACTAGCTTCATGATCATCCAATATGTAATATTTGGGACGCCTTATATATATATTTGATGCTCTAATATCTTGTAACTCTGTTAATTGCTTGAGATTGAGACAATAGGCTTGACCTTAAGAGACTGCTGGCTTGTAGTAAACCCTCATATCTAGACAGCCGTGACCGTATAGTTGAGATGTATTCTATTTCAATATACGTAGCTGGCTATGTCTGCCCCCGCTCTCCAGTATTCTGGTTCTGGGGCGTGACACTCGCACATAAACGGTTTCACGTGCCATAAACGGTTTCCCGTGCCATAAACATAATCCACCATTCATATGGGGAGCTCCGTCGGCGTTATGTCCCAACACATCCATATTGATGCACGACGCCCAACGGCTTAGTCATCTCATACTCGTATTCAATGCGTACCATTCGTAAGTTATTCTCATAGCATAATTCTGTATTACTTAGTCTTTTAGTAACATAAGTGCCCGAGGGCACGCTCAGTACCGTAATCCATGTTCTACGCCTAGTGTTCAATATTCTCGGAGCCGTGCACATGATGCACATCTCAATATCGTCTTTCAATGTTCTACCATCATTGCCCTACCGTGACTCGTACACTTGATGCACGTCGCTTCAATTGTTCGATTGTTCAATGTTCTACCTTAGTGTTCAATGCATACTTAGACCCATAATCCGTCGCCGAGCCACGCTCGCTAACTCGATAACATCTTACGCATACCATAATACATTTTATTAGACGTGAAAGAATAGGGAGAGAGAGAGTCAAGAACCCGCCCACCTTAAGCCGATACGCCTTGCCGTCTCGCCGATTGAAGCGTCTCGCTTCCATAACTCGATCGCATAGCTAACTCCCGGACTTAGCCATTCCTTTGAACTACTCGGTTGATTTGGCCTATCGTGCCCATACCACGTTCCGTAATCCAGCATAAAGGCATAGCCTGCACACCAGATCAACTAACATTAGCACTTGCTCAAACGGGACTTATCCTTTGCATCGATTCGATTCATAGATTCTAATCGACTCAAAGCTTACCTTTGGCCAACGTAACTCTTGCATCGATTCATATCGATACCTCATCGGGTCAACGCAACTCTTCGAGTCAACGACTCATCGTAATACACCGAGCGGAACGGGGCATTACAGTAGACGATCGACGGATAGGGAAGAATGACGATTCAATTTGCTACTCCTCCTCATGAAGTATTAGAGGAGGAGGGGAAGGATAGGAGGAAGAAACTAATGTGTACTGATCAACACCAGAATGGCCATTTTTCGTGATTTTAACACGGAGAATGACCATTCTCATGCATTTTAACACGAGAAATGACCATTCTTCGTGATTTTAACACGGAGAATAGCAATTGTTCGTTGTTTTAATACGGAGAATGGTCATTCTCCGTGATGTTAACACGGAGAATGGTCATTCTCTGTGATGTTAACATGGGGAATAGCGATTCTACATGATTTTACAACGGAGAATGGTCATTCTCCGTGATGTTAACACGAAGAATGACTATTCTCCTGCATGTTAACACGGGAATGACCATTATCCGTAATTTTAACATGGAGAATGGCCATTCTCTGTAATTTTACAATAAAAAATGACTATTTTCTGTGATTTTAACATGAAGAATGGTCATCCTCATGTTTCTAACACGGGAAATGACCATTCTACGTAATTTTACAACGGAGAATGGCCATTTGCTCTTCTTGAAGGATCGATGCTCCTCTTCTTCTCTCTTCTCTAACTGAGGTTCCAATTGATGCTGATGATGATGATGAAGTAGGAACTGATGATGACGACATGGTATGAAGATTGTAAATGGAGAATCACTGACGAGTTTTTGAAGTAAGATTTGAAGATTTTGGAGGAGAAAATCTAGATTCAAAAGTGAGCAGCGTATGGAAGAAGAGGAAGAATCGGAACATTTTTGTTTTGTTTTTTGAAGAGTAGGTTTCGTGAGTGTTCTTAATAAATTAGAAGGACAAAAAGGTCATTTCGCACCCTTTTATACAGTTTTCGCTAATTCTGGACACGCGATAAAATATTATTTTGCAGTAGATTTTTCATAAAATTTTTGCGGTTTTTTTGACATTTGATAAATTTTTCCATTATTTTTTACTTGTAAATTATCTTTTATGATTTGACACGTACTACACAGCAATTTGAGCTCAGCCTGACGTAACAAACATAACCCAAAAAATATATTTTTTATAAAAAACAAAAGATAAAAATAAAATGACAAAGCAGTTTTTTCTTAAAAAGGAAAATAATAATTTTAAAACGTAAAAGTATAAAAAGACAAAGACAAAGAAAAATAACAGACAAAAAAAATGGAAAGAACAAAAAATAAAAAAAGAAACTTTAAAAAAAAGTATAGGAAAAATGAGTTTTACAGAAAAAAGAAAGAACAAAATGAAAAAAAAAATGTTTTTTTAAAAGTAAAAAGACAAAAATCAAAAAAAAGAAAAAACTTTAAAAAAAATATTAAAAAAACGACAAAAAAAGGTTAAAAAAACAAAAGTTAACTTAAAAAAAAACTTAAACAAAAATGAAAAAAGATTTAAAAACAAAAAGAAGAAAAAAAGTTTTTTCAAAAAATATTGGAAAAAAACGAAAGAAATATTTTTTTAAAATGAAAAACAATTGAAAAAAGAAACCAAAAAGAATGATAAAGCCCATAAAAATGAAAATAATTCTTAAAACAAACGAAAAAAAAAAAAGAATTAAAAAAAGAGGGAAAAGAAATTAAAAAATAGAATTTCTTCCTGATAGCTGGCCTTTTTTTTTTTTTTGAATGATAAAATTTCTTCATGAATAACAAATGTCCGCAGAAATCAGATATGAAGATATGATTATCTTTTGGAGTTCGCCCTCTTATTCATATGGGAGTCGTTGTCTCCCTTGACCCTCGTCCGCTGACCGAACAACGAAACCCTCGAGTTGGTATACACGAAGATGTCGAAGGGGTCGTGTGCGGCCGCGGTAGGTGTTGGAGGTTGGGGTGGTAGAGGGAGGAGTAATTTAGGTTTTTAATTCATTAGTAAAAGGTTTGACTCCTGACTGATGGATGGAAGGTACAAGTTAAAAATATTCAATAGCTGATAATATTAAGTTGTTGAGCAACAAAATTTATGATACCAAATTGAAAAATTAGATAGTTGACGTTGTCAAATTAAAATTTAGCCTGCTCTGCTACCAATGAGGGAACACGCCTATCTCGATATAGCTCTCGGTTCCTCCGCGGATTCGGTATTTTTGAATTATTATTCTCGCATCCAAATTTACTTTATGTCGGCTGAGCGAAACTGCACCACAGATCTGAGAAATTCTAATTACTTCAAATTACGATGAAAAATAGTAATCACGTGGTCACCTAACTGATCTAATGTAGGGTTTGGCGCTTACCATTTAGTAATTATTGGTGCATTATTTAGTCCTCTATCCGAATAAATTAAGGATTCTACAGTGAAGAAAGAGGAGTACACTGTAATGGAGGATGACAAGAATGATCTCTCCATATAATAGTGCTCCATCAATTGAATTATTAAACCTCCGTATTGATGAAGAACTAGTTAGGACTAGTAGATATAAGTACCTATCAGAAATAGGAATGTGTCCAAAATAAATGTAGACATACCAACAAAGTGGCAAGTGATCCTTGCCGAGTAAGCTTTCTGAGCGTAACAACATCGGTGTTACATTTAGTGTTTGGAGTCATGCGAAAGTGTACCCACTGTATCGCTGAGGCATCATTTGGCGAATGAAGATGACATGACTACTCTTTCAAAACAAAAACAAAAAAATCTCTTTTATATAATATCAAAAAGGTACTTTATTGAAATGCAGTAAAGTTTGAGCCAAACATCTCAGGTCATGCAATATACAAGAAGAAAGCAGACCCTTCCCTCGTCAACTATCCTTTCCTTCTCCCAACTCCTATGTCGCCTCCATATAATTTATGTCAGAGGTAATGTTATTTATAAGCCCAGCATATGAGATAAATCTTCTTTCAAACACTCGATTATTCCGCTCCCGTCATACGTACCAGACAACAGACAGTAACCTCAGTCTCACCCTTCGATACACCACCTTACCTCGGCAACGCATCCCTCTAATCTCCTCAACCACCTGCAACATGTCTTCACACCTTCTACTTTCTAGCCCCAAATCTCGTCTGAAATATTGCCATACATTATCCGATAAGGGGCACTGAAAGAAAAGGTGGTCTCTTTGTTTCTTCTTCTGGGGGGCGATGAGTGGCACGTCAGGTGCCCTTTCGTTACCGTGCGAGACGGAAGGGACGACTCCGAACATACGCAACGTGACATTTTCCAAATGCGATCGAACTTGCTGCTCAGGCAACTCGGATGTCACCGACTAGGCCGAAACCAATTGATGGGACCGTAAGATCGACAGTTGGCTGCTCTGAAGCAGAGAGCCTACCGAATTACATACTCATATGTGGTACCGTTTCAGATCTTCCAATGTGACAAATCCATATGTATGAACTCTTACTAGACAATAATATAGAGCAGTAACTTAAAAATTCTCTTTATTAATTATGTAAAAACAAGTTGCGTTCCATGAAAAACTTCAGTTGCTTGCTAAATTCGTAGTACTTCATACGGATCAATGTTTATGTCAATGCAACGCCATCCATCAGCTGTCTGCTACTGCAGGAGAGAACAGGCACAGCTTGCAATCCGGAGACACGAGCGAAGAAGTCCGGTACTCCTCCTCCCCGCCGACCACCGGCATCGGCACTCCCCGTTTCCCCGGATTCACAAACCCGGGCCGATAGGTTCGGCCGAGCACCCCTTCCACTTCGGGGGACAGGCTGACGAACCTGAACTGGACCTCGAGGTGTCCGAAGCAGTCGTCGGTCGGTATCCCGTAGCCGTGGACCCTGTCGTCCTCCTCCGTGATCGGAACCGCGCTGATCGACACCTCCGCGAGCCCCTCGATCGAGATCACCACGCTGTTCCTGCTCCCGGTCCTCTCGATCGCCGCCTCGCCGTCGGCCGACCTCCACTCGGAGAGGTGGCCCTCCGGGACCCGGAGGGGCTCGCCGTCAAAGGAGAAGACGAGGTGGTCGACGGAGTCGTCCCAGCGCTCGGCTCGAGCCGCCTCCGCGGTGAGCGAGTGGGGGCCGAACATGAGGCCGAGGGCCTGGATCCAGGTGAAGTCCCGCGTCCTCCCGCTGGGACGCAGGCCGATGAAGCGGGCGTTGATTTGTAGGCCGGGGTCGGAGACGATGCTGAAGTGCTCGTCCCTCTTGCCGTGGAAGTAGAACACGGAGCCGTCGCTGCTGACGAAGCGGGGGTCGTAGCAGCCAGATCCTACCCCATTGCAGTTCGGCTTTCGGCCTGAAATGCAAACTAAACTGTCAACTAGACGAAGCAGTTGTAGACAATATCACGTTTTTACTATTTTACGTCCATTTTATACTATATCTATATTCGTTTTCACCCGTCAACTTCTATTTATATTATATTTCGGTTAAAATTATCCATCTATACTCATTTTTATCGTTGTAGATCATTTATATCGTATTTTATATTGAATTTTTTATTTATATAGCTCGTTTTCACCAGGTTACGTACGAGCATTCGATACATTATTTCGATTATAATCACATTTCTATACACGTTTCCACAAATATATGTCATTTTTATATTTATTAATTTCGGTTATAATCACTCATATATACTCGAGTTTACTAATCTACATCCATTCTATATCATATTTTAATTAGAATAGACGTAAATTGGTGAAACCGTAAATAGATGTGTGATTCTCACCGAAATAAGATATATATAAGTGACCTAGAGTATAGAAATGTTATGCTAACCGAAATAAGTTGCTGGTAGAATTGTGAAAATAAGAATAAAATGAATGATTATAATCGAAATATGGTATATAATGAGCGTAGAATGATGAAAACAAGTATAGATAAGTAATTCTAATCTAAATATGGTAAAAATAGGCATTGATCGGTGAAAACTAATAAAAACGGATGATCTTAAACGAAAATATGGTATAAATAGGTTAGGTCCTACAGGAAAGCAAATTAGTACTTCCAATTATAGAAGAAGTTATATATATATATATATATATATATATATATATATATATATATATATATATATAAAGTGTACCTCTGCAAACAGCTTCACATTTGGGTGAGCTGCAGTCCAAGAAGCATGCCTTGTCCTTGGGGTTTCCGGGCTTTGTGAACGGGCACTCCTTGGGGCAGACGATCTTCCGGCGATAGCAGGGGCTGAAACGGCTTGTACACGTCTGGCTGTTCTGGGCCGAGACACCTCCGATCTCGACCGCGGCAGCCACAAAGTAGAGCACAAGGACTGCATTGCGTAGGCCGCGATAGAACCTCATCTTCTTCTTGTACACTCTTGTGAACGGTGTGGACTTCTACATACGTATCGGCAAACACTTATATAGGCCGATCGAGAAGGTTGAGATGCAGAACTTTTTTTAACATGGAATGGTAGACTTTGAGCTCGGTCTTTGTGAACATGTTGTAGTATTCAAATTGTTTGCCAACCTTTATGTTAGGCACAAATGCCTCAGAATTCAAACTTCGGAAGCTGTACGTATCGCCAGCCAGCTTAAGCATACTGTTAGGTGGTAAACGAAATTTTTAAGCCATTTTCTCAACCTCTGATTGATGGAATCTTAGTCGGTGAAAGTTTGTTTAATAGTACTACTACTGCAGGAAATCTCCAATATAGATCTATCAAGCAAAGTGTACTGATGGAATGGTTTCAAGTGCAAGCTATTTCTATTCTAATAGTATTCGTCAGAGAAGACTTTTGAGTGGAGGACTCGATAGCTGTGCTTACGGTTCCTCGCTGCTTCCCTTCACCATAAGATACTAATGAATTCTTTTCCTCCAACTTGTGAGTATTTTAGGCTAAACTTCATCCCGTTGGTGATTGAGTATTTTAGGCTACACTTCATCACGTACGATGTACTATTTTTTTTTTCGAAGACTCGTGCAAGTCTTTCCAATCCGCTTAGCTAGAATGCTAAGGAACTTAAGAGAATAGTGGAACAAAGGAGATCCATAAGAAATTCTTCTATTATTTGGAAAATGCTTACAAGTTTTGGTGGTGAAGAACAAATGAGACATCTCCCTTATTTAAAGTGCTCATACGGCTTACATGGAAACTTCTGGAATCGACATATTGCAGGAATTATTCTCTACTAGATAAGAACAAATGAAGCTTCTAGTACATCCAGAAATATCATGACACATCTAGAAGGATCTGGATCCTTCTAGAAGATTTTCGGATCCTCTGAAAGATTCTGGGACTTTCTGGAAAGTCCATCTTCTAGAACATTATGGAAGCTTCTCGCATAACCTTGATCCGTGGAAGGCTATACAATTTTGTCTCAGATGGAGAGCAACATTTTGAACGTTACACACTGCCATAATAAATATAATGGCTTCCTTGTGATCTGCAATCTATGCGCAATTAATTAAGTACGAAATCCGAAGCCAAATTCTTGACCCCAGTAGTTTATAATGTAGAATGAGTATAATACAAAGTGTGCGTCTACTAGTACACTTGTTTTTTGTGTATATCCACTCTCTTAAGAATTTTCACAAAATAGAAGTTAAGTCTACATCATTGGAAGAGTATATAAAATGAAACAAACTCCAAATACCCTCCCATATCTTACCTTTATCATTTTGACGTTAGAAATTGTTGATCTGAAACTATTTCTTTTTTTTTTTACAAACTCTCTGAATCCTTGATATAATGAGGATCACAGATTGAGTAGGTACGAAAAATAAATCTCAGGTAAATGTGTTTTTGAGCTTGACAAGTATATAAATATGAATGGGTGAAATAGAATGAGCTTCACATGATGAAGTACGAGTACATGTGTAAAATGGTTAATATCATAATTGGTAAAATATCCTCGACCGATGCTCTATAACTAAAACAAACAAATGGGATTTCATCTGAAGATCGATCAAGCAAAGTATTTGTAACATATGAAAAATTCAAGAGTAGAAAAAAAAAAAAAAAAAAAACCTGTTTCAAGTAATTCAACCATCTAAACGTGGCAATACACCTTTGCAAATTATAGGACTTGCAAGTATGGTAAATGTTATTAGTTTAGTTTCAGTTTCAATGAAGATTTGGAGTGTGAATCTCTCCTAAAGAAAGGTAGGTACCTCCAGTCCACTCTCTTGTATGAATAGTTTGAACTTTGAATATATTGTAAAGATAACGTTGGTCGTTCTTGTGGCATTTAAAGACTTGGGCACCCTTCACTTACTTGACGATTAAGTTGACAATTAAGAGCATCTCCAACCCTATTGTCTTGTTAAGTGTTGTGAGTCTTAGGTGGCTCCTATGTGGCATGAGCCACAAGACAATGTCTTGTTTATGTGGCAAAATTATATCTCAAAAGACAATAAGATAGAAAAACTCTCTCCAATGCAAAAGTATTGAGAAGATCATAAAAAATATTGTTTCCAACTTCCAAGGCAACTTTTAAGACAACTACTCATCTTCTTTCTTTTTTCTAATATTTTTTATTCATAATTGATGACATGGAAGAGAAGACATTGTCAAGTGCATTGTCTAGAACAAGACAATCAACTTCATAATGTCTTCTTTAATTTTTGCCACATAAGCTTCACAATTGACTTGACAATTGCATTGAAGAAGAACTTTTGAATAAAATTTTGTCATTCCTATGTGGCATTAACTTTTTTCCAAAGTCAAAATAGGGTTGGAGATGCTCTAAGACCATCTCCAATGGGGGTTTCTATCTTCCCTATTTCTATGGAAGAAATCCATTTTAGAAAAAATTTCTCCCAATGGTGATTTCTATCACCATTTCTATCCTAGGTGGCAATGATGTAGGATGGAAACTTTCTAGAAGGGTTTCTACATGTAGAAACTCTCATAGAAATTTTCCTATCTCTCATGACAATTATTATTGGGCCCCACACCATTAAATTGTTCCTTTTACTATGTGACACATATGATAGAAATGAAGAACCATTGGAGAACATTTTTGTATGTCTATAATTTCTATATAAAAATTCTTTCAACTAGAATAGAAATCTTCTTAAAGTACAATGCCAAGTAGGATAAGAACTCAATTTTAGAAATTACCATTGGAGATGGTCGAAGTAAAGTAATATGTAGGATTTCAATATGTTCAGTCATCTCAAAATTCTCTAATGGGCAGTAGCTATCAAGTTCATACTAGTCTTTTCATTTTCAGAATATCCAACGGTCCATTAGATAGTCCTACAACTATGAACATTTTTAGTTGGCAGTAGTTACAAACATGCGGTTATACTATGTAATCATATTTTACACTTTGAGAAGGTACACTTACAACTAAAGTTTGACTTTATCATAATTAACCACTTGACTCATGGCTTCACTTCGTATGTCACATCGTTCCAGCTTAAACGAGATGGGAGACTGCAGAACCTTGGTTAACTTATCGGTAACCTATGATTCTGATACGGTGAGTGCTCACTGGCAGAGAAGACTATAAACTCGGTGCTGGCATTCCTCAAAGTCCTGGAGAATTACCTTCACAAGTTTGATATGTGATCACCTTTTGAGATATATATATATATATATATATACAAGACCTTGTTCGCACAGCAAAGAAAAGTAGGGTTGAAGGGGGCAGTCAGCTGGCTGCTTCTTGGACACGCCCCCTGCTTACAGATACGAGAGACTTGATCTAAATTCTCAAGTAGGATATATATATATATATATATATATATATATATATATGTGTGTGTGTGTGTGTGTGTCCAATGTAAAAACTTCTTCGACCAAGGTCTTAATGTACTAGAAACCTGGAAGCATATCTTCACCAGTAATTTCCACCATGCAGCATGGATTGGAAAAATTTTGGGTTGCTCCAAATAAAAGATACAAACATTATGGGCATCAAGCAGTGGCGGATCAAGCATCTAAAATTAGGAGGGGGTTTGAATTTAGTTATATACTAGTATCGTACAGCCTAAAGTACCAACGTATAAAAGAAATATTTATCCAAACGAGAGAATAAAACATAATTAAGAAAATATTTTAAAAAAAATCAAAAAAAAAATGGGACGGACTACAGCCCTCCCATGCCCTCACCCATGCCCTGTCACGTCCCGATTCCGTCGAATCGATAGTCGTCCCCCGGGCGTGATGCCGTGCGAACCTAATTTGCGATCGCACAAGGCATAGTCATAAGGTAATCCGAGACACGAGATCTAAGAGAGTACGCAGATAAATTGATTCACACAATAAGTAAAGGAAACTTGATCTTTATTGATAATGAACATCTTTTACAGACTCCGATACAAGACTCATTGTCGCACGGGCTATAACATGACTCGATTACAAAAGAGTGTCGATGAGATAGCCCTTCCATACGTTGCACACATCCCCCAATATACAACAAGGTACTCCAGTGACCTGGATGGGAGGGACGCTGAGTCATCTTCTTTGTACTGTCGAGAGCCTTCAAAAGTGGAATCGCAGAGAAAGTCTTCGACGCACGGCCGAAGCTTCAAAAGTCACGAACGTCGTCGAGCTAGTTGGCACGTCCTTCATGGTTCGCGGGACCTGCAAAGAGCGAGGATCAGCACGAACACATGTACTGGCGAATGGCTAATTAAATCCAAGCTATGCATTTGATTCAAGAAGTTTCGTAAACATGTTAGCTAGCTATTTCAATGATCTTTCTAACCATCCTGTTCGATTTGCATGTTAACATATTTTGAAGCAAGCATATAAAATTGTATAACATTTAAGCAACTGTCATATTCATTCCGTGTCCCGTGCACTTGTTAAGCAGTAAAAAAGGGGTGTGAAGGCCACTGGCAATGTCAAGCCATCGCGGACTATAGCTGGGTTAAACGGCGACCCTTTCGCGTCGGGTAGCGAGCCCTGTGCGAATGTTCCCGCCTAACTCGCGCCGATGAAGGGCTGGCGCTTACTATAAACTCGTTCCTCCCGGGCTGAAGCGGTCCCTTGGCCTAGGCAACCGTTCAAGAAAACTACACCTTATCGACAAGTTGTCCAATGACCGTTTTGCTTACTTAGCCGTATCGTTGTGATAAACGTTAATCGATTCATTCATGGCTTTGCATAGGCTAAGTAGATCTGTATAAGGAAACACGTTTTCCATTTTCAAAACCGACAGTTTGATAGCAAGTGTTTCAAGAAGAATCGTGCCACGATTTCTTGATTTTACACTGTTATGACAAGCATTCATTTTACTTCACATATTGAGTTTTGAAATAGAGGCACGAGGTGGAGGAGGTCAGCCACTCGCCTTAGCCTTGCTTCAAACGAGCGACCGGTTGGCTGCGCTGACGTTGCCTACGCGATCACCTGCAATCGCATAAGCAACTGATTAGAACACTGTATAATTCAAGAAATTTCGATATGAATGCGAAGCTCGAAAACGCAAGTCACGAAAACTCATTCGAAAAACATTCACGAAAAATGCATCCATGAAAACCAAAGCCAAAGCCAAATCAAGTGCGGCATAAAAATTCAGAGCAACGGGAGGTCTCTCCCGACTCAGCCGCATAGCCAATCCTCGAGGCGCAACCCGCTGAATATGGGACTTGGTTCCGAAGAAGCCATTCCATAACGTGGAATGGATCTTAATTCAACCGTTCCCGTTCGATCGACTCGGCCGATTCTGACCTATCGGTCCCGACCGAATCGATAGCGACAGTGTTCCTTTCTCGCGCACCCCGTGGACGGAAATGGGGCACGATGTAGGGACGGGGCACTACACCAAAACCAACTAAGAAAAAGTTTCGTTCTCGAAACATAAAGATAGAACCTACCTCTATGAGAACAATGAAGAAAATTTCTCCTTCATTTCTGATTCAAGCTCCCACGTCGACTCTTCGACCGAATGGTTCCTCCAGAGGACGCGAACGAGAGGGATCATTCGATTTTGCAGCAGCTTATCCTTGCGTTCTAAGATTTGAACTGGCTCTTCAACGTAGGATAAGTCGGACTTTAGCTCCAGCTGGCCAAAATCTACCACGTGGTTCGGGTCATGCACGTACTTCCGCAGTTGAGAGACGTGGAAGACGTTGTGTAAACATTCAAGCGCTGGCGGTAGGGTAATTTTGTAGGCCACTGGCGTGACCCGTTCGAGTATTTCGAACGGCCCAACGAATCTCGGACTCAACTTTCCTTTCGCGCCGAACCGAGTAACTCCCCGCATGGGCGACACTTTGAGAAATACGTGATCGCCTTCTTGAAACTCGAGGGGTCGACGATGAACGTCCGTATAGCTTTTCTGACGACTCTGTGTGCAGTCTTTAGTCTTTCCCGAATGAGCCAAATTTTTTACACGGTCTGTTCCACCAGTTCTGGGCCGAGAATCTGCCGCTCTCCGACTTCGTCCCAGCAAATGGGTGATCGGCACTTGCGTCCGTACAAGGCTTCATACGACGCCATTTGAATGCTGGATTGATAGCTATTGTTGTATGCGAATTCGGCTAGAGGTAGATGATTGTTCCAGCTTGATTTGAAGTCAATTGCGTAGAGTCGTAGCATGTCTTCGAGAATCTGATTGACGTGCTCCGTTTAGCCGTCGGTCTGAGGATGGTAAGCCGAGCTGAACTGCAACTTGGTACCCAGCGTCGACTGAAGGCTACTCCAGAATTGCAACATGAACCGTGAATCCCGATCGGAGACGATGGATACTGGAACTCCGTGCAGCCGTACTATCTCATCAAGATAAATCTACGCCAGGCGATCAACGCTCCAAGTAACTTTGATGGCAATAAAGTGCGCTGACTTGGTTAGTCGATCGACGATGACCCAGATGGCATCATTTTCCCGCGGCGTCTTCGACAGACCAACAATAAAATCCATGCACACGTGTTGCCATTTCCATTCTGGAATCGCCAGATTCTGCATCTCTCCGTCCGGTCTCTGGTGCTCAGCTTTCACCTGCTGACAGGCCATGCATTACGACACGAAAAGTGCCACATCTTTTTTCATCCCGTGCCACCAGAAGTTTGTGCGGAGGTCCATGTACATCTTCGTACTGCCGGAATGCAAGGTGTACTTCGCGTAGTGTGCCTCCGACAATATCTCCTTTCTAAGTTCTGAATCATCCGGAACGCATAGCCTACCCCTCAATCGAATCATGCCGGTCTCGTCTTCCGCAAAGTCGGTCGTCCTGTCCGTCGAGATTAGATCTCGCATTTTCTTCAGGTACGGATCGTCCTTCTGAGCGGTCTTGATATTTTCAAGCAAGCTCGGCTCTAACTGCAACTTTGCCAACTGCACATTCCAGAATCGAACTCGGAGTTCGATGCCCATCTCTTCTAGGTCGCGTAGCAGTCTGCGGTCGATGGATAACGAGGCTATGTACTTCCGACTCAGAGCGTCCGCCACAACATTTCCCTTTTCCGGCGTATAGTCGATAGTCAAGTCGTAATCCTTGATCAGTTCAAGCCAGCGCCTCTACTGTCACGCACCGACCCGGAATCACCCGAATCATCGTCCTCGCAGGGGGCGTGATGTCGCACGAGCCTGGAGTTGCGCTCGTGCAAGGCAAGGTGACAAGTTCTCAAATGGTTATCTTTTGATTCGATATTAACAACGATAGGAAAAACAGAGTGTACGAAACAATTCTCTTTATTGATATCCGAAACTGAGATTACAATGGCTTTCGATAGCCTAACAATATATGCCAGATTTGGCTACAACACTCAGGTTCTCTCTTGCCCACAAAGGATTTTACCGTTCCATACATCATGCCTTCTATATCTCGGCCGCATCAATCCAGCTGCGTAGTCCGAGCGTCAATGCGATAGCACGCTTCAATGCGCTTCGGCATTCCAAGCCTTAACACGTTCAAGCAACGCTTCGCCGCGAGCAATCCATTTCCTGCACCCTGCATGAAGCTGGTGGGGGATCAGTACGTTCGTCCTCGCATGTACTGAAGCAAAGATCATCTTTCCAAACCGACATTTTAATATTTATGTTGAATCATGCAACTTAGCTTATGATCCTGCTATGTTCTCCTTAGGGTCAATTTCATGGCATCTTCGAAAGCGTAAAGCATGTTATCATAGCAGCATGTTATCGAATTGAATAGGCAAGCAAACAAGCAATCTCGTATTTGATTCATGGCACGACTTCTTACCAAGTCGATGCACTCGCCCTTGCACCGACGCAAGGTGAATACGCCGCATTCCTTTCCTGTCATGTTATATGTGCATCTCTAAGCAGGATCTCTATGCGGGACGCATACGCGCCTACACTTTCAACCCATCGTTCCTTAACTATATGAAGGTCGTGGGCGTATCCGCGCCGGAATGGACTAAAGGAGTTTCTCTTTTATTTTTCCTTACTTTTTTTCTCTCCTTCTTTTCTCTCTTGTGTTTGGGTAGCCCGGCGTTTCACGGGTTGGGTTGCTATCCAAACAACTGAAACTTACCGCGTGCCTACCATCATTTGCGGCTTCTCACATTTACGACCGAGTGCTAATCGGACTTCGCAGATGTGCGCCTATCAAAGATTTACATCCCTCCTAGGCCGAACGGTCCCGGTACCCCGGTGCGCCCGTTCGGAGGGAACATTCCGTGCACGGAAGATATCATCGCAATTATCTCAAGTCCATTCCATTCGACCATGCAACGCACTATCATTCAAACAATCAATTTTAAACAACCAAACATAGTCTTGAGTCCGAGACTCAGACTTATCATCTCGTATTTCTTCCATTTAACTTTCTATGTTCTTTGTTTCGTACTTCGTTTCAATGTTCAATGGCATCATGCCTCAACTCAATGCTCGTCAACCGAACGACCCGAAGGTCTCGAACACCTTTCGAGGCATTATGTCATATCCGATAGTTCTGCCACATTCATGCCACAACTGTATTCTCTCGCAACGAAGCCATCTTTTATTATCCCATGCACGTAGGTACGTTTCGACCGTATTTCCATGTTCTATAACTTAGCATTCAATGTTCGGGGCTTGCGCGCTAAGGCGCTCGTCTATTGTCTTTCAATGTTCTAGCCGTCTAACTCATGCGCAAAGGCACGGTATGGTTCGTGCACTAAGGCACTCGTCGAGTACAGTTATCCCATGTTCTTATGGCTTGCGCACCGAGACGCTCGCCTTTGCGATATTCAATGTCCCATAGCGACTCGTGCATTTGATGCACGTTTTATTTCAATTGTACTAACTTAGTGTTCGACACACACTATAATTTATCTCTGATCGGACCACGCCCGTGGCTTCGATAGGTTAACTTAGCATACAATGATATATTTGACTTATCGAATAAAGGAGTAAAAAGAAGTCAATCCTCCCACCTTGAGTCGATACGTCTTCGTCGTTTTGCCGAGCCAATGCAGCTCGATTTCTTAACTTTGTTGCACAGCCACTCTCCTGACTTAGCCATTCGAGCACTTCGTGCTTCATTGAGTCATACGTCCGATTTGCCTTAGCGTACCCAAGTCTCGGCCCATCGCAAGGCGACGATTTGATTTCGCGGACCCCTTACTAAATATGTCAAAAGATCGACCTCTAATATTTTCCCGTCAAGGTATAACCTGCACACGAAACCAACTAAAATTAATACTTGCATCGATTTGGACTTGCGCCTTGGTCGATTCGATTTCTTAGAATCTTCGAGCCGATTCAACGCACTCATCCTTCGGGGCAACGCGGCGCTTCGTATCGATTCAACTCGATACATTCTTTCGGGGCAAGGCAACTCTTCGCATCGACTTAGTTCGATACGTTGTTCGGGACAACGTAACTCTCGTATCGATTCGCATCGATACATTTTATTCCGTCAACGCGACTCGTTGAGTCAACGCTTCAGCGTAATACGCCGTGCGGAGCGGGGAATTACAGAATATACCACTCAAAACAAGGTTCGTCCTCGAACCAAAACCAACACTCCGACTAAGTGTTTTACAGATCGTTTCACGATCTCGTCCCACCAATGTTGTTCAGTTTTACACTATCTCGCAAGCTTTTCATTAACATTTCAAGTCTTTCCTGCAGCTCGATTTGAATTTGTATACAACTCGATTTGGATCCGTACCTATATTCAAGGCGTCTCGAAGATATATGTATTTTGACCAAGTCCAGCGGTAGCAAATTGGAATAAAGCTGACAGGTAAATTTCAATCCTATGCTTGCCATCTCGTACTCTCGATCGGACTTATCTTTAGCATAAGCTCTCGTAATTCTATTACATCTGCATATTGATACACACGCGATCGTCCAACAAAAGTCAAAGCACACGATGCGATTCAAAATCGCATTTCTCATTTCGTATGTTTCATCGGAACTATCAATTCTATGCGTCGCGTCAAACCGTCGCGCATCCAATCACAACGAGTCTCCGCAATGCCCTGCGTTCGAAATTGTCACCCAACTATTTCCGAAGTCTTGCTATGCAACTTATCTCGATACGACTTCCTTTGTTGACTTACAAATGCATCAGCATTCAGGGCTACGCCCGCTAGGTTACTTACCTAGGCACCGTGTTTAGATTCTCCCGACGCAACTTTAAATTGACATTGCACAAAGGCCACAATCTATCCGACATAAAAATTTACATCAAGGCGACGGTGCTCAAGGCAACGATCGCCTTAGCACGAAGGTCTTTACGATGCGTCTTACATTCAATTTCCTAACGAGTTGGAATTCACTAGCCAAATTCCCAACTTATCCATCTCGCAACATCGAATGTAAATTTTGATTCACGCAAGCTCAATTGCAAGGTGAATCCGAATCTAACGACATGACTCGTAAGTCATTCCCTTATCATTCCCTCTCGTGCATAGCACGTTTCTCGTAATCGCCTATCCGAATCACCAAGTCCGTTGGTGAATTCTAGTTCGACCGTCGACCAACATAACCATTCAAGTATTCATCCGACGAATACTCAAAATCTAACTTATCATTCTCAATCGAAAGCTGTTCCAACAATTCTCGATCGCCTAGACTTATCGTCAACATGCACCGTGTTATACTTGTTATCGGTGCAATCTCATATGCGATATCGCATGGGTCATCTTACGGTCTGCAGCATTTAATTTGATTTGGCGGTCAAGTCTTCTAGGGTCAGCTGCCCCGAAGCTACGCTCGATAACTATGGATCATCACCGAAGGACAGTTTACTACGAACCATGCTATATCTTATTTCGGAGCCAAATCACGTTCCGACAATTCTATACGACTACCCAATTTCGTACAAAACCGTTTCTATCGGCGCAACCGATGCGTAATTATCCTCCGAGTCAAGTCATACACTACCATCGATGATTCCGTAATTTACGAAATATCTACTCGTATCGAGTTCGAGTCTATCTTATTCATGGGTCGACACACGAGATGCTATACGCATCGAGCAAATCGTCGATGACTTATAGTCTCGTCTTGATTAATCGTAAAATTTACGATCAACCAAGTTCGTTCATTCTCGTATCGTTACTTACAAAAATTTTGATAGCACAAGGCGTATTCCATTTTGTATTCTCACATCGTGCTTATGTTTCCTTGCATATCGATCTTGATAGTTCATATCAATTTTGATAGCAAGAGGGTCGACTTCGAATTCGTTTCAACGTCGACTTAACTCGCATCGCATACATCCAAGTTCGCAACGAACTTTTCCATACGCATCCACTCGTTCTCTGATTCGCCGCATCCCGCTATACTTTGATCGCGTAACTGAGTTACCGATTATCCAACATCGAACCCTCGAGTTATACGATCACACCCTCTAAGTTTTGCGTGTTTTTCAGTCGTACTCAAATGAGTATCGCCGTAACGTAGCCAACTATTTCTTAGGCACGATTACTCACATCAACCAACTTTTCACCGAAGTCGCACATCGTGCGATTCGATTACAATTCGCATCGCCTAACATTTCTATCGAAATCGTAAGTCGTGCGATTCGATTCATCTCGCTCAATATTTCTATCGAGATCGCAAGTCGTGCGACTCATTTGTAAGCTCGAGTATTTCCTTTCCCGTCGATTCGATTATTGCATCAAGGCATAATCATTTCGCTAGTCTCGGTCGTCCGACCAACTTATAACTTTCGTCCGACGTATCGTTCATCGATACGAGTCTCGCCTTATCGTCCTAACTGATCTTCAATGATCACTTGCATCAACATACCGTCATACAAATTTTCAATCGAGTCTCGGTACTCTCCTGTCCGTTGCGGACAAACCTTCCGCAATTCTCACAACATGTCGATGAAATTTATCGCACAAGTGCTATACCATATACCACTCGGAATCGAGTCATTCATCGCCTACATGGTATGGCATATACCACTCGAAATTCAAGCTATTTTCCTCGTATTACACTTAGTATAAATCGACAATCTCTTCCGACTCACGATTTTCGCAGTGATCGTGCTTGATCACAACCGTAACTTTGATTCTATCAAAATCCGACACGATTCGGTCAATGTTCTCGCTTGCCAATATAAGTTTGGTGTGCAACCGAACGATTCGTTCTATCGATTTATGATTTCAATTCTTTCCTTACGTTGCATCTCGTACAATAATTTATTTGATATGCGTTGCACCCCGTGCAACAAATTTTACTTTCGATACGCATTGCACATCGTGCTACGATTTATTTTCGACACTTTCATTTCACTTTGTACAACGATTCATTTCTAATTTCCTTTGCACTTCGTGCAACGATTAATTTGATATGCGTTGCACCACGTACAATAATTTTTACTTTCAATACGCATTGCACATCGTGCAACGATCATTTCCGATATTTATCGCACCTCGTGCAACGAATTACTCTCGACTTTCCCAGTCAATGCACAATCCGTTTTAACACATTCGGTATTGGCTTATCACTTCTTACTTTCATTTTAACGCATATTCACCATTAACTCGTTGCACTTCGTGCATCATTTTATTTCTCTTTCAACATGTTATATTGCAACAACAACATCCCAAATCGTATTTCATAATTTGTTGCGCTTGCAGCAACTAACATTTTTACGGCTCGTTGCATTCAATGCAATATACCCTTCGCGACTTTCTTAGCAAACATCATAAAATTTCCAAAACACATGCAGCAAAATTTCACAATTTGTATTAGACTTATTGTATGGAACATCCAGTGCGGCATCGAGTAGAGTCAAGAGTGATATCAAGTGGTGGTGGGCAACTTTTCGAATTGTAATGAAGCGAGCTGTCACGCCCCGATTCGGGAATCGTTCGCCTCCGCTTAGATTCACGCCGAATCGTTCGTCCTCGCTAAGGCGTGATGCCGTACAAGTCTGGAATTGCACTTGTACAAGGCGTGCTCGTGTTCCTTTTATAAAAGAGACATTTTGAATAGAGATTCGCAGCGGATGATAGAGAAGTTTTTTTTTGGCAACACAGATATGATCTGAAATAAGTTCTTTATTGATATCTTTGAAATTACATTGCATAAACATAAGGCTCTCAAACAGCCGAGATGAAAGGCCAAACTTGGCTACAACTTGCAGAAATATTGAAATGAGATACAACTTGTTCCATACATCATATCCCTTTATTAATAATGCAGCAATAACCACCTTCAGCAAAATGCCTTCTTCTTCAAGTGGAAACTTCAAGATGTACGAAGCTTCTAAAGAGTCGGACAGCAAGCCTTCAGCGTCTATGATTATCCACTAGGTTCCCGGCACCTGTGGAGACGAGGGTCAGTACATTGCCACATATGTACTGGTGAGCGGCCGTAACCAATCTCACCATAAATCAACAGTAGTAAAATTACATGAATGTTCACTATTGATTTGTATTCTTTCTATCTTGCCTTAGGGTCCATTAACAATTCATATATTTGATGAGAAATATAAGAAGCATACAGTGATGTTAGAAACATAAGCAATTCATGTTGTTCTAACATAAGCAGTTCATATTGATCACCAATTTGGTGAATCTTACCCACGGTCGATAGCCATCCCTGTACATATTTATGAATACCACTTACTCTGCCTGCATAAGACAATGTTAGCTATGCCACCTGTCTATATGAAGGTCACTGACTACACGCCATCTGGGACATCTTGGTCGGACGGCTCCCCTTCATCGGTGGGTAGCTAGCCCATCCGGAAGGTTCCCGAAAGACCGTGCTACTACTTCAGCACTGTGCTACTACTTCAGCACGGCGTTCCTCCTAGGCCGAATCGGTTCCGTGGCCTCGGAGTACCGTTCGAGGAACTACCTTGTATACAAGTTGTCCATGACCATGCATGCAATGCAACTTAACTAATAAGGGACATGACATGCATGATAATAGCATCTTCCACACATAGTCGTAGTTCTCATTTTATCTTGCCATTTTCCCATCTTTCCAACTTGCCATCTTACCATCTTACTTTGAGCCATAGGCTCGCATATTCGTTCATCCAACCAAGGGACTATTCATGTTTAACTCATTCTTTCGAACCGAAGTCCGATGTACTTACCGCCCAATACTTGGGTCTTTGCATCACCTGTTAAACAATTCATATAGCATACGAGCATCATTCGATTTACAACATAAGCCTAGCCATGTGATAATTTATCTTTCATTATCTTTTCCACATTATTACTAGGCATCTTTTATTAAGCACCGAACGCAATAACAAGTCTACCATTGTTATGCGCGAAGATCAAGGATCGTCGAAGGATCAAAGCCACTCACTTGTTGGTGAATTGCCGAGAGAAAGAGGTCTTCCACGCAACGTCACCCGAGGTTCACCGCGTTAGCACCTGCATTGGCACCAACGTCTGGTCAGCATACTTCTTCTCTTTCTCTCAGTTATTCGATATGAAATGCGTAGACGGTGAAAGTAAATCCATGAAAACATTCATCGAAAACAATCACGAAAACGCACACAAAAGCCAACAGCAAAAGCAACATCGAAAACCAGCAGGGCAACGGTCTCGGGGCAAGCGACTCTTATATAGAACTCTTCCCCCAAGACGCGCGCCACTGCATCTTGGGCATCATTTCAAAAGAGTCCAATCCATAACGAGGAAAGGATCTCAATTTATTATCCCACGATCCTGGTAAAGTTTCCCCAATTCTCATCCGACTCGGCCATTCGGCCGCTAGCCCGCACCGTGCTCCGCAACGGATTCAGGGCATTACATATTAATACACTAACAAAAAGTTTCGTCCTCGAAACTTAAACACAAACCCACCTAGGTCAAACAACGAAGGAAACTTTTCCTTCATCTCTGCCTCAAGTTCCCATGTCGACTCTTCGACGGAATGATTTCGCCACAGCACTCGAACCAAAGAAACAACTCGGTTCCGCAAGATTTTATCCTTCCTATCCAAGATCTGCACGGGTTCCTCCACATAAGACAAGTCAGCTTTTAGCCCTAGCGGACCGAAGTCTACCACATGGCTTGGATCGTGTACATACTTCCGTAGTTGGGAAACATGGAAGATATCGTACACTCCATCCAATGCCGGTGGCAACGCGATCAGATAGGCGACAGGGCCGACTCGCTTAAGAATTTCAAACGGGCCAACAAATCTCGGACTTAGCTTCCCCTTCGCACCGAATCGCATAACTCCGCGCATCGGTGACACCTTCAGAAATATGTGATCGCCTACCATAAATTCCAATGGTCGTCGATGAGTATCCGCATAACTCTTCTGCCGACTTTGCGCCACACGTAACTTCTCCCGAATCATGCGGACCTTCTCGACGGCCTGTTCCACCATCTCCGGACCAAGTACCTGTCGTTCACCGACTTCATCCCAACAAATCGGAGACCGACACCTTCGCCCGTACAGTGCTTCATACGGGGCCATTTCTATACTTGACTGGTAACTGTTATTGTAGGCAAATTCTGCTAGCGGCAAGTGAGTATCCCAACTAGTCTTCAGATCAATAGCACAAAGCCGAAGCATGTCTTCAAGTATCTGATTCACCCTCTCGGTCTGGCCATCGATTTGAGGATGGTATGCAGAACTAAATTTCAATTGTGTTCCCATGGCAGCATGCAAACTGACCCAGAAACGCGATACAAATCGCCCATCCCGATCCGACACTATTGATGCCGGCACTCCATGTAGTCGGACAATTTCATCCAAGTATAGCTGAGCCAACCGGTCGACGCTCCATGTGGTTTTCATTGCGAGAAAATGTGCAGATTTGGTTAATCGATCAACGATGACCCAAATTGCATCATTCCCCCGCTGCGTCTTCGGCAAGCCAACTATAAAATCCATGGTTATATGATCCCATTTCCATTCTGGGATCGCGAGGTTCTGCATCTCCCCGCCGGGCCTCTGGTGTTCCACCTTGACTCGCTGACACGCTAAGCATCGCGAGACAAAGAGGGCCACATCTCGTTTCATGCCGTGCCACCAGAAGGTCGTGCGCAAATCTTTATACATTTTTGTACTTCCCGGATGCAAAGAATACTTGGCATAATGGGCCTCCGTCAAGATTTCTTTTCGGAGTTCTTCATCCTTCGGGACACATAGCCTCCCCTTGAGTCGCAATGATCCATCCTCGTGCCTGGTGAAGTCGCTGGCTTCACCCTTTTCCACTATTCTCCCAATCTTAATCAAGAACTCATCTGTCCTCTGTGCCGTCTTTATCTTTTCTAACAAACTCGGCTCAAGTTGAAGTTGAGCCAATTGTGCATTTCGGCCACGAATCTGGAGCTCAATTCCCATACTTTCCAATTCCTCCAATATTCGTTTGTCAACACTGAGTGATCCCACAAAGTTTCGACTCAACGCATCCGCCACCACATTGCCTTTTTCTGGGGTGTACGCGATCGTCAAGTCATAATCTTTTATAAGCTCCAACCAACGTCTTTGCCGCAAATTTAAATCTTTTTGAGTAAAGATGTACTTCAGGCTTTTATGATCGGTGAAGATCTCGCAAGCCACTCCATATAAGTAGTGCCTCCACAATTTCAATGCAAATACTATCGCTGCCAATTCCAAATCATGCGTTGGATAATTTTTCTCGTGCGGCTTAAGCTGTCTCGAGGCATAAGATATCACTTTTCCTCTCTGAGTCAACACACATCCCAAACCCAGTCCGGACGCATCGCTGTATATCTGGAATCCCTCGACGCCGTCTGGAAGTGTAAGGATTGGAGCTGATACGAGACGTTGCTTCAGATTTTGAAAGCAAGACTCGCACTCATCAGTCCAATCGAATGCCACTCCCTTCTGGGTTAGCCGAGTTAAAGGCGCTGCCACTTTTGAAAAATCCTTGACAAACTTCCTGTAGTAGCCTGCCAAGCCGAGGAAACTTCGGATCTCGCTCGCCGACGTGGGTTGCTTCCAATCCACTACGGCTTCAATTTTCTTTGGGTCAACGGACACACCTTCCGCCGAGATAACGTGCCCTAGGAACGACACGCTACTCATCCAAAATTCACATTTGCTCAGCTTGGCATAGAGCTGATTGTCCCGTAGAGTCTGTAACACTGTCCTCAAATGTTCTGCATGGTCTTCTCTGTTCTTCGAGTAGATCAGGATGTCGTCGATGAACACGACCGCAAATTTATCCAAAAAGGGCCGGAAGACTCTGTTCATCATATCCATGAAAGCGGCAGGGGCGTTGGTCAGTCCGAAGGGCATGACCAAGAATTCATAGTGTCCGTATCTGGTTCGGAATGCGGACTTAGAAATATCATCTGGTTTGATCTTTAACTGATGGTAGCCTGAGCGAAGATCAATCTTTGAAAATACAGACGCCCCTTGCAACTGATCGAAGAGGTCGTCTATTCGAGGCAACGGATACTGGTTCCGAATTGTAACTTTGTTTAGCTCACGGTAGTCGATGCACAGCCGCATTGTTCCATCTTTCTTCTTCACAAATAGCACCGGAGCACCCCATGGTGAAACACTGGGTCTGATGTATCCCTTGTCTAATAATTCCTGTAGTTGCACTTTGAGTTCCTTCAATTCAGCAGGCACCATCCTGTATGGTGCCCTTGAGATCGGACGAGTATCTGGAAATGTATCGATAGTGAATTCAATCTCTCGGTCAGGAGGCATTCCGGATATCTCGTCAGGAAACACATCAGGAAATTCTGCCACGACTTCAGTGTTAGCTGAGTCTGCACCATTCTTGCGTGTGTCTCGAACAGAAGCAAGGTACCCTTCGCAGCCAGAATGAAGCAATCGCCGGACCGTAGTAGCTGAAATCACCATCGAAGCCTTCGCCGATGAACTGGCCGAGTAAGAGAATTTTGTTCCTCCAGGTAGGCGAAACATAACTCGCTTCTTCGCACAGTCGATCGTCGCACAACATGCACTTAACCAATCCATTCCCAGAATGATATCAAAATCTTTCATATCTAGCTCGACTACATCTAATGGTAGCTTTCTCTTCCCGATACATATGTAACCATCCCTACACATCATGTTAGTAGGCATCTCCACTCCTGATGGAGTACTAACACTAAGGTACATATCCAACATTGTCATTTTTATTTCATGTTCCTTAACATAGTCTTTAGATATAAAACTATATGAAGCACCAGAATCAAATAAAGTACGTGCAGGAATGCCATTAAATAACAATATACCTGTCACGACAGTATCTGATGCAAATGATGCTTCCTCCTGAGTCAATGCAAAGACTCGGCCCTAGGCACCGGGCCTCTGATTCTGTTGTGGCTGAGGAGGTCGTGGTGCCTGTCCACGATTCTGTTGATATTGTTGGTGATGCTGCTGCCTTGGAGGGTTCTGGTGGCCCCTCCCTGGACAGTCTCTGAATCCGTGGCCCATGCGACCACATTTGAAGCATCCACCCTCTAGCACCTGACATTCGTTAGCAAAGTGCCCTTTGTTGCGGCACTTGTTGCAGAATGGTCCACCCTGGTTGGGTCGTTGAAAGCCACCGTGGTTCTGACGCTTAGGCGCCTCATATCTGCCCCCGTTGTTCGGTCTCTTGTTATGCAGATTCTGCACCGACGCTTGCACTGGCGCCGTCGCAGGATAGTGTGGGTCCAATTCCTTCGCGTGCTCATAAGACTCCTGAAAAGTCTTATATTTCTGAACCACAACTTGAGCCTTCAGAGCAGGCCTCAAGCCCTGCTCAAACCGACGAGCCTTAGATGCTTCGTCAGTAAACTTCGTGATCGCATACTGAGACAGTCTAGAAAACTCTGCCTCATACTCCTTCACCGTCATGTTCCCCTGTTCGAGCTTCTGGAACTCCAATTCCTTAGCTCGCTGCTCAGTCGAAGAGAAGTACTGAGCCAGAAATGCCTCGCAGAACATCAGCCAAGTAATTTTCGTTGTTCCATTCACTCCCGCTAGAATTCTTTTCTGACTTTGCCACCAGTAGTGTGCGTTGGAAACCAGCAGTAGTTTCACACACGAGACCCTTTTGGATCCAACAATACCCAAAGCTTCCAGGTGATCTTCCACTTCAACTAGCCAATCCATAGCAATGGTGGCTTCTTCTGTCCCTTTGAATTCTTTGTTACAGATCTTCTTAAACTTTGTAATGTCGGCCACAGCAGTGGTTTTCTTAGCTGTCGGGGGTTCCTCTACCTCCACCAGTTCGCTCTCTCGTGAGACTGGAGTGCCTTGAGCCCCATTGTTCACCACTGATCGGACCAACTGTTGCAGGGTATCTAGCTGCTTTTGTTGGGCCTCGAATTGCTTTGCGTTCTGCCTCTGCTGGCTCTCCATCATAGCCAGCATCCTCTCCATAGGGTCGGTTGAGGCTACCACCCTTGAGCTACTCGCGTTGTTTGTCGCACCCGCCTTTGTCATCTCTGCAAAACAGAGGAGCTTGTTAGTCTCATAATATATTTATGGACTTATTGTATGGAACATCTCATTTCGGGACATTTAAAACCAAAGTTGTTCGAGAAGCAATAAAGCTTGTGTCATTTTCGAAATCTTTAAAACCAAGAAATTCCCAAGGATGTAAAGCCGTGCTCTGATACCAAACTGTCACGCCCCGATTCGGGAATCGTTCGCCTCCGCTTAGATTCACGCCGAATCGTTCGTCCTCGCTAAGGCGTGATGCCGTACAAGTCTGGAATTGCACTTGTACAAGGCGTGCTCGTGTTCCTTTTATAAAAGAGACATTTTGAATAGAGATTCGCAGCGGATGATAGAGAAGTTTTTTTTTGGCAACACAGATATGATCTGAAATAAGTTCTTTATTGATATCTTTGAAATTACATTGCATAAACATAAGGCTCTCAAACAGCCGAGATGAAAGGCCAAACTTGGCTACAACTTGCAGAAATATTGAAATGAGATACAACTTGTTCCATACATCATATCCCTTTATTAATAATGCAGCAATAACCACCTTCAGCAAAATGCCTTCTTCTTCAAGTGGAAACTTCAAGATGTACGAAGCTTCTAAAGAGTCGGACAGCAAGCCTTCAGCGTCTATGATTATCCACTAGGTTCCCGGCACCTGTGGAGACGAGGGTCAGTACATTGCCACATATGTACTGGTGAGCGGCCGTAACCAATCTCACCATAAATCAACAGTAGTAAAATTACATGAATGTTCACTATTGATTTGTATTCTTTCTATCTTGCCTTAGGGTCCATTAACAATTCATATATTTGATGAGAAATATAAGAAGCATACAGTGATGTTAGAAACATAAGCAATTCATGTTGTTCTAACATAAGCAGTTCATATTGATCACCAATTTGGTGAATCTTACCCACGGTCGATAGCCATCCCTGTACATATTTATGAATACCACTTACTCTGCCTGCATAAGACAATGTTAGCTATGCCACCTGTCTATATGAAGGTCACTGACTACACGCCATCTGGGACATCTTGGTCGGACGGCTCCCCTTCATCGGTGGGTAGCTAGCCCATCCGGAAGGTTCCCGAAAGACCGTGCTACTACTTCAGCACTGTGCTACTACTTCAGCACGGCGTTCCTCCTAGGCCGAATCGGTTCCGTGGCCTCGGAGTACCGTTCGAGGAACTACCTTGTATACAAGTTGTCCATGACCATGCATGCAATGCAACTTAACTAATAAGGGACATGACATGCATGATAATAGCATCTTCCACACATAGTCGTAGTTCTCATTTTATCTTGCCATTTTCCCATCTTTCCAACTTGCCATCTTACCATCTTACTTTGAGCCATAGGCTCGCATATTCGTTCATCCAACCAAGGGACTATTCATGTTTAACTCATTCTTTCGAACCGAAGTCCGATGTACTTACCGCCCAATACTTGGGTCTTTGCATCACCTGTTAAACAATTCATATAGCATACGAGCATCATTCGATTTACAACATAAGCCTAGCCATGTGATAATTTATCTTTCATTATCTTTTCCACATTATTACTAGGCATCTTTTATTAAGCACCGAACGCAATAACAAGTCTACCATTGTTATGCGCGAAGATCAAGGATCGTCGAAGGATCAAAGCCACTCACTTGTTGGTGAATTGCCGAGAGAAAGAGGTCTTCCACGCAACGTCACCCGAGGTTCACCGCGTTAGCACCTGCATTGGCACCAACGTCTGGTCAGCATACTTCTTCTCTTTCTCTCAGTTATTCGATATGAAATGCGTAGACGGTGAAAGTAAATCCATGAAAACATTCATCGAAAACAATCACGAAAACGCACACAAAAGCCAACAGCAAAAGCAACATCGAAAACCAGCAGGGCAACGGTCTCGGGGCAAGCGACTCTTATATAGAACTCTTCCCCCAAGACGCGCGCCACTGCATCTTGGGCATCATTTCAAAAGAGTCCAATCCATAACGAGGAAAGGATCTCAATTTATTATCCCACGATCCTGGTAAAGTTTCCCCAATTCTCATCCGACTCGGCCATTCGGCCGCTAGCCCGCACCGTGCTCCGCAACGGATTCAGGGCATTACATATTAATACACTAACAAAAAGTTTCGTCCTCGAAACTTAAACACAAACCCACCTAGGTCAAACAACGAAGGAAACTTTTCCTTCATCTCTGCCTCAAGTTCCCATGTCGACTCTTCGACGGAATAATTTCGCCACAGCACTCGAACCAAAGAAACAACTCGGTTCCGCAAGATTTTATCCTTCCTATCCAAGATCTGCACGGGTTCCTCCACATAAGACAAGTCAGCTTTTAGCCCTAGCGGACCGAAGTCTACCACATGGCTTGGATCGTGTACATACTTCCGTAGTTGGGAAACATGGAAGATATCGTGCACTCCATCCAATGCCGGTGGCAACGCGATCAGATAGGCGACAGGGCCGACTCGCTTAAGAATTTCAAACGGGCCAACAAATCTCGGACTTAGCTTCCCCTTCGCACCGAATCGCATAACTCCGCGCATCGGTGACACCTTCAGAAATATGTGATCGCCTACCATAAATTCCAATGGTCGTCGATGAGTATCCGCATAACTCTTCTGCCGACTTTGCGCCACACGTAACTTCTCCCGAATCATGCGGACCTTCTCGACGGCCTGTTCCACCATCTCCGGACCAAGTACCTGTCGTTCACCGACTTCATCCCAACAAATCGGAGACCGACACCTTCGCCCGTACAGTGCTTCATACGGGGCCATTTCTATACTTGACTGGTAACTGTTATTGTAGGCAAATTCTGCTAGCGGCAAGTGAGTATCCCAACTAGTCTTCAGATCAATAGCACAAAGCCGAAGCATGTCTTCAAGTATCTGATTCACCCTCTCGGTCTGGCCATCGATTTGAGGATGGTATGCAGAACTAAATTTCAATTGTGTTCCCATGGCAGCATGCAAACTGACCCAGAAACGCGATACAAATCGCCCATCCCGATCCGACACTATTGATGCCGGCACTCCATGTAGTCGGACAATTTCATCCAAGTATAGCTGAGCCAACCGGTCGACGCTCCATGTGGTTTTCATTGCGAGAAAATGTGCAGATTTGGTTAATCGATCAACGATGACCCAAATTGCATCATTCTCCCGCTGCGTCTTCGGCAAGCCAACTATAAAATCCATGGTTATATGATCCCATTTCCATTCTGGGATCGCGAGGTTCTGCATCTCCCCGCCGGGCCTCTGGTGTTCCACCTTGACTCGCTGACACGCTAAGCATCGCGAGACAAAGAGGGCCACATCTCGTTTCATGCCGTGCCACCAGAAGGTCGTGCGCAAATCTTTATACATTTTTGTACTTCCCGGATGCAAAGAATACTTGGCATAATGGGCCTCCGTCAAGATTTCTTTTCGGAGTTCTTCATCCTTCGGGACACATAGCCTCCCCTTGAGTCGCAATGATCCATCCTCGTGCCTGGTGAAGTCGCTGGCTTCACCCTTTTCCACTATTCTCCCAATCTTAATCAAGAACTCATCTGTCCTCTGTGCCGTCTTTATCTTTTCTAACAAACTCGGCTCAAGTTGAAGTTGAGCCAATTGTGCATTTCGGCCACGAATCTGGAGCTCAATTCCCATGCTTTCCAATTCCTCCAATATTCGTTTGTCAACACTGAGTGATCCCACAAAGTTTCGACTCAACGCATCCGCCACCACATTGCCTTTTCCTGGGGTGTACGCGATCGTCAAGTCATAATCTTTTATAAGCTCCAACCAACGTCTTTGCCGCAAATTTAAATCTTTTTGAGTAAAGATGTACTTCAGGCTTTTATGATCGGTGAAGATCTCGCAAGCCACTCCATATAAGTAGTGCCTCCACAATTTTAATGCAAATACTATCGCTGCCAATTCCAAATCATGCGTTGGATAATTTTTCTCGTGCGGCTTAAGCTGTCTCGAGGCATAAGATATCACTTTCCCTCTCTGAGTCAACACACATCCCAAACCCAGTCCGGACGCATCGCTGTATATCTGGAATCCCTCGACGCCGTCTGGAAGTATAAGGATTGGAGCTGATACGAGACGTTGCTTCAGATTTTGAAAGCAAGACTCGCACTCATCAGTCCAATCGAATGCCACTCCCTTCTGGGTTAGCCGAGTTAAAGGCGCTGCCACTTTTGAAAAATCCTTGACAAACTTCCTGTAGTAGCCTGCCAAGCCGAGGAAACTTCGGATCTCGCTCGCCGACGTGGGTTGCTTCCAATCCACTACGGCTTCAATTTTCTTTGGGTCAACGGACACACCTTCCGCCGAGATAACGTGCCCTAGGAACGACACGCTACTCATCCAAAATTCACATTTGCTCAGCTTGGCATAGAGCTGATTGTCCCGTAGAGTCTGTAACACTGTCCTCAAATGTTCTGCATGGTCTTCTCTGTTCTTCGAGTAGATCAGGATGTCGTCGATGAACACGACCGCAAATTTATCCAAAAAGGGCCGGAAGACTCTGTTCATCATATCCATGAAAGCGGCAGGGGCGTTGGTCAGTCCGAAGGGCATGACCAAGAATTCATAGTGTCCGTATCTGGTTCGGAATGCGGACTTAGAAATATCATCTGGTTTGATCTTTAACTGATGGTAGCCTGAGCGAAGATCAATCTTTGAAAATACAGACGCCCCTTGCAACTGATCGAAGAGGTCGTCTATTCGAGGCAACGGATACTGGTTCCGAATTGTAACTTTGTTTAGCTCACGGTAGTCGATGCACAGCCGCATTGTTCCATCTTTCTTCTTCACAAATAGCACCGGAGCACCCCATGGTGAAACACTGGGTCTGATGTATCCCTTGTCTAATAATTCCTGTAGTTGCACTTTGAGTTCCTTCAATTCAGCAGGCACCATCCTGTATGGTGCCCTTGAGATCGGACGAGTATCTGGAAATGTATCGATAGTGAATTCAATCTCTCGGTCAGGAGGCATTCCGGATATCTCGTCAGGAAACACATCAGGAAATTCTGCCACGACTTCAGTGTTAGCTGAGTCTGCACCATTCTTGCGTGTGTCTCGAACAGAAGCAAGGTACCCTTCGCAGCCAGAATGAAGCAATCGCCGGACCGTAGTAGCTGAAATCACCATCGAAGCCTTCGCCGATGAACTGGCCGAGTAAGAGAATTTTGTTCCTCCAGGTAGGCGAAACATAACTCGCTTCTTCGCACAGTCGATCGTCGCACAACATGCACTTAACCAATCCATTCCCAGAATGATATCAAAATCTTTCATATCTAGCTCGACTACATCTAATGGTAGCTTTCTCTTCCCGATACATATGTAACCATCCCTACACATCATGTTAGTAGGCATCTCCACTCCTGATGGAGTACTAACACTAAGGTACATATCCAACATTGTCATTTTTATTTCATGTTCCTTAACATAGTCTTTAGATATAAAACTATATGAAGCACCAGAATCAAATAAAGTACGTGCAGGAATGCCATTAAATAACAATATACCTGTCACGACAGTATCTGATGCAAATGATGCTTCCTCCTGAGTCAATGCAAAGACTCGGCCCTAGGCACCGGGCCTCTGATTCTGTTGTGGCTGAGGAGGTCGTGGTGCCTGTCCACGATTCTGTTGATATTGTTGGTGATGCTGCTGCCTTGGAGGGTTCTGGTGGCCCCTCCCTGGACAGTCTCTGAATCCGTGGCCCATGCGACCATATTTGAAGCATCCACCCTCTAGCACCTGACATTCGTTAGCAAAGTGCCCTTTGTTGCGGCACTTGTTGCAGAATGGTCCACCCTGGTTGGGTCGTTGAAAGCCATCGTGGTTCTGACGCTTAGGCGCCTCATATCTGCCCCCGTTGTTCGGTCTCTTGTTATGCAGATTCTGCACCGACGCTTGCACTGGCGCCGTCGCAGGATAGTGTGGGTCCAATTCCTTCGCGTGCTCATAAGACTCCTGAAAAGTCTTATATTTCTGAACCACAACTTGAGCCTTCAGAGCAGGCCTCAAGCCCTGCTCAAACCGACGAGCCTTAGATGCTTCGTCAGTAAACTTCGTGATCGCATACTGAGACAGTCTAGAAAACTCTGCCTCATACTCCTTCACCGTCATGTTCCCCTGTTCGAGCTTCTGGAACTCCAATTCCTTAGCTCGCTGCTCAGTCGAAGAGAAGTACTGAGCCAGAAATGCCTCGCAGAACATCAGCCAAGTAATTTTCGTTGTTCCATTCACTCCCGCTAGAATTCTTTTCTGACTTTGCCACCAGTAGTGTGCGTTGGAAACCAGCAGTAGTTTCACACACGAGACCCTTTTGGATCCAACAATACCCAAAGCTTCCAGGTGATCTTCCACTTCAACTAGCCAATCCATAGCAATGGTGGCTTCTTCTGTCCCTTTGAATTCTTTGTTACAGATCTTCTTAAACTTTGTAATGTCGGCCACAGCAGTGGTTTTCTTAGCTGTCGGGGGTTCCTCTACCTCCACCAGTTCGCTCTCTCGTGAGACTGGAGTGCCTTGAGCCCCATTGTTCACCACTGATCGGACCAACTGTTGCAGGGTATCTAGCTGCTTTTGTTGGGCCTCGAATTGCTTTGCGTTCTGCCTCTGCTGGCTCTCCATCATAGCCAGCATCCTCTCCATAGGGTCGGTTGAGGCTACCACCCTTGAGCTACTCGCGTTGTTTGTCGCACCCGCCTTTGTCATCTCTGCAAAACAGAGGAGCTTGTTAGTCTCATAATATATTTATGGACTTATTGTATGGAACATCTCATTTCGGGACATTTAAAACCAAAGTTGTTCGAGAAGCAATAAAGCTTGTGTCATTTTCGAAATCTTTAAAACCAAGAAATTCCCAAGGATGTAAAGCCGTGCTCTGATACCAAACTGTCACGCCCCGATTCGGGAATCGTTCGCCTCCGCTTAGATTCACGCCGAATCGTTCGTCCTCGCTAAGGCGTGATGCCGTACAAGTCTGGAATTGCACTTGTACAAGGCGTGCTCGTGTTCCTTTTATAAAAGAGACATTTTGAATAGAGATTCGCAGCGGATGATAGAGAAGTTTTTTTTTGGCAACACAGATATGATCTGAAATAAGTTCTTTATTGATATCTTTGAAATTACATTGCATAAACATAAGGCTCTCAAACAGCCGAGATGAAAGGCCAAACTTGGCTACAACTTGCAGAAATATTGAAATGAGATACAACTTGTTCCATACATCATATCCCTTTATTAATAATGCAGCAATAACCACCTTCAGCAAAATGCCTTCTTCTTCAAGTGGAAACTTCAAGATGTACGAAGCTTCTAAAGAGTCGGACAGCAAGCCTTCAGCGTCTATGATTATCCACTAGGTTCCCGGCACCTGTGGAGACGAGGGTCAGTACATTGCCACATATGTACTGGTGAGCGGCCGTAACCAATCTCACCATAAATCAACAGTAGTAAAATTACATGAATGTTCACTATTGATTTGTATTCTTTCTATCTTGCCTTAGGGTCCATTAACAATTCATATATTTGATGAGAAATATAAGAAGCATACAGTGATGTTAGAAACATAAGCAATTCATGTTGTTCTAACATAAGCAGTTCATATTGATCACCAATTTGGTGAATCTTACCCACGGTCGATAGCCATCCCTGTACATATTTATGAATACCACTTACTCTGCCTGCATAAGACAATGTTAGCTATGCCACCTGTCTATATGAAGGTCACTGACTACACGCCATCTGGGACATCTTGGTCGGACGGCTCCCCTTCATCGGTGGGTAGCTAGCCCATCCGGAAGGTTCCCGAAAGACCGTGCTACTACTTCAGCACTGTGCTACTACTTCAGCACGGCGTTCCTCCTAGGCCGAATCGGTTCCGTGGCCTCGGAGTACCGTTCGAGGAACTACCTTGTATACAAGTTGTCCATGACCATGCATGCAATGCAACTTAACTAATAAGGGACATGACATGCATGATAATAGCATCTTCCACACATAGTCGTAGTTCTCATTTTATCTTGCCATTTTCCCATCTTTCCAACTTGCCATCTTACCATCTTACTTTGAGCCATAGGCTCGCATATTCGTTCATCCAACCAAGGGACTATTCATGTTTAACTCATTCTTTCGAACCGAAGTCCGATGTACTTACCGCCCAATACTTGGGTCTTTGCATCACCTGTTAAACAATTCATATAGCATACGAGCATCATTCGATTTACAACATAAGCCTAGCCATGTGATAATTTATCTTTCATTATCTTTTCCACATTATTACTAGGCATCTTTTATTAAGCACCGAACGCAATAACAAGTCTACCATTGTTATGCGCGAAGATCAAGGATCGTCGAAGGATCAAAGCCACTCACTTGTTGGTGAATTGCCGAGAGAAAGAGGTCTTCCACGCAACGTCACCCGAGGTTCACCGCGTTAGCACCTGCATTGGCACCAACGTCTGGTCAGCATACTTCTTCTCTTTCTCTCAGTTATTCGATATGAAATGCGTAGACGGTGAAAGTAAATCCATGAAAACATTCATCGAAAACAATCACGAAAACGCACACAAAAGCCAACAGCAAAAGCAACATCGAAAACCAGCAGGGCAACGGTCTCGGGGCAAGCGACTCTTATATAGAACTCTTTCCCCAAGACGCGCGCCACTGCATCTTGGGCATCATTTCAAAAGAGTCCAATCCATAACGAGGAAAGGATCTCAATTTATTATCCCGCGATCCTGGTAAAGTTTCTCCAATTCTCATCCGACTCGGCCATTCGGCCGCTAGCCCGCACCGTGCTCTGCAACGGATTCAGGGCATTACACGAGCGTCCAGAGGAAATTGAGCCTAGAGCTCTGATACCAATTTGTCACGCCCCGACCCGGAATCACCCGAATCATCATCCTCGCAGGGGGCGTGATGCCGCACGAGCCTGGAGTTGCGCTCGTGCAAGGCAATGTGACAAGTTCTCAAATGGTTATCTTTTGATTCGATATTAACAACGATAAGAAAAACAGAGTGTACGAAACAATTCTCTTTATTGATATCCGAAACTGAGATTACAATGGCTTTCGATAGCCTAACAATATATGCCAGATTTGGCTACAACACTCAGGTTCTCTTTTGCCCACAAAAGATTTCACCGTTCTATACATCATGCCTTCTATATCTCGGCCGTATCAATCCAGCTGCGTAGTCCGAGCGTCAATACGATAGCACGCTTCAATGCGCTTCGGCATTCCAAGCCTTAACACGTTCAAGCAACGCTTCGCCGCGAGTAATCCATTCCCTGCACCCTGCATGAAGCTGGTGGGGGATCAGTACGTTCGTCCTCTCATGTACTGAAGCAAAGATCATCTTTCCAAACCGACATTTTAATATTTATGTTGAATCATGCAACTTAGCTTATGATCTTGCTATGTTCTCCTTAGGGTCAATTTTATGGCATCTTCGAAAGCGTAAAGCATGTTATCATAGCAGCATGTTATCGAATTGAATAGGCAAGCAAACAAGCAATCTCGTGTTTGATTCGTGGCGCGACTTCTTACCAAGTCGACGCACTCGCCCTTGCACCGACGCAAGGTGAATACGCCGCATTCCTTCCCTGTCATGTTATATGTGCATCTCTAAGCAGGATCTCTATGCGGGACGCATACGCGCCTACACTTTCATCCCATCGTTCCTTAACTATATGAAGGTCGTGGGCGTATCCGCGCCGGAATGGACTAAAGGAGTTTCTCTTTTATTTTTCCTTACTTTCTTTTCTCTCCTTCTTTTCTCTCTCATGTTTGGGTAGCCCGGCGTTTCACGGGTTGGGTTGCTATCCCAACAACCGAAACTTACCGCGTGTCTACCATCATTTGCGGCTTCTCACATTTACGACCGAGTGCTAATCGGACTTCGCAGATGTGCGCCTATCAAAGATTTACATCCCTCCTAGGCCGAACGGTCCCGGTGCCCCGGTGCGCCCGTTCGGAGGAAACGTTCCTTGTACGGAAGATATCATCGCAATTATCTCAAGTCCATTCCATTCGACCATGCAACGCACTATCATTCAAACAATCAATTTCAAACAACCAAACATAGTCTTGAGTCCGAGACTCAGACTTATCATCTCGTATTTCTTCCATTTAACTTTCTATGTTCTTTGTTTCGTACTTTGTTTCAATATTCAATGGCATCATGCCTCAACTCAATGCTCGTCAACCGAACGACCCGAAGGTCTCGAACACCTTTCGAGGCATTATGTCATATCCGACAGTTTCGTCACATTCATGCCACAACTGTATTCTCTCACAATGAAGCCATCTTTTATTATCCCGTGCACGTAGGTACGTTTCGACCGTATTTCCATGTTCTATAACTTAGCATTCAATGTTCGGGGCTTGCGCGCCAGGGCGCTCGCCTATTGTCTTTCAATGTTCTAGCCGTCTAACTCATGCGCAAAGGCACGGTGTGGTTCGTGCACTAAGGCACTCGCCGAGTACAGTTATCCTATGTTCTTACGGCTTGCGCACCGAGGCGCTCGTATTTGCGATATCCAATGTCCCATAGCGACTCGTGCATTTGATGCACGTTTTATTTTAATTGTACTAACTTAGTGTTCGACACACACTATAATTTATCTCCGATCGGACCACGTCCGTGGTGTCGATAGGTTAACTTAGCATACAATGATATATTTGACTTATCGAATGAAGGAGTAAAAAAAAGTCAATCCTCCCACCATGAGTCGATACGCCTTCATCGTTTCGCCGAGCCGATGCGGCTCGATTTCTTAACTTCGCTGCACAGCCACTCTCCTGACTTAGCCATTCGAGTACTTCGTGCTTCATTGAGTCATACGTCCGATTTGCCTTAGCGTGCCCAAGTCTCGGCCCGTCGCAAGGCGACGATTTGATTTCGCGGACCCCTTACTAAATATGTCAAAAGATCGACCTCTAATATTTTTTCGTCAAGGTATAACCTGCACACGAAACCAACTAAAATCAATACTTGTATCGATTTGGACTTGCGCCTTGGTCGATTCGATTTCTTAGAATCTTTGAGCCGATTCAACGCACTCATCCTTCGGGGCAACGCGGCACTTCGCATCGATTCAACTCAATACATTCTTTCGGGGCAAGGCAACTCTTCGCATCGACTTAGTTCGATGCGTTGTTCGGGACAACGTAACTCCCGTATCGATTCGCATCGATACATTTTATTCCGTCAACGCGACTCGTTGAGTCAACGCTTCAGCGTAATGCGCCGTACGGAGCGGGGCATTACATCTGCCGCAAGTTCAGTTCCCTCTGCGTGAATAGATACTTGAGGCTCTTGTGATCGGTATAGATCGTGCACGCCACGCCATAGAGATAGTGACGCCATAATTTCAACGCAAACACAATTGCTGCTAACTCCAGGTCGTGCGTGAGATAATTCTTCTCGTGCGGCTTTAGCTGTCGGGAAGCAAAAGATATCACCTTGTTCCGCTGCATCAGCACACACCCCAAGCCCTGACCGGACGTGTCGCTAAATATCTGGAAACCCTCAGTCCCTTCTGGAAGTGCGAGTATCGGGGCCGAGACGAGCCGTTGCTTTAATTCTTGGAATGAACCTTCGCAGTCGTCTGACCAGTCAAATGCGTCTCCTTTCTGGGTGAGGCGAGTCAGGGGCGATGCGATCTTCGCAAAATCTTTCACGAAGCGTCGATAGTATCCCGCTAAGCCAAGGAAACTTTGAATCTCGCTGACGGACGTTGGCCGCTTCCAATCGACGACGGCTTCAACTTTCTTTGGGTCGACTGCAATACCTTCAGCTGAAATGATGTGTCCGAGGAATACGACGCTACTCAGCCAAAATTTATATTTGCTTCACTTTGCATACAACTGATTCTCTCGAAGGGTCTGAAGCACGGTCCGTAGATGCTCAGTGTGTTGCTGATTGCTCTTCGAGTAGACGAGTATGTCGTTGATGAAGACTACTACGAACTTGTCGAGGAATGGTCGGAACACCCGATTCATCAGATCCATGAAAGCAGCAGGGGCGTTCGTTAGGCCGAACGGTATTACCAGGAACTCGTAATGGCCGTATCGAGTACGAAAGGCAAACTTCGGCACATCGTCCGGCTTGATCTTGAGTTGATGGTAACCCGAACGCAGATCAATTTTAGAGAACACTGTGGCTCCTTGAAGCTGATCAAACAGATCATCTATGCGGGGCAGGGGGTATTTGTTCCGGACGGTGGCTTTATTCAGCTCGCGGTAGTCGATACAAAGACGCATAGAGCCATCCTTCTTCTTGACAAACAGCACGGGCACTCCCCAGGGCGAGACGCTGGGTCAAATGAATCCCTTGTCGAGCAACTCTTGTAACTGCACCTTGAGTTCTTTAAGCACTACAGGGGCCATTCTGTACGGGGCTTTCGAGATCGGCCGAGTGTCGGGGAATGTATCGATAGTGAACTCAATCTCTCGATCGGGCGGCATGCCGGGCAGCTTGTCCGGAAATACATCGAGAAATTCTGCCACAACGTCGGTCTGACCCGCATTTGCACCATCCTGTCGCATGTCTCGAACGAAAGCTAGATAGCCTTCGCACCCGGAATACAGTATTCGTCGAGCAGGTATCGCAGAGATCACCATGCAGGTAGGCGATACCTCACCACACGAGTAGCAGAATTTAGGCACTCCAGGTATGCGGAACGTTACCTTCTTTTCAGCACAGTCTATAGTTGCGTTGCATAGACCGAGCCAATCCATCCCCAGAATGATGTCGTAGTCCTTGACGTCTAGAACTATCGTATCGAGACTGATCTTTTGACCACCTATACAGATGATTCCGTCTCCGCAGACTAAATTTGCAAGTAGTGGCATGCCCGACGGTATATTAACAGTAAGATCGAGGCCTAACGGTGTCAGAGAAAATTTGTGCTCGGCGGCAAAGTCCGCCGATATAAAACTATACGTGGCACCTGAATCAAACAATACACGAGCAGGTTTATTATTGAATTGTAGTATACCTGTCACGACTGTGTCAGATACGAATGCTTCGTCTCGGGTCATGGCGTAGACGCGGCCCTGAGCATTGGGGCGACGGTCTTGGCCATTCTGTTGTGCGGTTGGTGGAGGCTGATGTGCTTGGCCTCGGTTTTGTTGGTTTTGCTGGGGGCGCTGGTCTGATTTCTCCGGACAGTTGCGTAATATATGGTCTTTTCGGCCGCACGCGAGGCATACACCGTTCTTCAATCGGCACTCGCTGATCAAGTGCCCCTCTTTGTGGCAGAATGTGTAGACTACTCGATCCTTCGTCTGGTTGCCGCCTTCGTTGCCGCGGTTCTGACGCTTATGTGCGTTGTTGCCTCCCGCATTACTATGGTGTTTGTTATTAAAGTGAATAGCACCGGTAGTAGTAGGAGGATACTCGGACTCCAGACGGATGGCGTGGTTGAGTGCCTCGCCCACAGTTTTGTATTCTCCCACCGAAATATGAGCGCGGATAGTGGAACGTAGACCCACTTCAAATCGTCGAGCTCAACTTGCAGTGGTAGGTAGGAAGTCTCCAACAAACTTGGCCAGTTTGTTGAATTTGGCTGCATATTGTCGTACCGTCATATTCCCTTGCCTTAACTGCATAAACTCGTCTTCTTTTTCATGTCGTACGGCTGCAGAAAGATATTCGGTCTCGAACGCCTTTTTGAATGTCGCCCATGAGATCGTCGTCGTCTCGTCTTCACGTCGAATAGCCCGCTTCTGTATAGTCCACCAATCGTGCGCGTTCATTCGAAGTAAAAGTTGAGCACACGCAACTTTCTTTAAGTCCTCGACACCCAGAAGCTCGAACTTATCTTCCAGCTCCTCCAGCCAGTCGATCGCCACCGAGGGATCTTCTGTACCGTTGAAGGAAGTGCGGCAGCTTTTAGTGAATTTTGACACGTCGAAGTTAGAACTTCTCGGTATCGCAGGTGAGAGCACGGGCGCCTCTGGTTCAGCTTCGTTGGATCGAACCGTAGGCTAGGTCACGGCAGGTGTCATCGTTGAATTGTTGTTGTTGCCCACGATCGACTGTACGATTTGCTGGAGGGTATTCAGCTGTTGCTGCTGCAGCTTGAATTGAGCCTCGAACCGATTCTCAAATTGGATCTGACGAGCCTCCGCTTGTCGACGATGGAGCTCGTTTTGACGTTGCTGCATTTCAAGCATCTGTAGCATACGTTGCATCGGGTCGCCGGAAGGTTCGGCTGCGATAGGCGTCATTCCCGTTGGGTTGACAGAATGCTCGGGTCTAGAAGCACTCGAGCCGCTAGAAGCGCTCGTCTCGTCTTTCGCCTGAGCTTCCATAACTGTAGGGAAAAGGAAGGCAACTCTCGTTAGTTTCAGAAAATGTCCTGGGTTCAGCGTATAGAACAACTCATCTCATCGACACGAGGCCAAAGGTTGGAGACTAGAACTCGACATTGGAGGCCAAGGACGTAAAGCCGTGCTCTGATACCATTATGTCACGCCCCGATTCCGTCGAATCGATAGTCGTCCCCCGGGCGTGATGCCCTACGAACCGAATTTGCGATCGCACAAGGCATAGTCATAAGGTAATCCGAGACAATAGATCTAAGAGAGTACGCAGACAAATTGATTCACACAATAAGTAAAGAAAACTTGATCTTTATTGATAATGAACATCTTTTACAGACTCTGATACAAGACTCATTGCCGCACGAGCTATAACATGACTCGATTACAAAAGAGTGCCGATGAGATAGCCGTTCCATACGTTGCACACATCCCCCAATATACAACAAGGTACTCCTGTGACCTGGATGGGAGGGACGCTGAGTCATCTTCTTTGGACTGTCGAGAGCCTTCAAAAGTGGAGTCGCAGAGAAAGTCTTTGACGCACGGCCGAAGCTTCAAAAGTCACGAACGTCGCCGAGCTAGTTGGCACGTCCTTTCTGGTTCGTGGGACCTGCAAAGAGCGAGGATCAGCACGAACACATGTACTGACGAATGGCTAATTAAATCTAAGCTCTGCATTTGATTCAAGAAGTTTCGTAAACATGTTAGCTAGTTATTTCAATGATCTTTCTAACCATCCTGTTCGATTTGCATGTTAACATGTTTTGAGACAAGCATATGAAACTGTATAACATTTAAGCAACTTTCATATTCTTCCCGTGTCCCGTGCACTTGTTAAGCAGTAAAAAAGGAGTGTGAAGGCCACTGGCAATGTCAAGCCATCGCGGACTATAGCTGGGTTAGACGGTGACCCTTTCGCGTCGAGTAGCGAGCCCTGTGCGAAAGTTTTCGCCTAACTCGCGTCGATGAAGGGCTGGCGCTTACTATAAACTCGTTCCTCCCGGGCCGAAGCGGTCCCTTGGCCTAGGCAACCATTCGAGGAAACTACACCTTGTCGACAAGTTGTCCAATGACCGTTTTGCTTACTTAGCCGTATCGTTGCGATAAACGTTAATCAATTCATTCATGGCTTTGCATAGGCTAAGTGGATCTGTATAAGAAAATACGTTTTCTATTTTCAAAACCGGCAGTTTGATAGCAAGTGTTTCGAGAATAATCGTGCCACGATTTCTTGATTTTACACTGTTATGACAAGCATTCATTTTACTTCACATATTGAGTTTTGAAATAGAGGGACGAGATGGAGGAGGTCAGCCACTCGCCTTAGCCTTGCTTCAAACGAGCGACCGGTTGGCTGCGCTGACGTCGCCTACGCGATCATCTGCAATCGCATAAGCAACCGATTAGAACACTGTATAATTCAAGGAATTTCGATATGAATGCGAAGCTCGAAAACGCAAGTCACGAAAACTCATTCGGAAAACATTCACGAAAAATGCATCCATGAAAACCAAAGCCAAAGCCAAATCAAGTACGGCATGAAAATTCAGAGCAACGGGAGGTCTCTCCCGACTCAGCCGCAGAGCCAATCCTCGAGGCGCAACCCTCTGAATATGGGACTTGGTTCCGAAGAAGCCATTCCATAACGTGGAATGGATCTTAATTCAACCGTTCCCGTTCGATCGACTCGGCCGATTCCGACCTATCGGTCCCAACCGAATCGATAGCGACAGTGTCCTTTCTCGCGCACCCCGTGGACGGAAACGGGGCACGATGTAGGAACGGGGCACTACATGCCCTGTTGTAGCTCCGCCCCTGACATCAAGTAAAAGAATGGTTATTCTAGTGAAATTTCATTTACCCTTCTATGGCCATAACCATTAAATGCAATATCTGGATATAAGTGTTCTGCACGACACAGAAGGAAACACGAAACAATAACTTTAACTCTATAATGGCCAAAAAAAAATAGCAAAGCATGAATACTGAATTAATAGCACAAGAACACAAAATATACATGGTTCGCTCAAACTTGACAAACTCTACGGAACAAAGGAAAAAAATAAATTATTAAATCTTACAAGAAGATCTTAAAAAGAGTTACAAACATACACAACGCAATCCGCTTCCTTCTCTCTCTTGAAGACTTTTTTAATGGTCACTCGGTAACCAACCAAACCCTAGATAGGTAGAGAGCCTTATATAGGTTCTCATAATATTAGTAAATATTAGATCTGATCTAACATTAAATAGGCTCTCACAACATTACTAAATATTGGAGCACATATCATATCCAAAACTAGACCCTAACAAAAAAAAAATTTTCCCTTACTTGAACACTAAGCCAAAATCCCAACAATAAGCCATATTATCTAAGAAACATGGATACTCCAAAAATGTTGGCAGTTTTCTGTCGGATACATATCAGACACAACCCGGATGCACTAAAATAGATGTCTTGTTCGTATCGCGAGATGTCCTTCGTGTCATGTCCTATCCGTGTACCATACATCATAGCATACTATTTATGATCAGATTACCAGCAGATTTGATCTGCGATATCATAACTTAGAATTCAAGACTGGATTTGGATATGAACTGATCAGATCTTCAGCTCAATGTATTCTATGAGATGGAACCTGCAGTTTGAAACTAGCCAAAACATACATTTTCTAGTGTTGTCTTGTACTCTACAGGTTTAGGGTGTCTACGGAAGTACAAAACATTTCACAATTAAACAAATCACAAAGTAGTAGACTATCCAAAGAGTAGATGAATGAACTGACACAATCATTCAAATAGTACATTGAAAATTTGATTCTCAAATGTTTCTATCAGAAAAGAGTCCATTTTTGTTCACCCACCTAAACAAGGGTGTTTGTTCACCCTCCACTAAATAATTGACACATGTCAATTTCATCCACACAAAACCACTTTGCAAGTGGTTTTGTTCACCCACTAAAATGGTTTTAACCTTTAAATTGACACGTGTCAAATTTTTAGTGGAGGGTGGACAAACACCCTTGTTTAGGTGGGTGAACAAAAATGAACACTATCAGAAAATATTAAAAGATCAATGGTCAGCAGAGTGAGTAGAAGTGGTCAGTGTTGCTGGTCTGCGTCCAACCTTGAACAGCAAATCCTCCTCAATACTTCATTTTTGGATATTGAGATATGAAAATGCTAAAGAACCCGCGGTCTGTGCCCGCCAGGCATGACCGCGGACGTACATGTTTCAAACCCATTGGCCACCTATTTGCGTGGGGCCAGCATCGGATTCCGGACAATGAAGAAGTGTCACATGGACTGCAGGCCAAAAACGCTGGCATGACCGTGGGCGTACGTGTTCTAAACCCATTGGCCCCCCTATTTGCATGGGGACTGCCACCGGATTCCTGCCAACAAAGAAGTGCCACGTGAACCGCGGACCAACACTGCGGGCCAAAAATGCGGGCCACGTAGCATCACTCATTGAGATATGGTTACTGGCCATATGAATGGCTACAGACCACCACCAAACATCCAGTTCTCCTCTAGTAACCCCTCCTCCGCAAACTCGATGTTCCTTTCCTACTGCCAATGCCATCATCTTCCTAATCCAAAGTTCCAAAACACAAAACCCTTGAGAATAGCAGAAACTAGAGGAGTACAAAGTATCAGAAAGGCTTCCACAAGAAACATACGTTCATTGCCAAAGCTTTCTCGCAACAATTCATGGTATGCGTCCCTTCTGCAGCATTGCTCGAGGGAAAGGCTCCTGGAAGGTGGCCTCCAACTGCATGCCGATATGATCAAATCGGGCTTCGATTCCGATACCTATCTCCGGTCCAGCCTACTCGGCCTGTACGTAAGATGCGAAAGCCTAGATTGCGTTCGAACGCTCTTCGATACTGCCGGCAGCCTCCGAACCAACCTCGTCTCCTGGAACAGCATAATTACCATGTATTTCCGACTCGGGCTGATCGAAGAGGCCTTGTCGGCGTACCTCGAGCTTCGAAGGTCCGGGTTCGCACCTGACCAGTACACACTGTCTGTACTGATCGGCGCAGTACAAGAGCGAGGCGATCTCCGCCTCGGAATTCAGTTGCATTGTGTCTGCGTTAAGTTCGGATACGGAGAAGAAGAGTTCGTGGCCAATTCTCTGATAAAGATGTACGCGGCCTTCGGGAGGACGGATGCTTCTTCCCGTGTTTTCGAGAAGATTCGCGGTGGTTCGGGGAGCAGCGTGGCTTGGAACTCGATGATCGCTCGGCACGTAGAGGATGAGCGTTATGAAGATGGTCTGAAGTTGTACGAAAAGATGATGAACGTCGGGAGCGCGACGACTCCTCTAACTCTCAGCAGTGTTTTGAGAGCCTGTGCCGCTCGCGAGCAAATATCGGAGGGGAAACAAGTGCATTCCCAAGTGATGGTTCGTGGTTTCGTTCCTAATGTGATTCTGGAGACTGCTCTCCTCGAGTTCTATTCAAGATGTGGAGAACTCGACGACGCGAGGAAGGTCTTCGAACGGACGGAGGACAAGAACGTCCTTACTTGGAACGCTATGATAAGGGGCTACTCACAGGAGGGTTACATAGAGGAAGCTTTCGAGCTTTTCCGAGCGATGAGAAGAGGAAGGATGGTCTCCGATAAGTTCACGTTCCCTGCTCTACTGTCCGGTGCAGCGACGGGCGAGGATTGCGAGTTTCTGCAACAATTCAGATCGATCCACGCGTGTATCATCAAAACAGGACTAGAGAGTGACAGATTCGTCGGAGCTTCTTTAGTCACCATGTACTCGAGGAACCGTCGTTTAGAGGAAGCAAGACTGGCGTTCGATGACACCAGCTCGAAGGACATCGGCGTCTGGGCTTCGATGATCTCTGCCTGTGCCAAGAACAAACAAGGCGCGCAAGCCATTGCGCTATTTAGCGAGATGCTACTACTAGGCGTCACTCCCGGCCCTTCCGTATTTCCGAGCTTGTTTGCAGCTTGCGGCGAACTCTCGGCGCTCGAAATGGGCAAACAAATCCATGGCTACGGCTCGAAGAACGGCCTTCTTTCGGATTCGGCAGCACAAAATTCTCTCATCACCATGTACTCGCACTGCGGACTGCTAGTCGATGCGCGGAGGATCTTCAGTTCTGTGCCGGACCCAAATGTCGTATCCTTCAATTCTATTATTTCTGCTCTAGCGCAGCACGGCCACGCCACCGAAGCCTACGAACTTTCTAGAGGGATGGAGCTCGTCGGCGTTAGACCCGACGGCGTCACCCTGCTGAACCTCCTCTCGGCCTTCAACCATGCTGGGCTCGTCGAGGAAGGCCTAGAATCGTTCAGCTCGATGGAGGAGACGTACCGAATCGAGCCAACTTACCAGCATTACGCCTGCATCGTGGACTCGCTGGCGAGAGCGGGAGAGATCGACAAAGCGTTCGGGCTGATCGGTGCAATGCCGTTCGAACCCGACGCGTCTCTGTGGAGGATCGTGCTGGGAGCATGCGCTAAGCACGGGAACTTGGAGACTGGGAAGCGGATAGCGGAGCAACTGGTTGAACTGGAACCTGACGAAGCTACTAATTATGTGCTGATCGCCAACGTTTACGCTAGAGTGGGGAGATGTGCGGAAGCTACCAAGATTAGGAATGTGATGGCAGCGAGAGGTTTACAGAAGGAAGAAGGCTTCAGCTGGATTGAGATCGATAGGAGGATCTACAAGTTCGGAGTCGAAGACCGGTCACACCCTCGGTCCGAAGATATATACGTCGGGTTAGGCGAGCTGACGACGGAGATGAAGGCGGCATGCTACGTGCCCGATGTGAGCTTCACGCTCCATGACATGGAAGCAGGGCCGGCCCAGGGTAAGCCAGACAAGATTTCGGATAACTCCTCTGCTTAGTGACCGTAGAAGAGGTCGGAGTCGCAGATGACCCTCCAGAATCGGCGCATAATAAGGATTAAGGGACGACCAAGAGAAGAGAGGATTCGCTGTGGCATCATGGAGAGAAGTGAATGAAGCTCAGGATGACGAAGAACCTTTGCATTACTATTCAAAGCAAGTGTTACGAAGCAAGCATTCATCAAACTCTGATGTTGAAGTTTGAAACCTCCCAAGTAAAGTGAACTTTGCATTACTATTCAAAGCATATTGGCTTTTCTTAGCCAGCTTCCAGATGATCGAGCATCAAAAGATTCAGCACAAACTTGTCGAGTGCTAGTCGAGTAGATCACAAACATACCAGTCGAATCACATTCGCACCTTGAGTGCTTGTCTAGACTCATGCCGCATCGCCCATATATATCATGTTTATATAGCCGCCCGGTCTTGTACCAGTAGTTTCGGATTGGAATATTAAATTTTTTTGGGTATCAAAAACCAAATAATTATTAATAAATTATTTCAATTCTAAAAACATTTATACATTTAGACATAATTTTAAGTACTTTATATATTTTTTGTAATAAATTTGAAATGGAATGAAATAATAGTCGCGGTTTACATGCGATAAAAGCTTCCATTTCATTTTTTTTTCCTACCGATTTGACTGTAAAAGAGACTCATAATATCAGTAGCGGTCGCCAATATCGGATGGGGACATACCAAACAATATCGATATCGGCTGTATCGGATCTCGGATCGGTATCTGTAAACTATGGCCCTAATATTGAGCCACACAAAGAAGATAAACGCCACCCAAGTATATTTTTTCCCAAAAGGATCACATAACATAGGCAACACAATCTCAGAAATGTAAGCTAAGAGAGAACGATGATATAATTTAAATGCATTTAAACTGTAAGCAATATGTCGTCCACAGCTTTAGAAAACATGTAATCCCTGATTGTTTACAGTCTCAGAATCATCAAATGCCCTAGTCAAAGAATTATAGAACCCAATAACTGATTCCAGTTTGACGGAAACAAAAAGGGCAATCAGTGAATGGTGCTGCTTCGTCGACGAGGGGAAAAAAAACAACAATGCTGCTGTTTTGTTGTTAAGTCTCTGCATTCCTAGTGAAATCAACGCAGGTCTGGCAGCTGCAGTCAGTGAAGCGGCAGATCTCACATCCAAAACAGACACAGGTTGTGCAGCCTCTGCATGATGGCGAGCGAGAGCAGCCCCTCACGACCTTGCGGCTTGCTCTCTCCTCATCGTCGTCACAGTTGACTCTGACAACAGAAAATACAAGAATAAGACTTCACAATATGAACAATGAAGAAAAAATCAAGACTGCATATGAAGTGTGGGGAAAGAAGGAAAGGATGGGATGATGTCATATTTTACTCTTCCCTCATACCTGCCTCCAAAGAGACGAGAATTTTAGCTTAAACGTAGAATCGAACGACAGAATATAAAAAGTGTATCCATACATTTTGAGAAACTCAACCAAGTTTCAGAAGAAAAAAGAAGGCTTAGGATAATATCTATAGGTGATTGTTGTGGTTAGTAACACCAACAATCACATGAATTTGGGTTAGATGGTCGATTTCAGTCTAATCCGAACAACATCATCTAAGTTTATTACAAACTAGGCATACAATCACAAAATGAATAGATATTCAAGAGGTAACCACCTTTGCATGTGGAAGACGATAAAAACTCAATTAAACATATTTACAATGACATAGGGTCTTAGACAACACATCATACATCTGAATTGTTCATGTTTTATAGTCATAATCATATAGAGATATGCCAGTTGTTCTTTGTTCTTCTCACTGGCATATGCTAATTCCAAAAATTGTATCCAAGATGCTAATGTCGACTATTTTGCAGTGTTGGTTTTTACCTCTTGAATAGGTTCGGTTCAGGGGTGTGGCTCACACACATATAAAGTAAGGGGACGAATAATTATAAGTACAACCATGCATTAAATAAAAAGTTAATTTGCGTTGTTACCCAACAAGTTGTTATTGGTCCTCTTCCTGCATATATGTGTGTGTGAGCCACTCATAATAACCGAACCCTCTTGAATAAATTATCAAGTGTAGAATTTGGATTTCAGATTTCTATTTTACTGGAATAATCAGTGACTACCAATTTCTCCAATAACAATGTTAGAAATAGAATGCTCCATCTTTGGCCATGATGAAGATGCACTAACATGGTACATTTTCTCTAGAAACACAATACTGGACTTTCCTGACTTAGTAAATATGAAATCATGAATAATAACATTGGCACTTAGCAAAAGAGCACTGGAAACTTAATATGAAACAGAAAGGTCTTCCTCAGGCTTTTTAGCTGCATGATTGGCAAAACAATTCAATTAGTTGTTTCTCATGGACTTTCATAACCAAGTTATTCTAATCCAGCCATGCACGAAGCAAGTTGAATGAGAGCCAGAGAAAGGTTAAAAATAGAAGAAAGCTCACAAAATATAAAGATTTTCTATGACAAAAAGATTGTATCAAAAGGGATAAAGATGCTGTGCAAGGGAGAGAACAACTTGGCATGTCCAAATTCCTAGCTAGACAGGAAGAGAATAAAGACTGTTGACTTAAATAATGCCAGACAAGGTGACGAAAGCATGTCATAAGAAGCCTATATATTTCGGCAGCAAGGAATTCAAGATGGGCTAAAGAAAAACACCATCTCCAAGCCTTTGTCATCACAATACGGTAGAGCATGAGAAAGGTTCACAAACGATTGACAAAGTTTTATGACCAGCTGTCAACATGCAGTCAACTTCCTGTGTTTGTACAAATTCCTAGCTGCGGTAGCTATGGGCTAAACAAGAGTAGATAGTAAAATAAAGCATTAAAAATGACAATATCAACATCTTACCAAGTGTTGGAATGAAATCATTGACCATAAGCTGTGCAGAATGTCCGCAAGAAGTGAGATTGAAAATAAAACACAACGGTAATGAAGTATAAAAGATCGATTCTACAAGGCAAAGATCAGAAGACTAGAATTAAAACAAGGGTCCCAGAAAAAAAAGATGTCATGCCTAGAGGGGTACCAGTGGTCAAAACTATTAATGGCAAGTCACATATCAAAGAAACAAAGAGTATATCTATCAAAAAGCTAGATGAAATATTAATTTTGACTCTCCCAAGATCCTTAACAATGATAAACCTCAGAAGAGCCAAACAAGACGAGAAGGACAAAAAGCTTTTCTAAGAGGCAAATAAAAAAAACAGAGAGACGCTCCAATTCATCTATTTTTAGCTCGCTTGATATCCATAGGAGAGTAGACTTCAGGACATGGCATACCCTTCCATTGATCACGCATTAGTTCTTCTCAAATTAGTTCTCCGTTAGATAAATCAAACAATCAAATGACATGTTCTGGGCACAGCACAATGAAGCATTCATGAAATACGGCTTGGACCTGACGCCAGATCAAAGATATATATAAGGAGTCGATTAATACAAGGACATGCACCCAGTAAACAAATAGACATCCTATGTTCTCTCTCACTATGAAATCCAGGATCTCGTTGTCAACTTAAATATGAAATAAAACATCAACATGGAATGTGCACATGTTTAGCAGCAAAACCAATGTATTCTAACTGCCCCCTGATTATAGACACATCCTCAGTGATAACTTAAAAGGTTGGCATTTCTCTTCAGTTCTCATCGGATTGTACCACAAACTGAGACAACACTCAGCTCATATCAGGCTCTCAGCCGCTGAAGTAATTCCCACAACAGAGGCACATCATTCAACTACACCTTGCAATATGATAAGAAGTTTCTTGTCCAACAGACTAAAAGCAATTTACATGCAAACAATTGGACACCTACACTGTCAGATGGACATATGCATCCCTATGAACAAGACACTGTATTACTTTATCCACAAATATTGGAAAACAGGATTTTCGTAGACTTATACCGTATTCATGAAAACAAAAGGAATTAGACCTATTCCTTAGGAATCACATTTTCAAGTATCATAAGTTGTTAGTTTTGTAAAATAGTTGGAAGAAGCTATAGAATAATGTTCTTCATAAATGAGAAAATGAGATATTAATATGCAAGTATGTATGTATAATACCACCGACAGGGTGGTCCAATGGTACCACTGGTAAGGGAGGGGAGGAGTTGGTGTAGATTCGAATCTCAGCCCAGACAAAAATTTAATTAAATGGGAAGGGGCCTTGGTTCTAGTAGCACAAGACAGGGATGGTCGTCAAGACTGGCCTTAGCTCAAAAAAAAGTATAAATGTATAATCTGTACAAGAGCATACGATATCAAATAAAAATTGTTGCTAGGAACTAAATAATCAGCCTAATAAGAAAATTGTCTGAATATGTGCAGTCATGGTATGCAATTTTCCCAATCTAGAGTCTCCACAGTATAATGCAACCAGTTTTTCCCGAAACATGATTACATAGGTGGTTGTCCAAGTAGTGCAAAAAAAAAATGGATATTGCTTGAAATTGTGGCGGCCTGACGGTTAAATACAAAATACCAATTATGAAAAATGGATCCCTACTAGATCCTACTGACACCTTCCAATGTATCATATGTACAACACTAATCCCTACTCAATGGCATGTCCTTCCACACTGGCCTATTGTATTGCCACTTAAAATGCGACCGGGTGTATTACTACTATATCAAATACCTAAGAAGGAGATCTAATGACTATTCTGGCGAGATTATAATTATGTTAATTGATGTACCATTATGTTAATTCAAGGATTCCATAGCATAACGCAAACTCCAAATAAAATATGTGTTACACATACTTATCCACAAATATAAAAAATAGAAATAGAAATGTTCTCATTTTGGCTTATTGAAAGGTGTGGTGACTAACTCCCTGTGACCATCCCAAAACTCAAAACAAGAAAAGTTCAGGCATTGACATTTAAAATAATGTGAACAATTAAGGCATTATAGGAGCATTATAATAAATTACATCTACAGAATCTCACGACGCATTTCACATGACAATTATGAACCTAGCAATTTAATAGAATATTTTGACTTGGCTAAAGTAGAATAATTATGAACTCTATATCTTGTAATGATAACATGTTCTGAGCATATTGCTTTTGCCACCTACGAATTTGACAATACGAAGCGGATAATCATTGATAATTGAATATTACCATTCTCACGATCAAAAAACTTCACACAGGGTGACTAAAGAAATTGTTAAAAAATCCATAACTGTTAGTATAAATGATTTTCATGTAAAGTATTCTTTATGATAGAAAATTTAAGATATAAAAAGGTGGGAAGGAACGGAATCATTACTGTGACTAGGCTTGAAAGGTAGAAACACAATTAATAGCCAGATAGTAAAAAAGTGGCATTTCCAAAACCTATATCAAACAGGATATATGAAAGATGTTCATCACATTTGGATGTACAAATCAATAATCATGCAACTCCAAGAAGATATACTTACTTGTCAATTGGCAAGTTGGAACATTTCCAGTTGATATCTGCCAAAGCATCATGGTAGATGCGGCATTCCTCTTTGTTCCGGAGGCGAAACCTGCGCTCTTTGTTACACCTTGTACAGCGAATAAACTCATCACGGTGACATGGTCGTCCATTAGGACCTTTATGTGAGCAATTTGCAGACTTTGATGCTTGATTATGGTATTTAAGTAGGGCTGTTTTAAACAGGGGTACTTTCTCTCCTTTAACAATGACCCACACATTGCTTTTCCATTTCCTTGCACTCTCCCGCTCAGAATGCTTCTCAAAAGCAGCTGGGGTCAACTTCTCTGATCGTAATAATCACCAAATTAGTCAAGAAACATCCAATTAAGTTAGTATAACACATGAAAGCCGTGCATAAACAGTTACGTGATCAACAAGAAATTTTGTCTGAAAAAAATGTATTCAACAAGAAGTAAGCAATGTGTAGATTTATAAGCATTGATTATATTTCCATGATAACTTAAGATGCCATACTATTACCTATTCAACTAATATAACAAGTACATTGGTAGGAAGAATTCCTAGGCAGGTACTGCCTCGGGATTTATGAAGTATAATTCTAAAGGAGATGCTAAAAAAGCAGAAGGGAAACACCCACCATTCAGAAACAGAGGCTAAAGAGTTTAGGCGCCTGGTCGAAACCCCGACCAGTCAAAATCAGATTCAAACCAAATGCTGTTTTGTTGACATCCAATTTAGCGTTGGTCAAAAGTTTCAACCAGGTGTTGTGTTTCACTGATACTATATAACTAAGCAATTCAATCCGAAAGTTCGGAATCCTGGAGGAGTCGGATCATATGTCTATATAAATTCATGTATAAGTCTAGTTCTGTTGAATTAATGAGATAAAACCCTAGTTCTCGTGTCCCTCCTCTTTCATCCTCTTCTCTATTTCGCCCAACTTTCCTCCACGAATCTAATAAACAAGAAATACCAAAGGGAATGATCTTGCTCATTTATGTACTTGAAATCCATTCATTTATATAGAGAAGTTACGCGTGCTCCACCTAAACCTTACTTCTACTTCTTCAGTAAAGAGGAACAAGAAACTTGTGCATAGCTCATGTATAAAATTAACCAACTCTAGCGCATACCATCAGCAATGATACAACCAGATAAACTGTTGACAAACGATGCACATATATTCATTTCAAATGTCACTAGTAGTCCAAAATGCAATCTAGGCATATGCGAAGATGAGTAACAATATTTATTCATATTAGTACATCATTCAGTAATGTTGGTTATAGACTGGTGGTGTATAGTCGTCGAGACCGTAGTTTGTTCGCTCGGCAGCTTGCTATCATAGAAGCAACAAAAATATATGCAATGCTAAAGCATTGTGATGTTTTTTTTTCACAGCAAGAACATGGCAAAGGAACAGAAAGATCAAAGTGATGAAGACATAATCTATCAACAACGATAAAGAAAGGGATAAAGATCATAGCAAGCTCATCATCAACAACACTCTTCGGCCAGCGCTCAAAAGGAAAGCAGCAGCATCACATGATCACAGAAGCAAAGGATAGGCATCACTTTTTCGAAAAAGAAAGAGAGAACCATGCAGAAAGGGTCCACTGAAATGGCGACAAGTACTACTACAACGCCATTCTAGCCATGCATCACCTCTAGAACAAAACAACAACAAGAGAAAGAATGCAAGCGAAAGCACGCTCGCTCAAGATCAAGCATCGTGTGTGCACGAAACAAGAAGCACTTCAAAAATCGTGCAAAAGAAGAAGAAGAAACAAAGCTTTGGATGAGAACCGACCTTCGTCGCAGCCGGGAGTGCATTCGCAGCTGATCTCGAGCTCGCCGGAGGCGTACACGCGGAGCCTCCCGACGGCGTCCCCGTACCTGCGGCTGGTGCAGCCGCACATGACCTCCAGAAAGTCGGCTCCTTTCTTGATGCCGCCGATCTCGCTCACCTCCTCGTCGCTGAACAACACAGCACCGGTGTCGGAGCCGTCAGCCATCGCCCAAAGCTGGCTCCTTTAATGAACAAATCGAGAGAATAGGAGCAGAAACGAAGTGGGTCGGCTCACAAACCCTAAAAAAAAAAAAGAGGGATCTGGGCTGGAGGAGAAGTGACCCACGTCGATCCAAGTGAGCGAGTCGGTCAGAAAACACCAAAAGGCGCCACCTTTGGGAAACCGGGAGATCCCAAATGCACACGCAAGAACAAGAAAAAAAGAGCCCCCCCTCCACCTAAATAACCGGTGGGGATAATAAGGACATATATCAATATAAATGAATTATTTTACTTTACTCAAACTCTCCTCTCTCTCATAAGCCTCGAGCGAGCAAGAGAGAGAGAAGTTTGGGTTTGGATGGGGAGGGGGATTCCCAAAAAGGACCTGGCTGTGGCTAGCTAGTAGAGAATGAGCTGGCCGAGAAGAAATGGACACTTTGCATGACATGACACAAATATATTGGTGAGAGTCAGAGAATATAAAGAGGCTATGGTCTAGAGAGAGAGAGGGAATGGAAGTAGACGAGGATCAGTAATGGCTGTACTTTTTTACCATTTCAATATGCACTATGCACTGTGTGTGCCACTTTGGAAGAGGACTTAGCAATGGCATACATAGATTTTTTTTTTTTTTTCAAATATCAGTCTTGCAAGAAGAAGAAGAGAAAGTTCTAACTAGCTTTCCTCTCCCGAGTGTTCTTCTCAGGTTTAAAATGTGAAGCTTTATGTTCATGGCAGAGTACATTATCTTTCACTTTTGCTTCTAAATTGCTTCTTCCTACTTCATACGTTGTTCACTGTTTCTTTTCCTGTGAAGCATGAGAGTTACTGACATTTGTCTACGCCAGACTTCCAGTCAATTGCCAAAACAAGAGAGTGATGGTTTCTACTACTGTTCTCAATGACCAAGAGAGAGGGATTACATACACAGCAGCAATATTAGCTTGGAAAACAATGACGCACCGAGCGGAGGACCGTAAGTCAATCCAAAACTGACGTTACGATCTTCCATCAGACATAGTTCATCTATTCTATTCTGAGTCCAACGGGAGCCGCCACATCAGCCCTAGGTGCGGTCCCTCGGCTTGATCCGCAAAACACCACTGTATTAGCATAGACCTTGCATATGAAAAAGCTGCAGAACCCAAATTAACGAGTACTTAAACTTGGTTGGTCCTTGGAGAAAAAGAACCCAAAAAAAAAGTCAGTTTTATTCACACCGCACATTTTGTTCCCCATCCACACATGTTTTGGCTGTACATGTATCCAAAACTCTAAAAAGAAAATTCTCCACTCAAGGACAACACAAGTTAAAGAAATAATCAAACCCCTATATTTTAAAACAATAAAAAAGAGGTGATGAAGGACTAAGACACTATTTTCGAAATCTAAATTGTATTAATGGAATTTCAAAGTTTAAGAACATAAATTATCTGACGACAGAGAAATCGTCAAAAAATTTGACAGTCCTAGTCTACTTATATTATAGAATTGTCTAAATTTTGACAATCCTATCAGATTAAATATTGGAATTATATTGGAATTATATATAGTCCAAACATCTTTATGGTGCTTTGTGACATGGGGATAATGGTTATTTTTATCATTGTTGAATGCCAACTGTGCTTATTGTTGGAGTGGGTGGGGTTCCCAACCTATGTGGAGAAGACCCCGGAGTGCGACGAGCGCCGTTCGTGTGTCGAAGAAGCTCGGGAAGTGGGCGACGTAGAGTCGCTGCTGCTGTTGCTGCCCAGGGGGAGATTCTGGAACAGGGGATCCGAGTTCGGGCCGAACTCGGTCCCATGGCGAGTTCGGGCCGAACTCGGTCTGGCCACTCCAGTACTGTGGGGTGAGGTTCTGGATGCTTGACACAGAGTTCTGGCCGAACTCTGTGTCGTCGGGGGCTGAAGCGGATTTTAGGATGAGTTTTCATCATTGGATCTAATCCAACGGTCCAGGTTGGTTGCGGGATTGGGGAGTTATATTGAGTTTTCTCAACCCTAATTCATAATCGCAAGTATTGGACAACACAAAAAGTTCGAGAGAGAAGGAGGCAAGAGTGCCATTGCAACTTCGGAGAAGAAGACGGAGGATCGAAGGTCGTTTTTCGAAGGAGATCGTGTTTCGGGTAATCTCTACTCGTCGTTCTCGTTCTTCGTAGCCTTGTGATCATTGTTCTTATCTCTGAGTGTTGTGGGGATCCGATTTGGATCGGAGGAGTTTGTAGAGGGTGTAATTCTTCTATTCCATTAGTGGAGGCTTCTCAGGGTTGGACTCCGATCGTCCCGTGGTTTTTCCCGCAAGGGTTTCCACGTCAAAAATTCTCTGTGTCTGCGTGGACTGTTTTTGTGTGGTTGTTTTTGGTTCGTGCGTTGTATTGCTCGGTCCTCTCGCAGGTACTCTCCGGTTTGGGGAAAGGTTTCCGCGTTTCTTTCCCAACAGAGTGGTATCAAAGCTTTGGGTTCAAAGGGTGTCAGGAGTTGACAGAGGAACCAGAGAGGAGAGATGGACGCGAAGCCGGTGCGCATGGTGAACCTTAATGGCACAAACTATCATTATTGGCGGAGCAAGATGAAGGATTTGCTATTTGTCAAAAAGCTGCATCTACCTGTGTTTGCAACCGAGAGGCCCAGTGATAAATCCGAGGAGGACTGGAAGTTCGAGCACATACAGGTGTGTGGGTACATACGGCAGTTTGTTGATGAGAACGTGTACAATCACGTTGCCAATATTGAGCACGCGAAGACGTTATGGGATAAGCTGGAATCCTTGTATGCGAAGAAGACCGGGGTAAACAAGTTGTTCCTGATCCGAACGATGATGGGTCTGCGGTACAAGGATGGGGCGTCTATTACGGATCACTTGAGTGATTTCCAGGGCGTGGTTGACCAGTTATCTTCTATGGGAGTCAAGTTCGACGACGAAGTTCAGGGACTGTGGCTGCTGTGTACCTTGCCAGACTCGTGGGAGACCGTACGAGTATCTATGATCGCTTCTGCTCCAGAGGGCGTGGTCAGTCTGGAGTTTGCTAAGAGCGGGGTGTTGAATGAAGAGATGCGGAGACGTTCTCAGGGCACTTCATCCACATCCCACCACTCAGAGGCATTGGTTTCAGAGAGCCGCGGAAGGGGCAAAAGCAGGGGTCCAGGTGGTGGCAGAGACAAGAGCAGGGGAAAGTCCAAGGGTCGGTACGAGGACTCAGAGTGTTATCATTGCGGTAAGAAGGGCCATATCAAGCGGAACTGTTTCGCTTGGAAGAGAGAGAAGAAGGGCGACAAGGGGAAGCAAGAAGAGAACACTACAGCGGCGGCCTCGACGCATGGAGGCGATGTGATCGTCGTAGGTGATGAGGTCATTACTAACCTCGCCTGCGATGACAATTCTTGGCTGGTGGACTCAGGGGCTTCAGCACATGTATCTCACAATAGGGCACTGTTTGCCACTTACACGACAGGCGACTGTGGCGTGTTGAAGATGGGCAACGGAGATGTGTCGAAGGCGGTTGCCATTGGAGATGTGCATTTGAGAACGAAGACGGGTGCGGTTCTTGTTCTCAAGGATGTTCGTCACGTCCCTGATATCCGTTTCAACCTGGTGTCGGTTGGAAGGTTGGATGACGAGGGATTCTTCAGTCTCTTCGGGAATAGTCAGTGGAAGCTTTCCAGAGGTTCGTTGGTGATTGCCAGAGGAAGCAAGAAGTCCGGTCTCTACTATATGGAGGGGAGCGCACAGGGGGCACAGGAGGTGAACGCAGTCAGTGATGCGTCTACCGAGTTGTGGCACAGGCGGCTCGGCCATATCAGCGAGAAGGGGATGAGCTACTTGGTGAACAGGAAGGTGATTCCGGGGCTCAAGTCTACAAAGTTGGAGAAATGCACGCACTGTTTGGCTGGGAAGCAAAGTAGGGTGTCTTTCCAGAGTCACCCAAGTTCGAGGAAGCCGGCGTTGCTCGAGTTGATTCACTCGGATGTCTGCGGTCCTATGAAGGTAAAATCTCTTGGTGGTGCTTCTTACTTTGTGACTTTCATTGATGACTGTTCCAGGAAGGTTTGGGTCTATGCCTTAAAGACCAAGGATCAGGTGCTGCCTACTTTCAAGGAGTTTCAGGCCTCCGTTGAAAGGGAGACGGGCAAGAAGTTGTTGTGTGTTCGGTCCGACAATGGCGGCGAATACATCGGTCCCTTTGATGCGTATTGCAGAGAGCAAGGGATACGACACCAGAAGACTCCGCCAAAGACACCTCAGCTCAATGGTGTAGCGGAGCGCATGAACAGGACACTGATGGAGAGGGTGCGGTGTTTGCTGTCAGAAGCAAACTTGCCGGGCAGTTATTGGGGTGAGGCTCTTCTCACAGCTGCTTATATTATTAATTTGTCTCCTAGTGCTCCTTTGCAGGGTGATGTGCCTGACAAAGTATGGTACGGCAAAGAGCCGTCATACAGTCACCTGCGGGCGTTTGGTTGTAAAGCCTTCGTGCATGTACCGAAGGACGAAAGGACCAAACTTGAGCCGAAGACGAGGCGATGCGTCTTTGTCGGCTACGGTCGGGATGAGTTTGGCTATAGACTCTACGACCCAGTGGAAGGAAAGCTCTACAGAAGCAGGGACGTGGTGTTCGTCGAGGATCAGACCATGACCAACACTCAGGACTCCGAGACGCCTTCTGAGGCTGAGGAATTGCCTGAGTTAGAGTCATTTCGCTTCGAGCAGTTTCCAGAGGACATCGCGGAGGATCCAGTTATGGGGGAGCCGGTACATGGAGTTGCTCCCAACCTTGATCATCAGCCTGCTGATGGTGGTCAGGGTGTCCCTCAGGAGGATGAACATGCCGGAGAGGTAGTTCCTGAAGGGGAGGAGGCTGTCGGTATACAGCCAGCACCAGTGGCTCCACTGAGAAGGAGCAACAGGGATCGTCGACCATCTACGAGATACTCGCCGGATGAGTATGTGCTACTGACTGACGGGGGAGAGCCCGAAAGTTTCGCAGAGGCTATGGAAGACGAACACAGGCAGGAGTGGATGGTGGCTATGCAGGAGGAGATGAGTTCCTTGTACACCAATTCTACTTATGATCTGGTGCGGTTGCCAAAGGGCAAGAAGGCTTTGAAGAATCGATGGGTGTTCAGAGTGAAGCAGACGGATGATGCTACTCGCCCTCGATACAAAGCGAGGCTGGTAGTCAAGGGCTACGGTCAGCGGAAAGGCGTGGATTATGATGAGATCTTTTCGCCTGTCGTCAAGCATTCGTCTATTCGGGTGGTGCTAGCATTAGCAGCCAGTTTTGACTTGGAGGTCGAGCAGATGGATGTGAAGACGGCGTTCCTCCACGGTGATCTTGAGGAGGAGTTGTACATGGAGCAGCCGGAGGGATTCTGTGAGAAGGGCAAGTCACATTTGGTCTGCCGGTTGAGGAAGAGCTTGTATGGTCTGAAGCAGGCTCCGAGGCAGTGGTACAGAAAGTTCGAGTCGTTTATGGGGGAGCATGGTTATGCACGGACGACGTCGGACCATTGTGCATTTGTGAGGCATTTTGCCGAGGATGATTTCATCATTTTACTGCTCTATGTGGATGATATGCTATTAGTGGGTCGGAATGCCACTAGGATAGCGGAGTTGAAGCGCCAACTGGGCGCGGCCTTCTCTATGAAGGATTTGGGCACAGCGAAGACTATTCTTGGGATGGAGATCAGCCGAGAGAGAGAGTCCAAGCTGCTACACTTGTCCCAAAAGAAGTACATTCATCGGGTACTTCAGCGTTTCGGGATGGACGGGTCGAAGAAAGTGAGTTCCCCCCTCGCGGCTCACTTTAAGTTCACTGAGGAGCAGTGTCCATCTACCGAGGACGAAAAGGAAGATATGGAGCGGGTTCCATATGCTTCAGCTGTGGGAAGCCTGATGTATGCTATGGTGTGTACGAGGCCAGATATTGCTCATGCAGTTGGTACGGTTAGCAGGTATCTTTCGAATCCTGGAAGGGTACACTGGAGTGCGGTCAAGTGGATTCTACGATACCTTCAGGGCACTGCCGGTTGGAGACTTTCCTTTGGTGGTGACGAGCCGAAGCTGGTCGGGTATACCGATGCTGATATGGCTGGAGATGTAGACACGAGGCGGTCGACTTCGGGCTACGTGATGATGTTTGCGGGAGGAGCAGTGTCGTGGCAGTCGCGGTTGCAGAAGTGTGTTGCCTTGTCGACGACGGAGGCGGAATACATTGCGGCGACGGAGGCTTGCAAGGAGCTGTTGTGGATGAAGAAGCTGTTGCAGGAAGTGGGACTGAAGCAAGAGCAGTATACTTTGCTTTGCGACAGTCAGAGTGCTATCCACCTTGTGAAGAATCAGACGTTTCATAGCCGGTCCAAGCACATCGAGACCCGGTATCATTGGATACGGGATGTGGTTGAGAAGAAGGACGCGGAGCTTGAGAAGGTGCATACAGACGACAACGGAGCTGATATGTTTACGAAGATTCTACCAAGGGGGAAGTTTGAGTACTGCAGGCAGATCGTCGGGATGACGACGTCCTCCCCATAGTTGTGAAGGGGGAGATTTGTTGGAGTGGGTGGGGTTCCCAACCTATGTGGAGAAGACCCCGGAGTGCGACGAGCGCCGTTCGTGTGTCGAAGAAGCTCGGGAAGTGGGCGACGTAGAGTCGCTGCTGCTGTTGCTGCCCAGGGGGAGATTCTGGAACAGGGGATCCGAGTTCGGGCCGAACTCGGTCCCATGGCGAGTTCGGGCCGAACTCGGTCTGGCCACTCCAGTACTGTGGGGTGAGGTTCTGGATGCTTGACACAGAGTTCTGGCCGAACTCTGTGTCGTCGGGGGCTGAAGCGGATTTTAGGATGAGTTTTCATCATTGGATCTAATCCAACGGTCCAGGTTGGTTGCGGGATTGGGGAGTTATATTGAGTTTTCTCAACCCTAATTCATAATCGCAAGTATTGGACAACACAAAAAGTTCGAGAGAGAAGGAGGCAAGAGTGCCATTGCAACTTCGGAGAAGAAGACGGAGGATCGAAGGTCGTTTTTCGAAGGAGATCGTGTTTCGGGTAATCTCTACTCGTCGTTCTCGTTCTTCGTAGCCTTGTGATCATTGTTCTTATCTCTGAGTGTTGTGGGGATCCGATTTGGATCGGAGGAGTTTGTAGAGGGTGTAATTCTTCTATTCCATTAGTGGAGGCTTCTCAGGGTTGGACTCCGATCGTCCCGTGGTTTTTCCCGCAAGGGTTTCCACGTCAAAAATTCTCTGTGTCTGCGTGGACTGTTTTTGTGTGGTTGTTTTTGGTTCGTGCGTTGTATTGCTCGGTCCTCTCGCAGGTACTCTCCGGTTTGGGGAAAGGTTTCCGCGTTTCTTTCCCAACACTTATTTGCACCCTTCAAAGTACAAGTTTGAGCATCCTTCTTCAAAGTACAAGTTTAAGCATCCTTGATTTGCTTGGAATGATTGGTATATGTTGGGCAAAAGATTCCGGTCGTTCTCATTACCATATTTTTTTTCCCACTTACGCCTGATTGGATTAATGAAAGCAGCAGAAGTATGAAAGTGCCACTTATTACTTTGCACCTGCATAGTATATGCACCTCAAGTTGAGTTACCAAAATCCAAAAATGATTGGTTAGACACAATTATTTCCTCCGCAAGTGTCCAATATCACAGTTTGCTTGTTTTGTTTGGATAAAATAGATTAGAAGTGATATTTATAAGTTCATTTTCATGGTCTCGTTGATTGGCAAACAAAGGCAATATCACTTTTCAAGTGATATGACCACCATTAGTTGTCATGGTATGGTATGGTATGGTATGGTATGCACCACCATTAGCTATGAAACAATCATGAAAGAATAAACCTTGACAAAACTCATACATGTAAATTTGATCAAATAGGCAGGTAGGTATTATTCAAATTAAAACATAGTATGTACGAGCAAAAATACAGTTTTTTTTTTTTTTAATCTCACGCACGCACACACAATTGGGGAATTGGAACCTTGTCAATCCCTCTGGGTGTCCACTCTAACACCATTAGGCTAGAGAGCTCGGACGCAAAAATACAGTTAACATATAAACATGGATAACATGGTATAATTATTGTTGAAAGAATGTTCAAATTTACATATAAAACCTTGAAAAGAATCTTCAATAGAATTGGGCAGAGAGGAAAGTTTCTACAACACACACCCATCAAAAGACTACAACAAGCCAAAGCAATATCCTCTTCTTAAAAAAACAGCAATATTAAAAAGACAGCAATATTAAAAAAAAAATCGAAAGGAATCACTACTCAAAAAAGAACTAGGCAGAGATGAAGCAGTTACATCACAAACTCATCAAATAACTACAACAAAGACAAAGCAACACCCTCTTCTTCAAAAACAAATTTTACAAAGACAACAATATTCAAAAAGGAAAAAAAAAATCCAAAGGAATCACCACTCGATAGAGAACTGGGCAGAGAGGAAGCTGCTACAACACAAACTCATCAAAGAACTACAACAGACGGAAATGTTGCTACTTCAACGCAAACTCACCACTCAAGAGAAGGTTACAATTGCAACAAGTTCTTCTTTTCCAATCCCGGAAGTAATAAACATACAGAAAATGATAAATTTCATCCAAAAAACATGAAGAACAAAAAAAAATTGAATTTTCATCGCAGCGACAATCTATAATTACCAATATTTCCAGAAGTAGAAAATGAGAAGAACAAAAATCAAGTATAAGAGCAAAAAAATGAATTTGGCAAAATAAAATGGTGAGAAATACATCAAAATGAAGGGATTAAAACATCGAGGAGAACTTGCTCATTACACAGAAGCATACAATTGAGAAAAATACAATAATTAGCAAAATAGAAGAGATGGAACTACACCAGAAAGTGGACAAAATTCAACTAAAAGGAAAAAACTTGGAATCCATCAACAAACAAAATCAACAAAATATGCACCACCCAATAATCCTGGGAGCTCCCCAAATGCAAAAAAAATATTTTAGACTCAAATGAATCACCTTACTCATCATTTTCTAAAATTTAGTTCAATGTTGGCTACTTTCATCCATATTCAAATTGGTAGGAGAAGCCATCAACTTGCTTCTAATCGAGGGCTCCAAAGGACTGATACTTATTTGTGATGACGGGACTGATACATGTGTATCATAAGTACTTCAAACTAAATTTGACTCAAAGGAATTACCATCCTACCCATCATTGCCAAATTCTTCGTTTTAGACTCAAAGGCATCATTGTCTAAAATTTAACTAAAATGTTGGCTACTTCCGTCCATATCCAAATTGGTAGAAAAAGCAATCAACTTTAGCTTCTAATCGAGGGGCTCCAAGGGATGGATACTCGTATGTGATGACGAAATTGATACAAAAGAATTCTTAAGTTTTACAATGTAGAATTTGTCTCAAAGAATTGCCATCCTACTCATTATTGTCAAATTCTATGTTTTAGACTAAAAAATGACCACCTTAATCATCATTGTCTAAAAGTTAACTAAATATTTGGTACTTTCATCCCTATCCAAATTTGTAGGGAAAGCCATCAACTTTTAACATATAATCTTTCGTTCAAAGCCAACTCCTACAAACAACATGTAATCATTACATGTTTGTTTTGTTGATAAGCAGAAAAGCAAACGAAAATGATATTTTATTCGTCGTTGGGCATGCCGCCATTTGATCGTGTCTACGTGGCAACGGTCCATTGACTCCCCTGATAGCAACAGACACATTCCCTTAAAATACGGGCCGGAAGCCAATTGTTGACCGCCATGTGGCACAGGCCAATGACAGTCACGTCATGGGCCAAATAGAAGCGTCCAAAAGTAAAACCAAAACCAAATCTATGTTGGCAGCAAACAAAGGCTGCAATTAACAAGTTTACAAAGTCATAAGGAGTATGTCTCATGAACAAAATTATGTTGCATTAGTTTATGTGCCATCAGTTTCTGCCCACACTTTAATTACAAAAGTCCATGCTTCCAAGTCTAAGGTTGATCCAAACAAGCCCTTACGAACCACAAGCCATGTGCCAAGTTGTTGAGTAGAAATAGTTAGACCACATGATGCATGGTGTGGGACTAGTCTTTGGCATGATTCACCAACCACATCTTCGATTGGGATGCTAAATTAGGATTCAACCGTGGGCGTACTTGTTCCTCAACCTTTTTTTCTTTCTTGGATTTCAAATTGTTAGGTTGGTCACTTGGCCTACCATGTTGTTGACTACTCCCACCTAGCTCTCTAATGCAATATATATCCAATCATGAAAGCAAGTAGGACCCTGCGGAAAGGAACCATGTCGCCCTTCCTCTTTCAACTTGAAGCCGCATATGTAAAGGAACCAATGAGAAATATATATATATATATATATATATATATATATATATATATATATATATATATAATATTTATTTATTTTTTACTCGCGGTTTGTAATCGCGGACGTGACTGCCAGCCGACGTTACGGCCACCATTGCCTTCTGCTATCTCCAGATCCCACCCGGATCCAGGGGCGGCCCGGAGGAGGGGCAGACAGGGCTTGCGTCCTGGGCCCCAAATTCCAAGGGGCCCCAAAATTTTTTAGATGTTAGTAATAATAATAAATAATAAAGCATTGTTACTCTGATTTCTTCTTCAAAGTCCAAGGTCCGAAGAAAATTATTATAGCAATTCAGCAAATAGGGCATGACGCATGGAAATTTGATAATCATCCGACTCTTCAATTTCAAATAAAAAACTAGCCTTCCCATCGCTTCAGATTTTCTTTTTGCATTTAAGAGAAAAAAAAAGTTCTTCACGTTGCTTCTTGATTCTAAATAACCAACAATAAGTTTGTTTTTGAATTGTACATTTTAATTCTGTCTTCATTCTCTATTTTACTTATAATTGAAACAGATATTTCTAATTTTCTTTAATTTCTTCTGCTAGAATCCTTCACAAGGATTCTGCAATGCAAGACAACGCAAATAAGGCCACAGCAGCAGACAAGCTTGTGGAACTCTCTCTCTCTCTCTCTCTCTCTCTCTCTCTCTCTGGCCCCTCCCCTGCTTGAGCCTTGACCCGAAGAGGAGACGAAAATGTGAGATAGAGGTATCAATGTGAACCTGATATTTTAGCAAGACTTTCATTTTGAGAATTGAAACATTTGTAACTTTTGTTCCTCATGCTGTTGGCTTTATTATGTTTTATGAGTTTCCTCTGTCGTTGAAGATAGAGGACAATCCTCTTTGCCCCTATCTTTTCAATGAGGGGTTCTATTGATGTAGTTTATTTTTTGAAAGTTTCAAGTTATATTTACATAGAATTTACTTTGCACAGACACAAGCACAAGCTTGAAATTTTGCATCTTTTAAAAATTAGGATACATATTGTTTGTAGTAGATCTTCGGTCTTCCTTCGTAATCTCTCTATTTATGCACGTTTTTATAGTAACTAAATTTCAATCAGCTTATGTAGTATATATGGCTCACTTATGTTGTGAGTTATAATTAATCCCACGTTGGTGTTGAATACTGATAGCCGATGGCGATGAGTCTTTTCGTTTATCTTTGCACTTAAGATTTCATACTTAAAATTATACTGGATAACTTTTCGTAAATCTTTGCACTTAAGATTTCACAATGATTTCGTTTTCAAACTGAAATATTTTGTCACTTTTGTTCCTCTTGTAACTTTTGTTCCTTCTGATTTTGGCTTTTTTTATCTTTCTTGAGTTTCTTTGTTGTTGATAAATTAGGCAAACAAGTACATATATCTCAATCCTAGTACTGAAAAAACATAAACAAGAAATGTTAAATAACATATTGCATCCGATTTTTTTAAACTACGAATATTTCCATTTGCCAAGATATATTCTTATTACAAAATTTAAGGTTAGCTGGCATGTATCAGGCCCCAGTCTAAAAGAGTTCACTTTAGTTTATTGTATCATGCAAAAAAAAAAAAAATTGATACTTTATTTCAAATATATATTTTTTAAAGAGGGGCATCATTTTGTATTTTGTCCTGGGTATCAAAATGTTCCGGGCCGGCCCTATCCGGATCACCGGAGGTCAATAGTCGGCTGCCACGTCGTCCGGCGGTCACGTCCGCGATTACAAATCGTGGACAACATAGTAGCTCCGAAAAAAAAACACTAGCATCTCAAATACTAAAAATGTTCAACTTATTGTACCATACTCATCATCAACATAACATCATCTTCCTTCAAAGGCTTCTCCCATAAGAATTCTTATGAGATCAGGCCACAAGAATACACTATAAAAGTCCTCAGATTTTTTATTTATGACCGAATGCCGACTTAATCTGAAATTTTTTTTATGTTTGTGTCAAATTTGTATTCAAGTGGTTCTATAACCCCCCCAAAAAAAACCTTCAGCACAAACCACAAAACTTAGATGACCAGTTTGCAGATAAATAGACCCACCTCTATTGATAGGCATTTTAATTTCATTAAACCAAGAAACACCCTCAATGTCTTCATGCTAAGAAACAACTGGCTATAAAGCTTGAAGAAAATAGAGATTATAACCACCATTAGTGATGCTCTAATCCTTGTTTTATTACAAATTGCATCACATGAAAAACAATGACTATGAAGTGATGATGATTGCCATGTGATCTCATCCATGCATACTCAGTTTATTGAACATGAATGACACAATTGTCTTCCAGTTAACATTAAGATGGTGACAGCTATGTCTGTTGCTCTGTTAATCAACTAAGCTACTGCTACTGGCTAATGTGGAGTATCATATTATTCTTCCTTTGATAGGAAACTATGAGAGTTCAAAATTATTCACAAACTTTGGAAAGAAAAAAAAAAAGATTTCTGGTACAACTTATAATTTTTTTTTTAAAGATAGACTCGTTTGGTATCACTTTCATTTTTTTTTTTTTTATTATAATTTTTTTTATAAACAAACATGTTTGACATACCTAGTTGTTACTTATTTAGAAAAACAAAAAACATGTTTGATAAGCAACAAAATATAAATTTATTTTTTTTGGTAAGCAAACAATCAAACATATACCATATGCATTCCAAATTTATTTATTGTCCTTTCCTCTCTTTTTTTATGAAAATATATGGTAGACATTTTTTCTGTTTTCGCTATTTTTAAACTATTTATTTTTAGTTTCCAAAAACATAAATACACTTACCAAAAGCGTTTTTGTAAAAAAGTATTTTTTTTAACAATAAACAAAAATGATACCAAATGGGCCAGTGTTTCCAAGTAGAGAGTTCCTGATTGAGAAAATGTAAATTGGCTAACCAGGACTGATGATGGGATGCCAATTAGTTTATTCTTCTTGTTTTCTCTGAGTTCTTTTTATAAGATACTACATTTTTTGTTATTATTACCCAATTCTCTTACGCACTTCAATATTCACTCTCTCTTTTTTCAATTTTCTGTATTTATTAAAAAAAAATTAGGATTAAACTATCCCTACTTAAATATGTATTGTCACTATTTATGGCCTTTTCAAACACCGAAAAAAAAATCATAGTAATTTTAATTTTTCATGTCCGCGAAAAGCACAAGATTGATTTTTTTTCTTTTTCTTTCCGCGAACCAAACAAGGCCTTAAGCTATACAAATCTACTAGAAAGTAGCAATAATAAATGGATTCTTCTGCCTATGACTAGTTCCCGAGCTTGATTAAAAAAATTAGATGGACAAGCTATATTTTAGAGGAGTAAAACACATTTTCTAGGAACCAAGTTGTATTTTAGAAGAAATTAACATCTAAAATTGAAATATTTATTAACAAAAAAGAAAAATGGAAGAAGGGGGGGGGGGGGGGGGGGGGGCGGTTTAACATAATTCTTTGGCTAAAGGATATGATTAAATTTATGAATATGTGGAAAAACATATAAATGTTTTTTTTTTGGGAGTTCTGAAGAAAATTTTGGCAACATTAGTCCGTGTTGGAAAAGAAACGCGGAAACTTTTTCCCAAACCGGAGAGTACCTGCGAGAGGACCGAGCAATACAACGCACGAACCCAAAAATAGCCACACAAAAACAATCACGCAGACACAGAAAATTTTTGACGTAGAAACCCTTGCGGAAAAAACTACGGGACGATCGGAGTCCAACCCTGAGAAGCCTCCACTAATGGAATAGAAGAATTACACCCTCTACAAACTCCTCCCGATCCAAATCGGATCCCCACAACACTCAGAGATAAGAACAATGATTACAAGGCTACGAAGAGCGAGAACGACGAGTAGAGATTACCCGAACACGATCTCCTTCGAACAGCGACCTTCAATCCTCCGTCTTCTTCTCCGAAGTTGTAATGGCACTCTTGCCTCATTCTCTCTCAAACTTGTGTTGTCCAATGCGATTATATGATTAATGAATTAGGGTTGAGAAAACTCAATATATCTCCCTAATCCCGCAACCAACCTGGACCGTTGGATTAGATCCAATGATGAAAACTCATCCTGAAATCCGCTTCAGCCCCCCGACACACAGAGTTCGGCCAGAACTCTGTGTGGGGCAACCAGCACTGGGTGGCCAAACCCTGGAACGGCCAGACCGAGTTCGGCCAGAACTCGGCCTGGGACCGAGTTCGGCCCGAACTCGGCAGACTTGGTCCAGAACTCCCTTTGGGGCAGCAGCAGCAGTAACAACTACTCCCGAGCTTCTCCGACATCGGACGGCGCTCGTCGCACTCCGGGATCTTCTCCACATAGGTTGGGAACCCCACCCACTCCAACAAATCTCCCCCTTCACTAGGGGTGGGCACGGGTCGGGCCGGGTCCAAATTTTATGGATCCGGACCGGATCCGTTAATTGGCGGGGCGGGACGGGACGGGTCCAAAAAATATTGGAACCGGTACGGATTCGACCCGTTCGAAACGGGTCCAAACCGAGCCGACCCGCGGGTCCAAACGGATCCAAAAAAATTCAAAAAAATTATAGAATAGTAAACATTTACACATGTTCTATTATCTAGAAGAACAAAACAAGTATTATGTTTTTCCAATTTCTAGAATTTGTTTACTAAACAATAACGTGTGCTATTATTTATAAATTATAATATGAAAAAATCAAAATTGATAAAAAAAAAATCATACTCCTAGAAACGGGTCGGTTCGGGGTCCCGTTTATTTTGAAAATACGACCCGCGCCGTCCCGTTAGTGTCACACGACCCGCCCCGGCCCGCCCCGTTTAAATTCTAAATTTTAGGAACCGTCCCGTTTGACCAATATACGGTTCGGGCCGGGTCGGAACCGCGGGTCCTGGACCCGTATGCCCACCCCTACCCTTCACAACTATGGGGAGGACGTCGTCATCCCGACGACCTGCCTGCAGTACTCAAACTTCCCCCTTGGTAGAATCTTCGTGAACATATCAGCTCCGTTGTCATCTGTATGCACCTTCTCAAGCTCCGCGTCCTTCTTCTCAACCACATCCCGTATCCAATGATACCGAGTCTCGATGTGCTTGGACCGGCTATGAAACGTCTGATTCTTCACAAGATGGATAGCACTCTGACTGTCGCAAAGCAAAGTATACTGCTCTTGCTTCAGTCCCATTTCCTGCAACAGCTTCTTCATCCACAACAGCTCCTTGCAAGCCTCCGTCGCCGCAATGTATTCCGCCTCCGTCGTCGACAAGGCAACACACTTCTGCAACCGCGACTGCCACGACACTGCTCCTCCCGCAAACATCATCACGTAGCCTGAAGTCGATCGCCTCGTGTCTACATCTCCAGCCATATCAGCGTCGGTATACCCAACCAGCTTCGGCTCGTCACCACCAAAGGAAAGTCTCCAACCAGCAGTGCCCTGAAGATATCGTAGAATCCACTTGACCGCACTCCAGTGTACCCTTCCAGGATTCGAAAGATACCTGCTAACCGTACCAACTGCATGAGCAATATCTGGCCTCGTACACACCATGGCATACATAAGGCTTCCCACAGCTGAGGCATATGGAACCCGCTCCATATCTTCCTTTTCGTCCTCGGTAGATGGACACTACTCCTCAGTGAACTTAAAGTGAGCCGCGAGGGGGGAACTCACTTTCTTCGACCCGTCCATCCCGAAACGCTGAAGTACCCGGTGAATGTACTTCTTTTGGGACAAGTGTAGCAGCTTGGACTCTCTCTCTCGGCTGATCTCCATCCCAAGAATAGTCTTTGCTGCGCCCAAATCCTTCATAGAGAAGGCCGCGCCCAGTTGGCGCTTCAACTCCGCTATCCTAGTGGCATTCCGACCCACTAATAGCATATCATCAACATAGAGCAATAAGATGATAAAATCATCATCGACAAAATACCTCACAAATGCACAATGGTCCGACGTCGTCCGTGCATAACCATGCTCCCCCATAAACGACTCGAACTTTCTGTACCACTGCCTCGGAGCCTGCTTCAGACCATACAAGCTCTTCCTCAACCGGCAGACCAAATGTGACTTGCCCTTCTCACAGAATCCCTCTGGCTGCTCCATGTACAACTCCTCCTCAAGATCACCGTGGAGGAATGCCGTCTTCACGTCCATCTGCTCGACCTCCAAGTCGAAACTGGCTGCTAATGCTAGCACCACCCGAATAGACGAATGCTTGACGACAGGCAAAAAGATTTCATCATAATCCACGCCTTTCCGCTGACCGTAGCCCTTGACTACCAGCCTCGCTTTGTATCGAGGGCGAGTAGCATCATCCGTCTGCTTCACTCTGAACACCCATCGATTCTTCAAAGCCTTCTTGCCCTTTGGCAACCGCACCAGATCATAAGTAGAATTGGTGTGCAAGGAACTTATCTCCTCCTGCATAGCTACCATCCACTCCTGTCTGTGTTCGTCTTCCATAGCCTCTGCGAAACTTTCGGGCTCTCCCCCGTCAGTCAATAGCATATACTCATCCGGCGAGTATCTCGTAGATGGTCGACGATCCCTGTCGCTCCTTCTCAGTGGAGCCACTGGTGCTGGCTGTATACCGACAGCCTCAATTCCCTTCAGGAACTGCCTCCCCGGCATGCTCATCCTCCTGAGGGACACCCTGACCACCATCAGCAGGCTGATGATCAAGGTTGGGAGCAACTCCATGTACCGGCTCCCCCATAACTGGATCCTCCGTGATGTCCTCTGGAAACTGCTCGAAGCGAAATGACTCTAACTCAGGCAATTCCTCAGCCTCAGAAGGCGTCTCGGAATCCTGAGTGTTGGTCATGGTCTGATCCTCGACGAACACCACGTCCCTGCTTCTGTAGAGCTTTCCTTCCACTGGGTCGTAGAGTCTATAGCCAAACTCATCCCGACCATAGCCGACAAAGACGCATCGCCTCGTCTTCGGCTCAAGTTTGGTCCTCTCGTCCTTCGGTACATGCACGAAGGCTTTACAACCAAACGCCCGCAGGTGACTGTATGACGGCTCTTTGCCGTACCATACTTTGTCAGGCACATCACCCTGCAAAGGAGTACTAGGAGACAAATTAATAATATAAGCAGCTGTGAGAAGAGCCTCACCCCAATAACTGCCCGACAAGTTTGCTTCTGACAGCAAACACCGCACCCTCTCCATCAGTGTCCTGTTCATGCGCTCCGCTACACCATTGAGCTGAGGTGTCTTTGGCGGAGTCTTCTGGTGTCGTATCCCTTGCTCTCTGCAATACGCATCAAAGGGACCGATGTATTCGCCGCCATTGTTGGACCGAACACACAACAACTTCTTGCCCGTCTCCCTTTCAACAGAGGCCTGAAACTCTTTAAAAGTAGGCAGCACCTGATCCTTGGTCTTTAAGGCATAGACCCAAACCTTCCTAGAACAGTCATCAATAAAAGTCACAAAGTAAGAAGCATCACCAAGAGATTTTACCTTCATAGGACCGCAGACATCCGAGTGAATCAACTCGAGCAACGCCGGCTTCCTCGAACTTGGGTGACTTTGGAAAGACACCCTATTTTGCTTTCCAGCCAAACAGTGCGTGCATTTCTCCAACTTTGTAGACTTGAGCCCCGGAATCACTTTCCTGTTCACCAAGTAGCTCATCCCCTTCTCGCAGATATGGCCGAGCCGCCTGTGCCACAACTCGGTAGACGCGTCACTGACTGCGTTCACCTCCTGTGCCCCCTCTGCGCTCCCCTCCATATAGTAGAGACCAGACTTCTTGCTTCCTCTGGCAATCACCATCGAACCTCTGGAAAGCTTCCACTGACTGTTCCCGAAGAGACTGAAGAATCCCTCGTCATCCAACCTTCCAACCGACACCAGGTTGAAACGGATATCAGGGACATGACGAACATCCTTGAGAACAAGAACCGCACCCGTCTTCGTTCTCAAATGCACATCTCCAACGGCAACCGCCTTCGACACATCTCCGTTGCCCATCTTCAATACGCCACAGTCGCCTGTCGTGTAAGTGGCAAACAGTGCCCTATTGTGAGATACATGTGCTGAAGCCCCTGAGTCCACCAGCCAAGAATTGTCATCGCAGACGAGGTTAGTAATGACCTCATCACCTACGACGATCACATCGCCTCCATGCATCGAGGCCGCCGCTGTAGTGTTCTCTTCTTGCTTCCCCTTGTCCCCCTTCTTCTCTCTCTTCCAAGCGAAACAATTCCGCTTGATATGGCCCTTCTTACCGCAATGATAACACTCTGAGTCCTCGTACCGACCTTTGGACTTCCTCCTGCTCTTGTCTCTGCCACCACCTGGACCCCTGCTTTTGTCCCTTCCGTGGCTCTCTGAAACAAGTACCTCTGAGTGGTGGGATGTGGATGAAGTGCCCTGAGAACGTCTCCGCATCTCTTCATTCAACACCCCGCTCTTGGCAAACTCCAGACTGACCACGCCCTCTGGAGCAGAAGCGATCATAGATACTCGTACGGTCTCCCACGAGTCTGGCAAGGTACACAGCAGCCACAGTCCCTGAACTTCGTCGTCGAACTTGACTCCCATAGAAGATAGCTGGTCAACCACGCCCTGGAACTCACTCAAGTGATCCGAAATAGACGCCCCATCCTTGTACCGCAGACCCATCATCGTTCGGATCAGGAACAACTTGTTTACCCCGGTCTTCTTCGCATACAAGGATTCCAGCTTATCCCACAACGTCTTCGCGTGCTCAATATTGGCAACGTGATTGTACACGTTCTCATCAACAAACTGCCGTATGTACCCACACACCTGTATGTGCTCGAACGTCCAGTCCTCCTCGGATTTATCATTGGGCCTCTCGGATGCAAACACGGGTAGATGCAGCTTCTTGACAAATAGCAAATCTTTCATCTTGCTCCGCCAATAATGATAGTTTGTGCCATTAAGGTTCACCATGCGCACCGGCTTCGCGTCCATCTCTCCTCTCTGGTTCCTCTGTCAACTCCTGACACCCTTTGAACCCAAAGCTCTGATACCACTCTGTTGGGAAAGAAACGCGGAAACTTTTCTCCAAACCGGAGAGTACCTGCGAGAGGACCGAGCAATACAACGCACGAACCCAAAAATAGCCACACAAAAACAATCACGCAGACACAGAGAATTTTTGACGTGGAAACCCTTGCGGGAAAAACCACGGGACGATCGGAGTCCAACCCTGAGAAGCCTCCACTAATGGAATAGAAGAATTACACCCTCTACAAACTCCTCCCGATCCAAATCGGATCCCCACAACACTCAGAGATAAGAACAATGATTACAAGGCTACGAAGAGCGAGAACGACGAGTAGAGATTACCCGAACACGATCTCCTTCGAACAGCGACCTTCAATCCTCCGTCTTCTTCTCCGAAGTTGTAATGGCACTCTTGCCTCCTTCTCTCTCAAACTTGTGTTGTCCAATGCGATTATATGATTAATGAATTAGGGTTGAGAAAACTCAATATATCTCCCTAATCCCGCAACCAACCTGGACCGTTGGATTAGATCCAATGATGAAAACTTATCCTGAAATCCGCTTCAGCCCCCCGACACACAGAGTTCGGCCAGAACTCTGTGTGGGGCAACCAGCACTGGGTGGCCAAACCCTGGAACGGCCAGACCGAGTTCGGCCAGAACTCGGCCTGGGACCGAGTTCGGCCCGAACTCGGCAGACTTGGTCCAGAACCCCCTTTGGGGCAGCAGCAGCAGTAACAACTACTCCCGAGCTTCTCCGACATCAGACGGCGCTCGTCGCACTCCGAGATCTTCTCCACATAGGTTGGGAAGCCAAACCCTGGAACGGCCAGACCGAGTTCGGCCAGAACTCGGCCTGGGACCGAGTTCGGCCCGAACTCGACAGACTTGGTCCAGAACCCCCTTTGGGGCAGCAGCAGCAGTAACAACTACTCCCGAGCTTCTCCGACATCGGACGGCGCTCGTCGCACTCCGGGATCTTCTCCACATAGGTTGGGAACCCCACCCACTCCAACAGTCCGGACTCATGGTCAAGATACGGTTTGGCCCATGATGAATTCATTTGCAACTTGGTAAACCAACTGGTCTTCCCTACGATTGGGATGGCAAGTTTGTAAACAAACCTATATTGGGTGCACTTCTTGGTCCAAAATAAATTTAGGTTCGTCCATGCGTTAGTAAATTATTGGTTCCAACTCATGTCACGTCTCACTCCCAGATAATTGGATACGAGTCATACATTTCTAGTCTACGCCGTCGTTAACGACGGTAGTTATCTGTCTATACCTCAATAATTATCAAAATACGAGATCAATCCTCATCACAACATCTATCGCGTACAATCATCACATCATGATCGCAGGGTTTCACTATATTTTAGGAGTACACTTTTACGATGAATATGCGAAGACAAATCCGGTAGAAGATAAAGTGACTCCTAAGCTATTATTACAGTCATCCAACTACACAGTACAACATCAAACAACATATATCACTACTAGCTACTACGGTGTAAATTTAAAGATATATAATTTTAGAATAGCTAAATAAAGAATAAATTTTTGTTGTACAAAGCAATACACATGCTGTCAAAGATATCCTAGTCCTTAGATAACTTTTTTGGTAATCTGGGGAGGATTATAGATGTAATCGTCGTGTTTATCTATAATATTATCCTTCTTCGAACTAAAATAATAATAATAATAATAATAATAATAATAATAATAATAATAATAATAATAATAATAATTTTAGTATTAATTAATTCTTCAAACATAAATAACTCTCTTTTGGATAAAATAACATAAATACTTTGTGGCCTTTGAAACGAGTATTTATTTTTTTGCAATATCAGCCTAAACCATCTAGCAAGCTTTGTTTGGGTTAGTATGTCGATCAACCATTTGATCATATCCAGCTTTCGGCCAGGTTTGTTTTTAGTTTCGTCACGAACAAGAATCCAACACAAAAAATATTCATTGATTGGACAAGTCTGCCAAGCCCTTGAGCTTGTCTGGGTTAAGAGCATCTCCAACCCTATTGTGAGTTTAGGAAAAATGGTTGCCACATAGGAATGACAAACTTTCATTCCAAAAATTCTTCTTCAATGCAAATGTAGAATAAAACATGAAGTTGACATGGCAATGACATGGCAAGGAGAATGTAAAGTTGGTTGTCTAGATCTAGACAATGCACTTCACAATAACTTTGTCTCCACATCATCAGTTATAAATAGAAATATTTATAAAAAAGTTGAAGAAGTGGAGTAGTTGACTTGGAAGTTGGAAAAAAAATACTTTTTATCGTCTCCTCAATACTTTTGCATTGGAGAGAGTTTTTCTATCTCATTGTCTTTTGAGATATAATTTTGCCACATAAACAAGACATTGTCTTGTGGCTCATGCCACATAGGAGCCACATAAGACTCACAACACTTAACAAGACAATAGGGTTGGAGATGCTCTAAGGCAGGGGGTGCAAAATAGTTGGGGTTGGTCCACGGGCCAGTAATGTCATACTTAAGATTGTAAATTTAAGTTAGTACTGTGATTCAATGAGTCTGTCCTTAATTCTATAATAATATACATACACGTGCGTTGTACGTAATTTATACTATTTGGAAAGAACAAATATTTTTTTATAATTTGTTATTACTTGAAAGAGTAAACAATGGCTCCGAATTTTTCACTATTTAGGAAGAACAAACAATTCGTGTTAAATTTAATAAATAATTTTAGTCAGTAAACATAAGTAAGTAAGTAAAAATATTTTTTTTGAAAAAAAATCTACAATAAAGTCTAAATTTTTTCTATTATATAGTAGTATATATTACTATATTTACTTTATAGGGTAAATGACAAAAAAAACCATCCATAGATTGGCCATTTTCGCAAAAAAAAAAAAAACTCATGCTCTTAAATTTTTCACTATTTACTTTTTTGTTGCAAAAAATCCACAAATGACAATTTTACCCCTCCCCCCTCCTTCCTCGGCCGTTGGGGGAGGGGCTGGGTGGCCGGCGATGCCACGGGGAAGGCTGCGTGGGGCCGAGGCGAGAGCGGGGGAGGACCGCGGGGGGCCGGCGAGTGCGGGAAGGGCCATGCGGGGCCGGCGAGGTCGGGGGGGAGGCTCGCGGGGGATGGACGGGGCTGGAGGCTCGTCGCCGGGGAAGGCCGGGGGGGAGGGTAGGGGGGGTCGGACGGGGCTGGGTGCTCGCCGCCAGGGGGAGGGCCGGCGGGGGGAGGGCGGGGGGGTCGGGCGGGAGGAGGGCAGGGGGCAGGCCGGCGGGGGGAGGGCAGGGGGGTCGAGCGGGGCTGGGGGGTCGTCGCCGCCACCTGGGGGAAGAGGGGGGCAGGGGCATTTTCGGGATTAATTTTTTTAATTTTGACTGGAGGGACCTTATTGAGCGGATTTGTCTCCGTGTTAAAATGATGGAGAATGGCTTTTTTCCGTATTAAAATGACGGATAATGGCCATTCCCCGTGTTAAAATCATGGAGAATAGTCATTCTCCGTGTTCAATAGCGAAGAATGGTCATTCTCCGTGTTAAAATCACGGAGAATAGCCATTCTCCGTGTTAAATGATGGAGAATGACCATTTTTCGTGTTAAAATGCATGAGAATAGTCATTCTCCGTGTTAAAATCACGGAGAGTTGCCATTCTCCTTGTTAAATTGACGTAGAATTGTAATTCTCCATGTTAAAATGACGGAGAATGGTCATTTTTCGTGTTAAAATGCAGGAGAATGGTCATTCTCCGTGTTAAAATCATAGAGAATTGTCATTCTCCGTGTTAAAATCACGGAGAATGGTCATTTCCCGTGTTAGCCATTCCCCGTATTATAATGCAGAAGAACGGCCATTCTCCGTTGTAAAATTATGGGGAATGGCCATTCTCCGTTGTAAAATCATGGAGAATAGTCATTATCCGTGTTAAAATAACGGAAAATAGTCATTATCCGTGTTAAAATAACGGAGAATGACCATTCTCCGTTGTAAAATCACGCAGAATGGCCATTTTCCGTGTTAGAATGCAGGAGAATGGTCATTTCCCGTGTTAAAATCACGGAGAATCATGTAGAATGGTCATTCTCCCGTGTTAGAATGTAGAAGAATGGTCATTTTTCGTGTTAAAATTACGGAGAATGACCATTCTCCGTGTTAAAATCATGAAGAATGACCATTTTCCATGTTAAGATCACGGAGAATGATTTTTTTGTCCCTTTTTTTTAAAGTATATATTGATTGATATCATACTTTTTATTGTTATTTGTTTTATATCAGTGTAAACAACCGAGCACAGTACCTAATCACCGAAAAACTTCAAATCTCTCCGCGAATATGATGATAATGATGAGCGATGATCGGAGTTCGACTGAAGAAAAGTACAGTGAACTACGAACGATCTTTGCGATCTGTGCTGAAGATGAGAGCAATGAAATTCAGATCTCTCGTGAAGAAGAAGAATACGACAATCGCAATCCAAATCTGAATTTGTGAATTCAAATACATATATATAACCAAATTTGCGCGAAGGGGTAGTTACGGTATTATCAAAATGGCAATTTTGTAAATACAAAGCATCTAAAGGAAATCTTGGAATATTTAACGTGAAAATATATAAGTTTGGGTATTTCATAAAACCCACCGTGCGGGTGGATTTTTCATAAACACCCACCCCGAAAATGGATATTTCAACAATTTTTAGTTATCTAATTATATTTTAATGATGACATGATGTTGCAACCTGTGTTCACCCAAAAAAGTCATATTTTGGTGTTCCTTAGCATTATCTATACTGCTATAATAATAAAATGTCTTAACTGTGATTTTTTTCCTTCCTAATATATTTTTGCCTAACTTTACCAATTAAAATTATTCATTAAATTCAATGCGGGTAGCTAGGTAGTTACGTATATAATCTTTTTTTTAAATATACTTTTATCTTTCTAAGTACATAAAAAGTTAATTAATAGACAATTAAAATACGTGCAACACACGTGTATATATACTAGTCATTATAAAAATAAAAAATACTAAAATTATTTATTTTGGCAATTGTTAATTTTAATTAACTATATAGGTAAATGTGATAATAAGTTTTAATGTCAATTCCAAAATTAAATACAAAATAGTTAATTGACTTTTTCTTTCTCTCTCCTTCTACTCATTCTCCTTCAACCTTTCTTAAGAAAAAAAAATTTGCCCCTATATTCTTTTCTAACTTAGGTCATTGTGGAACACAAAAGTTTAGTTGACACTATCTACTTGCACTAGATAAAAAAAATCATCACAATAAAATTTCTACAATATTGCACAAAGATAATATCTATAAATTATAGAAAAATAATTACAACTAACTAAACTGAAAATGTCCAAAGTTCAACGGCATCGCACAAATAAGATATTAGTTTATATAATACAAAAGTTGGATTTACATCCTACTTTTTTTTTATGCCATGTGTACACTCTTCTCTTTTGACCTATTATTACTATCATAAGTTATTTATCACTCTCTTTCCTTAATTAGTATTTCACTTATTGGGTTGCTTATTCTATCTTCTGCTTAATTCAAAATCAAAAGCTTTTATACAGCACCGAAAAATAAAGCTTTTATATAGCATCACAAAAAAATCTTGTATATATATGTGTGTGTGTTCCTAATTTTTTTTTTTACAAAACTTAAAATATAAAACACGGTTAAAATAAGATATAATATCCATATTGATATCATTTCAATATATTATTGACAGTGAGAAGGAGATTATTTTAATCCTTAACAATAATACGTAAATATTTTAAGGTCCATCTTCTAAAAATTACTAAATGTTAACGCCTCAACTTCAAAGAAAAAGGAGGATATGACTAACCACTTTCTAACGTTAGCGGAAAAAAAAAGGAAGGAAAAGGAAATAAAAGTTTTTTTTGCTATTTTCTTTCCTTTGGAATTGAAACTTTCATCAATTTCTTTAGACGTTTGTAAATGCAAGAGAAATTGAAAGAAAAAGTGAATACTTCATATGAACAAGTAAATCCACGTGATGGATATTTCTCCATATCTTTTATTCATTTGTGAATTATTTTTTTCTTATTTTTTGGGGTGGCAAACTACATGAAATAAATGACTTTAAATCCTTAATATCCTAATTGTGCGAACCAAACTTATTTTTTTATTTTTTAGAGTAAATTTGATGGAATAGGTGGTAATCACAACAAGATTTGAGTGACTTGCAAGATATAACATTTTAGAGACCTATATAGTAATATGATAAATTTAGGCTATTTATGTCACGTCCCGATTCCGTCGAATCGATAGTCGTCCCCCGGGCGTGATGCCGTGCGAACCTAATTTGCGATCGCACAAGGCCTAGTCATAAGGTAATCCGAGACACGAGATCTAAGAGAGTACGCAGACAAATTGATACACACAGTAAGTAAAGGAAACTTGATCTTTATTGATAATGAACATCTTTTACAGACTCCGATACAAGACTCTTTGCCGCACAGGCTACAACATGACTCGATTACAAAAGAGTGCCGATGAGATAGCCGTTCCATACATTGCACACGTCCCTCAATATACACAAGTACTCTATTGACCTGGATGGGAGGGACGCTGAGTTATTTTCCTTGGACTGTCGAGAGCCTTCAAAAGTGGAGTCACAGAGTAAGTCTTCGACGCACGGCCGAAGCTTCAAAAGTCACGAACGTTGCTGAGCTAGTTGGCGCGTCCTTCCTGGTTCGTGGGACCCACAAAGAGCGAGGATCAGCACGAAACACATGTACTGACGAATGGCTAATTAAATCCAAGCTCTGTATTTGATTCAAGAAATTTCGTAAACATGTTAGCTAGCTATTTCAATGATCTTTCTAACCATCCTGTTCGATTTGCATGTTAACATGTTTTGAGGCAAGCAAATGAAATTGTATAACATTGAGCAACTATCATATTCATCCCGTGCCACGTGCATTTGTTAAGCAGTGAGAAGGGTGTGAAGGCCACTGGCAATTTCAAGCCATCGCGGACATATAGCTGAGTTAGACGGTGACCCTTTCGTGTCGGGTAGCGAGCCCTGTGCGAAAGTTTTCGCATAACTCGCGCCGATGAAAGGCTGGCACTTGCTATACACTCGTTCCTCCCGGGCCGAATCGGTCCCTTGGCCTAGGTAACCGTTCGAGAAAACTACACCTTGTCGACAAGTTATCCAATGACCATTTTCTTTGGAACTTAGTTGATTTACTCATTTATTCGTATCGTTGCGATAAGCGTTAATTGATTCACTCATTGGTTTGGTATAGACCAAGTATATTTGCATAGGGAAGCATGTTTTCCATTTCCAAAACCGGCAGTTCGTTAACAAGTGTTTCGTGAAGTATCGTGCCACGATTTCATTGATTCTACACTATTATGACAAGCATTTATTTTACTTCATATATTGAGTTTTGAAGTAGAGGGACGAGACGAAGGAGGTCAGCCACTCGCCTTAGCCTTGCTTCAAGCGAGCGACCGGTTGGCTGCGCTGACGTCGCCTACGCGATCACTTACAATCGCATAAGCAACTGATTAGAACACTGTATAATTCAAGGAAATTTGATATGAACACGAAGCTCGAAAATGCAAGTCACGAAAACTCATTCGGAAAACATTCACGAAAAGCACATTCACGAAAACCAAAGCCAAGCCAAATCAAGTGCGGCATGAAAAATCAGAGCAATAGAAGGTCTCTCCCGACTCAGCCGCAGAGCCAATCCTCGAGGCGCAACCCGCTGAATATGGGACTTGGTTCCGAAGAAGCCATTCCATAACGTGGAATGGATCTTAATTCAACCGTTCCCGTTCGATCGACTCGGCCGATTCCGACCTATCGGTCCCGACCGAATCGATAGCGACAGTGTTCCTTTCTCGCGCACCCCGTGGACGGAGACGGGACACGATGTAGGGACGGGGCACTACACCATAACCAACTAATAAAAAGTTTCATCCTCGAAACTTAAAGATGGAACCTACCTCTAAGAGAACAATGAAGGAAATTTTTCCTTCATCTCCGATTCAAGCTCCCACGTCGACTCTTCGACCGAGTGGTTCTTCCAGAGGACGCGGACAAGAGGGATCGCTCGATTGCGCAGCAGCTTATCCTTGTGTTCAATGATTTGAACTGGCTCTTCAACGTAGGATAAGTCGGACTTTAGCTCCAGCTGGCCAAAGTCTACCACGTGGCTCGGATCATGCACGTACTTTCGCAGTTGAGAGACATGGAAGACATTGTGTACACCTTCAAGCACCGACGGTAGGGCAATTTTGTAAGCCACTGGCGCGACCCGTTCAAGTATTTCGAATGGCCCAACGAATCTCAGACTCAACTTTCCTTTCGCGCCGAACCGAGTAACTCCCCGCATGGGCGACACTTTGAGAAACACGTGATCGCCTTCTGGAAACTCGAGAGGCCGACGATGAACGTCCGTATAGCTTTTCTGACGACTCTGTGCAGTCTTTAGTCTTTCCCGAATGAGCTAAATTTTCTGTACGGTCTGTTCCACCAGTTCCGGGCCGAGAATCTGTCGCTCTTCGACTTCGTCCCAGCAAATGGGTGATCGACACTTGCACCCGTACAAGGCTTCATACGGCGCCATTTGAATGCTGGATTGATAGCTATTATTGTACGCAAATTCAACCAGAGGTAGATGATTGTTCCAGCTTGATTTGAAGTCAATTGTGCAGAGTCGTAGCATGTCTTCGAGAATCTGATTGACGCGCTCCGTTTGGCCGTCGGTCTGAGGATGGTAAGCTGAGCTGAACTGCAACTTGGTACCCAGCGCCGGCTGAAGGCTACTCCAGAATCACGACATGAACCGTGAATCCCGATCAGAGACGATGGATACTGGAACTCCGTGCAGCCGTACTATCTCATCAAGATATATCTGTGCCAGGCGATCAACGCTCCAAGTAACTTTGATGGCAATAAAATGCGCTGACTTGGTTAATCGATCGACGATGACCCAGATGATATCATTTCCCCGTGGCGTCTTCGGCATACCAATAATAAAATCTATGCACACGTGCTGCCACTTCCATTTCGGGATCGCCAGATTCTGTATCTTCCCGCCTGGTCTCTGGTGCTTAGCTTTCATCTGCTGACAGGCCATGCATTGCGACACGAAGAGTGCCACATCTCTTTTTATCTCGTGCCACCAGAAGTTTGTGCGGAGGTCCTTGTACATCTTCGTGCTACCGGGATGCAAGGTGTATTTTGCATAGTGTGCCTCCGACAGGATCTCCTTTCTGAGTTCTGAATCGTCCGGAACGCATAGCCTATCCTTCAATCGAAGCACGCCGGTTTCGTCTTCCGTATAGTCGGTCGTCCTGTCTGTCAAAATTAGCTCTCGCACTTTCTTCAGGTATGGATCGTCCGTCTGAGCGGTCTTGATCTTTTCAAGCAAGCTCGGCTCTAACTGCAACTTTGCCAACTGCACATTCCGGAATCTGACTCGGAGCTCGATGCCCATCTCTTCTAGGTCGCGTAGCAATCTGGGGTCGATGGATAACGAGGTAATGTATTTCTGACTCAAAGCGTCCGCCACAACATTTCCCTTTCCCGGCATATAGTCGATAGTCAAGTCGTAGTCCTTGATCAGTTCAAGCCAGCGCCTCTGCCGCAAGTTCAGTTCCCTCTGCGTGAATAGATACTTGAGGCTCTTGTGATCGGTATAGATCGTGCACGCCATGCCATATAGATAGTGACGCCACAATTTTAACGCAAACACAATTGTCGCTAACTCCAGGTCGTGCGTGGGATAATTTTTCTCGTACGGCTTTAGCTGTCGGGAAGCAAAAGATATCACCTTGTTCCGCTGCATCAGCACACACCCCAAGTCCTGACCGGACGTGTCGCTGAATATCTGGAAACCCTCAGTCCCTTCTGGAAGTGCGAGTATCGGGGCCGAGACGAACCGTTGCTTTAATTCTTGGAATGAAGCTTCACAATCGTCTGACCATTCGAATGCGACTCCTTTCTGGGTGAGGCGAGTCAGAGGCGATGCGATCTTCGCGAAGTCTTTCACGAAGCGTCGATAGTATCCCGCTAAGCCAAGGAAACTTCGAATCTCACTGACGGACGTTGGCCGCTTCCAATCAACGACGGCTTCAACTTTCTTTGGGTCGACCGCGATGCTTTCAGCAGAAATGATGTGTCCGAGGAATGCGATGCTGCTAAGCCAGAATTCACATTTGCTTTGCTTCGCATATAGTTGATTTTCTCGAAGGGTCTGAAGCACGGTCCGCAGATGCTCAGTGTGTTGCTGCCTATTCTTCGATTAGACGAGTATATCGTCGATAAAGACTACTACGAACTTGTCGAGGAATGGTCGGAACACCCGATTCATTAAATCAATGAAAGCAGCAGGGGCGTTCGTTAGGCCGAAAGGCATTACCAGGAACTCGTAATGGCCGTATCGAGTGCGGAAGGCAGACTTCGGCACATCGTCCGGCTTGATCTTGAGTTGATGGTAACCCGAACACAGATCAATTTTAGAGAATACCGTGGCTCCTTGAAGCTTATCAAACAGATCATCTATGCGGGGCAGGGGGTATTTATTCTGGACGGTGGCTTTATTCAGCTCGCGGTAGTCGATACAAAGACGCATAGAGCCATCCTTCTTCTTTACAAACAGTACGGGCGCTCCCCACGGCGAGATGCTGGGTCGGATGAATCCCTTATCGAGCAATTCCTGTAACTGCACCTTGAGTTCTTTAAGCTCTGCAGGGGCTATTCTGTACGGGGTCTTCGAGATCGGTCGAGTGTCAGGGAAGGTATCGATAGTGAACTCAATCTCTCGATCGGGCGGCATGCCGGGCAACTCGTCCGGGAACACATCGAAGAATTCTGCCACAACGTCGGTCTGACCCGCATTTGCACCATCCAGTCGCATGTCTCGAACAGAAGCTAGATAGCCTTCGCACCCGGAATGCAGCATCCGTCGAGCAGATATTGTGGAGATCACCATGCAGGTCGACGACGCCTCACCACACGAGTAGCAGAATTCAGGCACTCCAGGTATGCGGAATGTGTTTTTCAGCGCAGTCTATGGTTGCGTTGCACGGACCGAGCCAATCCATCCCCAGAATGATATCGTAGTCCTTAATATTTAGAACTATCGCATCGAGACTGACCTTTTGACCACCTATACAGATGATTCCGTCTCCGCAGACTAAATTTGCAAGTAGTGGCATGCCCGACGGTACATTAACAGAGAGATCGAGGCCCAGTGGGGTCAAGGAGAATTTGTGCTCGGCGGCAAAGTTCGTCGATATAAAACTATGTATGGCACCTGAATCAAACAATACACGAGCAGGTTTATTATTGAATTGTAGTATACCTGTCACGACTGTATCGGATGCGAATGCCTCGTCGCGAGTCATGGCGTAGACGCGGCCCTGAGCATTAGGGCGATGGTCTTGGCCATTTTGTTGTGCGGTCGGGGGAGCCCGAGGTGCTTGGCCTCGGTTCTGATGGTATTGTTGACGGTGCTGGTTTGACTTCACCGGACAGTTGCTTACGATATGGTCGGTTCGGCCGCACGCGAGGTACGCGCCGCTCTTCAATCGGCACTCGCTGATCAAGTGCCCCTCCTTGGCGCAGAAAGTGCAGACCACTCGATCCTTCGTCTGGTTGCCGCCTCCATTGCCACGATTTTGACGCTTGAGTGCTTTGTTGCCTCCCGCATTACTATGGCATTTGTTGTTAAAGTGAACAGCGCCGGTAGTAGTATGAGGATACTCGGACTCCAGACGGATGGCGTGGTAGAGTGCCTCGCCCACAGTTTGGTATTCACCCACCGAAACATGAGCGCGGATAGTGGAACGTAGACCCACTTCAAATCGTCGAGCTCGACTTGCAGTAGTAGGTAGGAAGTCTCCAGCAAACTTGGCCAGTTTGTTGAATTTGGCCGCATATTGTCGTACAGTCATATTGCCTTGCCTTAACTGCATAAACTCATCTTCCTTTTCCTGTCGCACGGCTGCAGAAAGATATTCAGTCTCGAACGCCTTTTTGAATGTCGCCCATGAGATCGCCGCCGTCTCGTCTCCACGTCGAATTGCCCGCTTCTGTACAGCCCACCAATCGTGCGCGTTCATTCGAAGTAGAAATTGAGCACATACGACTTTCTTTGAGTCCTCGACACCCAGGAGCTCGAACTTATCTTCCAGCTCCTCCAGCCAGTCGATCGCCACCGAAGGATCTTCTGTACCGTAAGAAAGTACGACAGCTTTTAGTGAATTTTGACACGTCGAAGTTAGAACTTCTCGGTGCCGCAGTTGAGAGCATGGGCGCCTCTGGTTCAGCTTTGTTAGATCGAACCGCAGGCTGGGTCATGGCAGGTGTCATCGTTGAGTTATTGTTGTTGCCGACGACAGACTGTACGATCTGCTGGAGGGTATTCAGCTGCTGCTGCTGCTGCTTGAATTGAGCCTCGAACCGATTCTCAAATTGAGACTGACGAGCCTCCGCTTGCTGACGATGGAGCTCGTTTTGACGTTGCTGCATTTCAAGCATCTGCAGCATACGTTGCATCGGGTCGCCGGAAGGTCCGGCTACAGTAGGCATCATTCCCGTTGGGTTGTCGGAATGCTCGGGCCTAGAAGCACTCGAGCCGCTGGAAGCGCTCGTCTCGTCTTCTGTCTGAGCTCCCGTAACTGCAGGGAAAAGGAAAGGCAACTCTCGTTAGTTTCAGAAAATGTCCTGGGTTCAGCGTAGGGAACAACTCTTCTCATAGACACGAGGATAACGGTTGCAGACTAAAACTCGACACTGGAGGCCAAGGACGTAAAGCCGTGCTCTGATACCATTATGTCACGCCCCGATTCTGTCGAATCGATAGTCGTCCCCCAGGCGTGATGCCGTGCGAACCTAATTTGCGATCGCACAAGGCCTAGTCATAAGGTAATCCGAGATACGAGATCTAAGAGAGTACGCAGACAAATTGATACACACAGTAAGTAAAGGAAACTTGATCTTTATTGATAATGAACATCTTTTACAGACTCCGATACAAGACTCTTTGCCGCACGGGCTACAACATGACTCGATTACAAAAGAGTGCCGATGAGATAGCCGTTCCATACATTGCACACGTCCCTCAATATACACAAGTACTCTATTGACCTGGATGGGAGGGACGCTGAGTCATTTTCCTTGGACTGTCGAGAGCCTTCAAAAGTGGAGTCACAGAGTAAGTCTTCGACTCACGGCCGAAGCTTCAAAAGTCACGAACGTCGCTGAGCTAGTTGGCACGTCCTTTCTGGTTCGTGGGACCTGCAAAGAGCGAGGATCAGCACGAAACACATGTACTGGCGAATGGCTAATTAAATCCAAGCTCTGTATTTGATTCAAGAAATTTTGTAAACATGCTAGCTAGCTATTTCAATGATCTTTCTAACCATCCTGTTCGATTTGCATGTTAACATATTTTGAGGCAAACAAATGAAATTGTATAACATTGAGCAACTATCATATTCATCCCGTGCCACGTGCATTTGTTAAGCAGTGAGAAGGGTGTGAAGGCCACTGGCAATTTCAAGCCATCGCGAACATATAGCTGAGTTAGACGGTGACCCTTTCGTGTTGGGTAGCGAGCCCTGTGCGAAAGTGTCCGCATAACTCGTGCCGATGAAAGGCTGACACTTGCTATACACTCGTTCCTCCCGGGCCGAATCGGTCCCTTGGCCTAGGTAACCGTTCGAGGAAACTACACCTTGTCGACAAGTTGTCCAATGACCGTTTTCTTTGGAACTTAGTTGATTTACTCATTTATCCGTATCGTTGCGATAAGCGTTAATTGATTCATTCATTGGTTTGGCATAGACCAAGTATATTTACATAGGGAAGCATATTTTCCGTTTCCAAAATCGGCAGTTCGTTAACAAGTGTTTCGTGAAGTATCGTGTCACGATTTCATTGATTCTACACTATTATGACAAGCATTTATTTTACTTCATATATTGAGTTTTAAAGTAGAGGGACGGGACGAAGGAGGTCAGCCACTCGCCTAGCCTTGCTTCAAACGAGCGACCGGTTGGCTGCGCTGACGTCGCCTACGCGATCACCTGCAATTGCATAAGCAACTGATTAGAACACTGTATAATTCAAGAAAATTCGATATGAACGCGAAGCTCGAAAACGCAAGTCACGAAAACTCATTCGGAAAACATTCACGAAAAACGCATTCACGAAAACCAAAGCCAAGCCAAATCAAGTGTGGCATGAAAAATCAGAGCAACGGGAGGTCTCTCCCGACTCAGCCGCAGAGCCAATCCTCGAGGCGCAACCCGCTAAATATGGGACTTGGTTCCGAAGAAGCCATTCCATAACGTGGAATGGATCTTAATTCAACCGTTCCCATTCGATCGACTCGGCCGATTCCGACCTATCGGTCCCGACCGAATCGATAGCGATAGTGTTTCTTTCTTGCGTACCCCGTGGACGGAAACGGGGCACGATATAGGGACGGGGCACTACAATTTATAAGGGCACATCAAAAGTTGATCAGGGCTAGCCAGGATTTGGGCTAGCCAATATTTGAGAAGAATTTACTGGAGCTATCCAAATTTTCTACTAATGGGGCTCTCCAACCCCCCTCCCCCCCCAAAGCCCAAATTTTATTCTTATTTCTAAATTTCACTCTCTCTCTTCCAAAACCCTAGCTTTCTTCTTATTCTTCTTCTTCTTCTTCTATCAATCTTCTTATTCTTCTTCTTCTCCACCATTTCCATTCTCACATCTCCATCAAAACCCTAGTTTTCTTCTCATCATCATCATCTTCTTCTTCTTCTTCTCCACCATTTTTATCATTACCATCTCCATCAAAATCCTAGTTTCTTTCTTATTTCCAATTTCGATGGCACCCAAAAAATTAAATAAATCCTAAAATGCATGAAAATAAAGCTTAAATTTTTCTTTCCTCACAAAGAATGCATGAAAATAAATCCTAAAATGCATATTTTACTATATTATCAAGATTGAAATAAACCCTAACATATTTTTTTATTCGAAAATTTCGACTTTAGGACTGCCAAAAAATTTGGCAGTCCTGAAAGGAACTTGCTGTACAGCAAGTCCCTTTCAGGACTGTCATGCCCCGCTCCCGTAGGAGCGATCGTCCTCGCTAAGGCGTGATGTCGCACGAGCCTAGATTTGCGCTCGTGCAAGACGGGTTCCATAACGACCGATTTCAACGGCTGCGACGGGGTCGTCGCACAGAAGTCCCATGCAGAGACATTGAATCATAGCAGCAGAAATTTAGAACAGACGCAAGTTATTCAAAGAAGCTCTTTATTGATATTGAAACAACAGTTACATTGGGGCGCAAGGCCAAGATTACAAGTCTCTCAAGCTCACTCATCTCACATTACAAGTCACTCAGCTCTCTCTCATCTCTCAATACATGTCTCGAGCCAGCGGATGCTTCGGAAGGCGACGTCCATACATTATGTCCTGTATAAGTCTTTACTCCATGCGGCCCCGTACTTCGAATCGCCAAGGAACTCCGTGCCTCGACGCATCCAAGCGAGCTCCGCGCCACGAGCTTCTACCTGTGCCTGCACATGTAAACTATGTGGGTGTCAGTACTCAACTGTACTGGTGGAATGAGCTCCTCGCCCACCCATACAAAACCAACACGTTTGATTTACTTTGTGCAACTTAGTCCCCTTTATTATTGTCTTTCTACTCTTTCCTTAAGATCAGTTTTAGGACCGACGCCTTGGCCTATCCTGTGTCTCTAGACCATCCCGTGCTTGCAACATCGACGTTACCCTATCAAGTCGTGTCTGCCTTACGGCACTTAATCAGAGATGCAACTACGCGATGAGGCTCCATTTCCATGTGATCGTGCTAGGAATCCATCGTGCCGTGCCTCGCAACTCAGGGTGACTAAACCATATCGCCGCCTCGCGGTCCTTGCTACTTTGATCACCAACTGAACCAATCAAAGCTTGTGAATGTTAGTGTCACTCAACCAACTTTGCCTTGCGGCAGTTTCCCGACTTAAACTCAAACAACTCAACCAACTTATGCAACTTATATGCCGACAACTCAAGACTCGACGCCACATCTCGTGTCGAAGCATGTCGCCTATGTTGTAGCCATTCTTAAGTCCAAACATTTGTATTCTAACTGTACACACATTCAACAACTCAACTCAATCCAAAGACACACGCGGATTGCCGCCATGCCGACTCATCTATATGATTTGGTTACTGACTCCCAGAGCCATCGTGGACTCCTCTAGCTTTTGTTAGACGGGTGCCCCTTTCAGCGCAAGGTAGCTAGCCCCGCTACAAGTCCCCGCCTAACCCGTGCCCAGCACAGCTAATTACTCGTTTCCAATCGACGGCCGCAACGGTTCCGTGGCCGCCGGGTTGCCGTGCGGAGAAACGACCCACCTTGTCGACAAGTTGTCCATGACCATACAAGACTCGACACAAACTAACGTCTCACACAGTCATGCTATCTCTAGTGTTACCATGTCTTTCAGGACCAAGTTCAATACTTCTCAAATCTGAGACCGCCTCGACGACCTATAGTCGCGAGCATTATTCCTTCTTCTGAAATCGCCTCGACGACCTATAGTCGCGAGCATTATTTTCATGTTACCTGTCACGACCCGCACCCGCTTTTCGGATACGAGACGTGTCCAAGTCCAGCCTACGCCGCAGTGTCGGCAATAGTATACTGTCTAGCCCGCAATAAACAAAGTGCTCATAAATACTAACTGCTCATTCACAACAACTAAATCAACTTTATAAAATTTAGAAGTTTTACACTTGAAGAAGAATATAAGCTTTTACAATTATAGAAAACTACCACACATCTAACTAGTCTTCTATGGTTTGGCCTTTGAGTCTCTATCTCCCCCTCGTATGGTCCATAGCACAAAAGTAGACACGTCATCCTCACCTATAACAACGATCCAGTCAGGAAAGGAGCAGAGTACAACCATATTGCAATTAATGTTGTTAGTCCAAAATAAGTTAGAACAAGCAAGAAACAATGATGACAAAGAGTATGTAAAGAACTAGTACTAGCAAGGTATGAACGATCAAGACATGAACTAGCAAAATATAAACTAGCAAGATGGGATCTAACAAGATATAAACTGGCAAGATGTAAATTGGCAAGATGTAAACTAGCAAGATAATGGACTAGATAAAGGAAAAATAGGAACCACTATGTGTGTGTAAAATACCTTTTAATACGTGAACGGCTGGGCTAATACGGCACATCATACGATGGCTATTATTCAGTAATTGGTACGGCTAACTCATACGTGGGTGTGTATGACTTAGCTATCATTCGGTAACGGTAATTGAGTTTGTTCACGTATTTACCGAGTATTTCCCCTCCCGACTCTCTAACAATCAATAACGGTCAATGACACACTAAGAAGGATACGATAACTATTGTGTTACAATTGTGTCTCAATGGAATATCAAGCAATGACTCAACGGGATATCAAACAAGAAAACTATAGAGTAAACGTTATAATGAACTAAAACATAAATGCAATATTGTACTTGCCTGAATCCTTGCACAAATTGTAGTCACAAGTCGAGGATGAGGGAATGCCGATCTATAAGCTGTCAACCTATAAGACATATCGTACCACGAACCGTGCACGAAAACCATAAATCAATTCTAATGTTCTAGTTCTAAATTCATAGAATAGTGGCTAATTGGGTTACTAATCTAATAATAATTAATTCTGGAATAATTCACTCAAAAACCTAGCTTAACCTAATAATAATTTGAATATAATCTAAACATTCAATTTTGGCCATCAAAAGTCATGTTTCTCAATTTTGGAAACTATGGCACGCAAATCGAGGCGTGCCATTGACTTTTTAGTCAAACATTGTGAACTCTAGATTTTGAAAGTGCACCTTGGTATATTTTAGCGCCACGAGTGCGCTGGAATTAACCGTGCCACAAAATCACGCTTTGGTCAAAAGATATCGCCGTTATGGCTAATCGTGACCAAAACGGTGATCAACCGATCAATTCTGAGTTCAACAGTAAAACTAAAATATTAATGAACAAAATAATTTATGGAAAAAATATATGTCGTAGAGCTCTGTGTTAGCTTTCCGAAACTTCAAACGGTTCATGATTTTGATTTCTGGTTCTCCCGGAATCTCGAAAACACTGAAACGTGTCAAGTTTCGGATAACCGACACTCTACGAATTTTTCAGAAATTTAGGAATAATATACACGAAAATAAATTATATATTCAGAAAGCTTACCTCGATACGAATCCAACAAAAAAAACGGCGCACGAAAATCACGTCGGAGTTGGCGGGAATAGCTTCGGGAAGTCGAGATCTCTACTAGAACTCTCTCTCAAAAAGGCGGCTGAAATTTTATTAGGTTTTCGAATATAATACTATATATACATATGAGAGAGAGAGGCGGTTCAGCTGGACGCCGACAGGTGGGCCCCCCGGTTGAATTATTAGGTAATTCATTATTTAATTCAGAAAATTATTTAAAAATTATTTTAAGTCCAAATAAATCAAAATAAATTGCAGAAAAATCCAGAAAAATTCTAGAAAATTTTGGAAAATATTTCTTAGTGTCTAGAATCTAAATAAAATAATTTTAACATAAAATATCATCATGGAACCTCACAGTAAATTCCCAAAGCCTATAAAATATAATTTCTATAGGTTTTAATTATATAAAAATTCCCAAAAATTCTAAAAAATCCAAAAAAATTCTAAAATATTCTAAAAAATATTTTTAGTCATTTAAAGCCCAAATAAAAAAATTTGGTCCAGAAATACCCCCGTATGACCTTACAGTAAATCCTGAAAGTCCTTAAAAATAATAAAATCTTAAATATTAAATACCTAAAAATATCCAAAAATTGTAGAAAAATATAAAATAGCTAAATAATACATATATAAGTTATCTAGAGGTCATATGACCTTAATATGGTCATAGCCCACCTACAAACTTTGGCATGACTCACAATTGCCATAAAATTAATCATAAACAATACAATTTTAAAAAAAATTAAAAATTTGGGAAGTGGGCTTACAAATCTACCCACCTTAGAAAAATTTCGTCCTCGAAATTTTAAAATATACAAATAGGCACAACCAAGAATATCATCAAAATATGACATGACCAATCGATATGAATAAGCACGACAAAAATATAATCAAAAAAATATTGTGATGAATGATCGAAATTGATCAGGCGTATAGAATCGAAATCTAAATACGTTTTAGAAATATAGTGGAAGGAAATCAAAATAGGTTTAAAAGATGATGATTCGAAAATAGAAAAATATGAAAGAAATAAAGAACTACTAGTTGTAGAGAAGGTGGTAACAAAAAATAAGACATCAAATAAATTTTAAAGAATTTTTTTTTAATAGTCGAATGCCAATAAAAGATATAGTCGCTATGATATTCAAAATTCATAAGTATATCCGAAGTCATTTAACCGAGAATCCATGCCTCGCCAGTGTACATCTGGCTGCCGTGAACCCTTGGTTTCATGACTCGAGTATAATATGTTATTAAACACTTTATCAACTCTACCTAATATTGACATAATAAATCAAAAGATCGATAATACAACTAGGATATAGTTTTAGTAATATTCGACAACCTACGCATACTTAAAATTATTTCAACTTAGGGGTCATGCCACGCCAGTGCGCTGCTGACTGCAGTGAACCCGCAGTCTCAATAATTCAAAGAAATAAGGACAGTGCACATCTGCCTTACCATTGTATGTCACCGAAAATTATTTTAACTATATCCATAAGAATTTCAAAGGAACTTCAATAAATTCAAATAAGTCGATCATGATAAGAAAATATAAGTATCTGTCCTTGAGTAAAAGTATCAGTTTTGAAAACAAAACGATCACAAAATGAACGAAGACGACTTGAATTAATATATAGATAATTAAACCAAGATTAGGAATTGAAAATAAAACGATCGCAAAATAGTTTTGAAAATAAAATGAGGTTTAAAGAAGGCATAAGATAAAATGGCATAAATGATCTAAATTGGGAATTGAATTCTATGAAGTCCTAACTTACCAAACGTATATTCTACCCACCTTGGATCCTACCAATATGTCAAAACAAAATAACATAATCTCTTAGAAAAAATCTTCGATTTATCCATACCGAGACTTCAATAAATCATTAGCTAAATTACATAGCCTATTTAACAATCTTAACTATCCAAGGGCCAAATTGAATGAGGGACTCCTAGTCCTATTCATCCTCATAAAATCAAATCAAACCTAATTGTTAATGAGCATCCTAGTCGCAGGCTTGCAGTAGTACGACTAACTTAAGTACTACCACAAGTTCACAATCTTTTGCGAAAACAGACCTGTATGGACCACCATAAAAACTTGTCACGACCCGCACCCGCTTTTCGGATACGAGACGTGTCCAAGTCCAGCCTACGTCGCAGTATCGGTGGTAGTACGCTGTCTAGCCCGCAATAAACAAAGTGCTCATAAATACTAACTGCTCATTCACAACAACTAAATCAACTTTATAAAATTTAGAAGTTTTACACTTGAAGAAGAATATAAGCTTTTACAACTATAGAAAACTACCACACATCTAACTAGTCTTCTATGGTTTGGCCTTTGAGTCTCTATCTCCCCTTCGTATGGTCCATAGCGCAAAAGTAGACACGTCATCCTCACCTATAACAACGATCCAGTCAGGAAAGGAGCAGAGTACAACCATATTGCAATTAATGTTGTTAGTCCAAAATAAGTTAGAACAAACAAGAAACAATGATGACAAAGAGTATGTAAAGAACTAGTACTAGCAAGGTATGAACGATCAAGATATGAACTAGCAAAATATAAACTAGCAAGATGGGATCTAACAAGATATAAACTGGCAAGATGTAAATTGGCAAGATGTAAACTAACAAGATAATGGACTAGATAAAAGAAAAATAGGAACCACTATGTGTGTGTGAAATACCTTTTAATACGTGAACGGCTGGGCTAATACGGCACATCATACGATGCTATTAGTCAGTAATTGGAACGGCTAACTCATACGTGGGTGTGTATGACTTAGCTATCATTCGGTAACGGTAATTGGGTTTGTTCACGTATTTATCGAGTATTTCCTCTCCCGATTCTCTAACAATCAATAACGGTCAATGACACACTGAAAAGGATACGATAAATACCGTGTCACAATTGTGTCTAAATGGAATATCAAGCAATGACTCAACGGGATATCAAACGAGAAAACTATAGAGTAAACGTTATAATGAACTAAAATATAAATGCAATACTGTAATTGCCTGAATCCTTGCACAAATTGTAGTCACAAGCCGAGGATGAGGGAATGCCGATCTATAAGCTGTCAACCTATAACACACATTGCACCACGAACCGTGCACGAAAACCATAAATCAATTCTAATGTTCTAGTTCTAAATTCATGGAATAGTGGCTAATTGGGTTACTAATCTAATAATAATTAATTCTGGAATAATTCACTCAAAAACCTAACTTAACCTAATAATAATTTGAATATAATCTAAACATACAATTTTGGCCATCAAAAGTCGTGTTTCTCAATTTTGGAAACCATGGCACGCAAATCGAGGCGTGCCATTGACTTTTTAGTTAAACGTTGTGAATTCTAGATTTTGAAAGTTCACCTTGGTATATTTCAGTGCCACGAGTGCGCTGGAATTAACTGTGCCATAAAATCATGCTTTGGTCAAAAGATATCGCCGTTATGGCTAATCGTGACCAAAACGGTGATCAACCGATCAATTCTGAGTTCAACAGTAAAACTAAAATATTAATGAACGAAATAATTTCTGGAAAAAATATATGTCGTAGAGCTCTATGTTAGCTTTTCGAAACTTCAAACGGTTCATGATTTTGATTTTTGGTTCTCCCGAAATCTCGAAAACACCGAAACGTGTCAAGTTTCGGACAACCGACACTCTACGAATTTTCTAGAAATTTATGAATAATATACACGAAAATAAATTACATATTCATAAAGCCTACCTCGATACGAATCCAACAAAAAAATGGCGCACGAAAAGCACGTCGGAGTTGGCGGAAATCGCTTCGGGAAGTCGAGATCTCTACTAGAACTCTCTCTCAAAAAGGCGGCTGAAATTTTATTAGGTTTTCGAATATAATACTATATATATAGGAGAGAGAGAGAGGAGGTTCAGCTGGGCGTCGACAGCTGGGCCCCCCTGGGTGAATTATTAGGTAATTCATTATTTAATTCAGAAAATCATTTAAAAATTATTTTAAGTCCAAATAAATCAAAATAAATTGCAGAAAAATTCAGAAAATTTCTAGAAAATTTTGGAAAATATTTCTAAGTGTCTAGAATCTAAATAAAATAATTTTAACATAAAATATCATCATGGGACCTCACAGTAAATTCCCAAAGCCTATAAAATATAATTTCTATAGGTTTTAATTATATAAAAATTCCCAAAAATTCTAAAAAATCCAGAAAAATTCTAAAATATTCTAGAAAATATGTTTAGTCATTTAAAGCCCAAATAAAAAATTTTGGTCCAGAAATACCCCCGTATGACCTTACAGTAAATCCTGAAAGTCCTTAAAAATAATAAAACCTTAAATATTAAATACCTAAAAATATCCAAAAATTGTAGAAAAATATAAAATAGCTAAATAATACATATATAAGTTATCTAGAGGTCATATGACCTTAATATGGTCATAGCCCACCTATAAACTTTGGCATGACTCACAATTGCCATAAAATTAATCATAAACAATACAATTTTAAAAAAAATTAAAAATTTGGGAAGTGGGCTTACATTACCATATCATTTTATTCAACTCAAAATGACCATTTGATAGCCTTTTTTTTAAACTCACTTTTTGAATCAACCGTGGCTCGTGCCTTAAACACTAAGTCCGTGCATCGTACCTTAAGCCTATGCGACACCACCGCCCAAGTCATACTCTATATGACGGGCCTTGAGACTGTAAGACTATGTGGATACACCCAGCCGTAGAACTCGTAGGGTCGTGCTTACTACTACTCCTGATAGCTTAACGTAACTTGCCTAACTTACTTTTGCAACAACTTGACGAGTAAAGGCTGCGTCAAGCCTTGCGTCGTGGGAACGTGCCGCGCATGCGTTCGACTTCTGAACGACCAAGTCATTTGGGTGCCTAAACTTATATTATAAGCCGTGCAACGCAACTTAACTCATGGGACAAGCCAAGGCTATGCCAAGCCTTGGACGATAGGACCGTGCTTGGAATGTCTTAGGTCGACCACCATCACTTTGCATAACTTAATCAAGCCTACAACTTAACCCAAGGGACGAGCAAAGGCTATGTCAAGCCTTGCATCGTGGAAGCGTGCAAGCTTAATCGAGCATTTACGCGGGCGACGCCTATGACTTAGGCTAATTCACAGTTTGTGTCAAAGACCAACTTTTTCTTCTCCCAAGCCACGAGACGAAGGACCGAGTGTCATTTTCAAAGCACACCGTGCACCAACTCTAAGCCGACCGTTAGACCTTTCCATATTCTAACTCAATTCGACCCGTCGGGATTATTTTCTTTAGCTATGTGGATTCGTCACTTTTATTATCAAGCCTACTTGTGCAAGTTGAAAACAAGTGATTTATTATGTGAAAGCAAAGATGAGGCGAGTTCACCGAAACTACCCCACCTAAGCGAGCGGTCGCCTCGACCGAGCAATGTCTTCGAGTAGCCGTTGCAAGGCTAAGTCCGAACGCCGTCGGCGTTTCGATTCCTCCGATTGACTGAGCGGGACATGGCACTACAAGGACTGCCTCAATTTCTGGCAGTCCTCAATATGTCTAGGACTGCCAGAAATTATGACAGTCCTGCTGTAGAGCATGTCCCTTTCAGGACTGCCACAATTCCTGACAGTCCTCAGTACTTCTAGGACTGCCAGCAATTGTGGCAGTCCTGTTGTATATCGAGTCTATTTCAAGACTGCCACAATTTCTGGCAGTCCTCAATACTTCTAGGACTGTCAAAAATTGTGACAGTCCTGATATGAATCCAATTCTTCTACAACTAGGGTTTCTTCTATAGTTTTCTTCTACAACTAGGATTTCATGCATAATTCTTCTATTAATAAAGAAAGATTGGTTAATAGACTAATAGACTAATAGATTTGATAGATTTGATAACCCAATTTCTTCTACAACTGGGGTTTCATCCATAATGCCCAAACAAGAAGAAGAAAAATAAAATAGGGTTTGGAGAAAGAGATCTGAGAAATTAGAATAGCAAAAAATCAAAATAAACTAGGTTTGGAAAAATTGATGTTCTAGTTCTTGTTGTTCTTGTTCTTCTTGTTCTTGTGAGAAAAGAGAGGAGAGCAAAAAATAAAAATAAAAAGTTGACTTATATACTGACATAGGGCTGGGCATACGGTTCCAGGACCCGCGGTTCCGACCCAGCCCAAACCGTATATTGGTCAAACGGGCCGGGTCCTAAATTTTGTAATTTAAATGGGACGGGGCGGGATGGGTCGTATCATATAAACGGTTCGAGGCGGGTCATAATCTAAAAACAAACGGGGACCCGGTCCGGTCCGTTTTGTAGCTCCCCTTTCCAAAAATTTTTGAATTATTTTTTATATTATTTATTTGATTTAAATGGTAATTTTTAGGATTTTATAAATAATTATTTAGTTAATTATTACGGTAGATGGCTTTAGCCATGGTTGAGTTTGTAGAACCCTAGAGGGGGGGTTGAATAGGAAAATAAAACAATTTAAACACAAGAAGCTATATTCTTCAATTAAAAAGAGAGAGAATAAGAAAATCAAACACACGATGTATCCTGGTATTCTCCCTAGAGGTAATCCAGTCCCAGAACTCTCTCCGGCTTAAATCCACTATTTAGTAAAATAGTACACACGAGTTTGGATCCGAAGAACTCACCAACTTCAACACGAGTTTGGATCCGAAAAACTCGCCAACTTCTTGCACACGAGTTTTCTTACGAAGGCTCGCCAACTTCAAAAAGAAAGAAAGATAACTTATTGATCTTCTAACACTTGAAGATCAAAAAGTACAACTCTTGAATACTCTAGCACTTTGGGAATTGATGACAATTAAAAGCTTGTGTAGAGAGTAATGGTGGAGCTCTTAGTTGTTGGAAAATTTATGGCAAAAGTGGATGAGCCTTCATGAGCGAGAGAGAAGGCATCCATTTATAAAGAAACCAAGAGTAGGTAGCATTTAATGCTCCTGGATACAGCCCAGACGGCATACCGTCGGTATGGACCGGCATGCCGTCGGTATACCTTTCTGAACAGTAACGGTCATAATTATATCCGTTGGGAGTATTTAATGCTAGCAATTAATGCTAGTATTCGTCCATTCAAAAATCAAATTTCGTAAACCGGTATACCGTCGGTATGCCGCGGTATGCCGTCGGTATACCGATATTCGTCACAGAATATTTTGTGGCTGAACAAAACGGTATACCGTCGGTATGCCGTAGTATACCGTCGGTATGCCGATGTTTTATCACAGAACGTTTTATGGCTCACAAAATGGTATTCGGTCGGTATGCCGTAGTATACCATCGATATTCCGATATTTCTCACAGAACGTTTTTTTGTCAAGTAAAACGGTATACCGTCGGTATGCCGGAGTATACCGTCGGTATGCCAACATTTGTCACAGAACGTTTTGTGGCCAATGAAAATGGTATACCGTCGATATGCCGTAGTATACCGTCGGTATGCCATTTTTTAAGACATTGATTTTTGACTGAAAGAATAGAAAGCTTTTAGTTTTGTCATCCAATCTTAAGTGTTTACAGAAAGACCTAGACCTTGTACAGACTCGAAATCTTGGAAAGTTGAGAGCCGTCTTTTAAGGATCGCCTGCCTTTTCTTCAGTCTTCAAGGCTGTGATGACTTGTCTTTTAATGGACAGACTTTATGTAGTAGAGCTTCTGAAATAATATCAATCTGAAAACAGAGAAAACTAGACTACGAAGATGCTGTTAATGTTATCAAAATAAACTGTGCCAACAATCTTCTCCATTTTGATAATTGACAAAACAGAGAGATAGCATCTTCAGGGAGTGACTCTCCCGTAGGTAGACAACTCCCCCTCAATACATTTTCTTCCCCTTTGTCACTTAGTCAAAGATGAAAATATAAAACAAGTATAGCATTTAATAGGGAAGACAGTATGATAGACAAAAGCATGCATATATATATATATATATATATATATATATATATATATATATATATATATATATATATTAAAAGTAGGTAATTGGGTACATGCTTGACATTTCATAAAACACTACATAAGACACGATAAAAACTCTCCTCCATGAGAGTTTAGCAAGACAAGATGAAAACATATAACTAGTCCCCGTAGGACTGCACACAACAAACCAACAAACTACTGGTCCCGAAGGACCTCAAAAGACAACCGCTAGATCGACTACTATTTTATTCCACTACCATTTTATTCTACTACCATCGACAAACGGAGGCCGCAAGCTACTCATCCGCCGAATCATCATCGTCCCCACCCTGAGCCCGGTGAAATGTGCCAAAAGGATCCACGCCGTCCGGATACATAAAGCCGTAGGCTTTGGGGTCAGAGAAGCGGGAGCCTTGGTACATAGTGTCACGACCCGCTACCCAAATTGTTGGGCCGGGCCGAGTCATGTCCAGCCTACGCTTGAGATAAAACATAGTAAGCTGTTCTAAAGACAACAAGATAAGACTAAATGTGCTAACAGTTCTATAAGTGAATAAAAGTCATAAATGCTCCAAACACAAAAGTCGTCTCATATAGTAAAATGTCCAAAGTACAAGTCTGAAATGTAAAACTGGATACATGTCTAGTTATAAAATACGTAGTCTAATACATGACTACACTAAGTATCCCAAGTGACTATGCAAACTAGGCGAGTTTTCCCGCAGGAACATCCTCGTAAAGCAAAGCCGGGTCCTCGGCAGTATCTCCATAATATGAGTCGCAGAGTAACTCCTCCTCAGTAAGGATACCTACAACGTTATCCTGTCAGGACGGGAGCAAGTACTGATTCTAGCAAACTAAATATACTAAGCATGAACAAGAATGTAATAAACTAGAATCATGGCATATCATGGTTTAATTGGTTCTTTTAGAAATGACAACATATAGTTTAAAAGTTTAAAATCGTAGCATGTACGTGAATCGGTCAATAGGTGAATAGGATGTACAGCGGCATATATCAAGTTTTTTTGGCATGCACATACGTGCACGAACGGCATCGGTGTATATCCATACACAAATGCGGGATCAGAACATACGGCAAGGTCACATATAGAATGTCACCGAGCGCGGTAAATACATACGGAGAAAGGGGTCATGTTCACGTACAATACTAACAGTTTCTCCTTAACCCGTTATTTAAACATGTGAGAGATATGAGATACTGTCTAAACATGGTAGAGACTAAAAGTAATACAACATGTAAAGTTCTAACTTGCTACCCCAAGGATCAGCATTTAACATGGTGGGTAAATCACAGTTTATTGTTATAGCAGTATGTAAAGTTCATAGAAAGTACTTGCCTCTAGCAAAGCAAAGCAAAACAAGCTACGATAAAAGTGGTATAAATGTCTGGTAACTCGTCACTATAGAAATAAATACATAAACTTAGTTTTTACACTAAGCTAAAACACTAAGACACTAATTGGTGCAACACGACTTGTGACTGGACACCTAGCCAAAATGATAACTTTATCATAGAAGACCAATGTGGGGTGACACTACTTTAACTAACTTTTTAGGGTCTTTACACTAGTGAGGGGTGAGGTTCAAGAAGGCTAAAACTCAAAATAACACAAAAAGTTGCAAGTCGTAATTGTTCAATAAATAAATCAAATAAACATTGTGTTCCAACAATTTTTGAGATGGACAAAAAGCTTAATTTTACATAAAACAAAGTACCAAAATGATCCTTGTTAATTATAGAAATTTATTATAATTTTACTGTAATTTATTAACTAGTATGTATATTTTATAAAAATTAGTTTTCCTAAGTACACAGAAAATGAGTTCTGGTTTCATATGCCAAGATAGTGGAAACACTATAAATTAAATACTATAAAAATTATAATAAATTAGCTAAATTAACATAGTATCTAAATACTATTTTTCCAGAATTTTAACAGCAATTAAAGTATTTTTAGAAATTCAAAAACAGTATTGCACACAATCTGAAATTAAATAATTAATTATCTGCGTATTTTGTCCATGTACATAATTTGAACCAAAGTTCAAATACAGGACCCAAGGCCATGAATCAAGTCCAATATGACTTGTACAGGTCTTGAATGTATGAAAATACATTTGGGCCCAAAAACCCATGCTAGGCTTGGACACCAAATGGATGCAGTAATTTAAATACACACAAAAAAATATAAAGACGTAAAAATACATAATAAATACTAATATTTTAATAGGACAAAATTTATACATAATGGTCATATAAATATGACAAGTAATATTTACATAATAATAATTTATACTAGGTATAGTGAAATACATATATAAAATATGTATCTACAATATTTATATATACATATAAATATATATAGATATTTACATAATGGATATATACATACATATGTTAAAAATACATATATATATATATATATATATATACATATGTTAAAAATACATATATATATATATATATATATATATATATATATATATATATATATATATATATATATATATATATATATATATATATATATATATATATATATATAAAAGAAAATACTTAACTATAAAGAGTATATATATACAAATATTGTATACATATATATAATAGTATATATAATAATATATTTATTTATTTATTTATTTTTATTTTTTACACATGAACATATATACATATATGTACATAAATACATATATATACATACATATAATAATAAAGTACTAAATATAATATATATATAGATATATATATATATATATATATATATATATATATATATATATATATATATATATATATATATATTTATATATATATATATATATATAATATATATATATATATATATATATATATATATATATATATATATATATATATATATATATATATATATATATATATATATATAAATACAGCATATATATATATATAATACAGTATATATAATAATACATATATATATACAAATACATGTATATATATATATATAAAATAAAAAAAATATATATATATATATAAATATATATATATAAATAACAAAAAAGAAAAAGAAAAAGGAAAAGAAAAAGAAATAGAAACAACAGCACAAAGGGGGCTCGAACTCGGCCCTATGGGTCGGGTTTCTGAGTCGGGTCGGGCTGGCCAGGGGGTCAGCCTGCAGCTTCTGTTAGGGGGAGGGTTTTAGTTTAATTTTATTATAGATTTTAAGTTATATATTAAAACCCGATAAATCGATCTTGTGTCCTGACAGTTAAGGACACAAGAGTCTACGTGTCTGTGCTAAGCACGACACGTACGGGCCTAGTCTCGCGTGTCCAGCCTTACCCTCGTGTTCGTCAGGACACGGCGAACCCCAAACGTGCACACGAGACACGCACGACACGTTTCGACACTTGCCACTTACGTGTCCGGCGAGTCGGGGGAGTTTCGAACGCGCTGGATGGCGGAAGAAGCGTCGGCGAGGCGGCGTTTGGGTGGCGCTGGACGTAGCTCGTCGGGGCGAACACGTCGGTGGTGGTTGGGGGCGGTGACGTTTGCTGTGGGGGTGGATCGGGGTAGATGGCCGGAGTTAGGGTTTAGGGCTTAGGGTTTTGGGGAAGAATTAGGGTTGCGGTGGCTGTGGTTGGGTCGTAGTGGTGGTGGTCGGTCGAGGGGAGTGTGGGGGTTATTTATAGGGGGTCATAGTCGGTCGGGGGGCGTCGCACTGGCCGGAAATGGCAGAGAAAAGCGAGTCGACGGTCGTCGTCGGCGTGGCAGTCGTCGGGGGTGGGTAGATTAGGGTTTACAATTTGGCCCCCGTAGTTTAGAAAATTGCACACAGGTCCCTAACAGTCTAAATGCAAATAGATAATTTGCATTCCACACTTAAAAACAATTGATTAATTACAAAATGCTATCGTAACAATTTAATAAATTACAAAATAATATAAAAACAATTTAAAAAATTACATAATGATATTAAAACATTTAAATTAATTACAAAATAATATTTTTATATTTAAAACTCATTTGAAAATCATTTAAAAATTCTATAAAAATTCCTAAAAATCCTAATAAATATTTTAAAGCTAAATATGTCATTAATAATTAATTAACACTAATTAAATAAATTTTTGAAAAACAGGGGCTCACAAGTCTTCCCTCCTTGAAAAATTTCGTCCTCGAAATTCACAAGGATTGAAGACCCTACAATATTCTAACATAGCAAGCAATGCAACAAATGACTAAGACTATGATCGAAACTAACCTCTAAGGTATCAAGCAAAAACGGGTGGTTCCCTCGCAGTGGTTGGATCGAACAAGTAAGGGTATCTCTCCCTCATGTCCGACTCCCTCTCCCAAGTAGATTCACCCGGAGAGTGACGGCTCCAAGCTACTCGTACTAAGGGTATAACCTTGTTCCTCAGCCTCTTCTCTCTCCTGTCTAATATCTCCACTGGCTGCTCAGAAACTGTAAGGCTCGGTCCGACCTCCAACTCTGAATGATCTAGCACATGACTGGGGTCTGGGACATATCTTCTCAGCTGAGATACGTGAAAGACATCATGAACTCCTGGTAGGTTGGGTGGAAGTGCAACCCTGTAAGCTACCTCTCCAATCCTGCCAAGTATCTCGAACGGCCCGATGTATCTGGGGCTCAGCTTCCCTCCTCGTCCAAACCGGATCGTCCCTCTAGTAGGTGATATCTTCACTAGCACCATATCACCGTCTGCGAACTCCATCGGTCTGCGACTAGCATCAGCCCAGTGTTTCTGCTTGTCCTGAGCCACTCTGAGCCTGTCTCTGATCATTCCGACTTTCTCTGCTGCATCCGTGATCATCTCTGGTCCAAGCATAACTCTGTCTCCAATATTATCCCAAAAGAGCGGTGTACGGCATCGTCGTCCATATAGCGCCTCGAAAGAAGACATACCGATACTGGCTTGGTAGCTACTTGTAACACCCAGTTTCTAAAAATAAGGGTAATTTTGAAATTTTGTATTTTTAATATATTTAATTATGATATTTAAATGATAATATGATTTTTTGGTAATTTTTAATCATTTAAAACTATTTTAAGTTATGGCTTATAATTTTGGTGTTTGACTAGTGTAACCTTAGAGCCTAGCCATATGATTAGGATGTTTGACTAGTACATTTTAGCCTAGAGGGTATTTTGGGCATTTTAGGATTTATTTGAATTTATTATGATTTATGAGAATTTATGTGAATTTAATATTAATTAAATATTGCTATGTGTTATGTTAGTCTTGACTAGTTGAGACTTTGTAGACTAACCTAGAACTAACCCTAGTTGGTGACCCTATTCTAACTCTAGTTAACCTACTTTTAGTCATTAGGAATTAGTTTTAAGGTAGGAAGTATTACTTAAGTGAAACTAGTTCATGACTTATGGCTTAAGTCAATGACTTATGATTTATCAATTTTAAAGCCTAGTGTTTAAGCCATAGGCCTATGACTTAGGCCCAAAACCAAATTAAACCCACCCATGGCAGCCAACCTAGGGATTCCCACCCCTATTTAATGCCTCCTTCATTTAGGGTTAGCCTCTCTTGGAAATAGATCTCAAGTTTAGAAGGAGATAAATTCCCAACCTTAGAAATTCCTAATTAATTCATTTTAGCTCCTTTTTAGTCCTAGTCTTTTGCAATAGGATCTAATTTATGTTTATATACTGATTTTGGAGGAGCACCTCAGTTTGTATACAATTTGGAGATTTGGAGTTGCCATTTGGAACCCCCTCTTTGAAGCTTTTCTTGAGTTTTGATACTCAATAGGTAAATCATCTAAACTCATAGTTTTTCCTAATTTCTTTACATATAAGGTTAGGTTTTAGGGTTTCCTAGCTGTCCCTAAAAATTAGGCACGATTTGTGTCCATTTCGTGTCCGTATCGGACACGTATCATGATAGGTGCATAGGTGTTTGTAGAAATGCCACATAGGAATTTATTTTCGTATTTTTGAAATGTAATTACATGGATTTGTAGATCTTGATGTGTGTGTCAATATTTGTGAAGGTATCCTAGTGTTTTGTGTCCGTTTGTGTCCTATTTTTGTGCGTGGACACGCAGCACGGGCCCGTAGGCCGTGTCCTGCATCACAGGCTCATTTTCTCACGATACAGGACACTTCGTGTCCTGATTTTTGGTGTGAGCCTAGGGGCAACGACTGTCATCGTGCTCCCAATATTTGGGAGCACCTCGTGGAGTGTGCGTGGCACAATCGCCCCCGTACTGGTCGTACGAGCCACGCGCGGGCTGCTGTGTGCGCACAGTTTGCGCACTGATACGCAGCTGACACGGACACGACACGCGTCGTGGTCACTGTGCAGGCGGTCCTAGGGGTAGCCCTACCCCTGTCGTACGTGTACGGAAGGCCACGTGTCACCACGTGGCCTGTGTCACGCGCGGGACACGCGTACACGCGTGCACGATGATTTCGTGTGCACGGTTGGGTGTTCTGTTCGTGTGGTATTTTGGACAGGATTCGTGTCCAGTTCTTGGACACGAAGACCCTAACTAGTACCCTTACTTGTATGACATTATTTACCAACTGGTTAATTGTAAATTTGATGGTTTTTGGGTTCGAATTCTCGAATTTCCCAATAGGGGACTGATACGGATGATACCTTAATTGAAATGTTTTGTTTTCCTGAAATCGACTCTTTTTCCTGATTCTTGATGATTGAATATCAGAGTTTGATTCACCAACATATGTATTTTAAGTTAATTGATGGTGGGATTCTGTGGGGTGTTTGTTAATTGGGTTCAAATGAAGTTTTCATGTTTTGATACCATAGGCTAATACTAGAAAACTGAAGGTTGATTTTTTTTTCCTGATTTCAAATTGTTTTATTAACTGATAGATGCTGATTAATTGTAGTAATTAGCTCACCTACCTGTGTATTGATATGTAATGTGTAGTTGTGTTGTAGTTTTGGTTTGAGAACCATAGGTTAGTTCATGCTTATTCGAATCCATTATAGGGTTTGAACCTATAGAGTAACTGAGATTCTTTATATAACTGATAAGTTAACTCAATATGATATTTGATATTAACTGAGATTTCCCATAATGAAAATCTGAGACCATGCCAACTGATCCCTGAATTCCTGAGTACACATATACATGACCCATTGCACTGACACATGCTCCCCTCATTCACAACTGGAATCTGGCACATGTTCTTTAATCCTAAAAACCTGATACACTGCCACTTGGTTGACCCTGGAAGAAATTAACCTGCATATATTTTACACACACACAGCCCTCTTCACTCATAAAACCGAATCATAACAAACACATACACACATTTCTGACATTCTCTCACACAACACTGTCACCTTCACACACCTGAACCTATATGTCACATTTAACACACACACAAAATCTGAGATTGAACTCACTGAATTCCTCACTTGCACATAGCCTCATACACACACATGAGCTGATCACACACACAGGCCCTCTTTAGCTTCCTGCCACTGTTTGCAATTTGTCACTGTTTTGATGTGTTTTCCTCAGAAATCTGAGCACACACCCTCCTCTCTCTCACTTCACTGTTTTGTATTTCAGTCACACACTATTTTCAGTATATGCACACACACCCATTGCCTAGATGTACATATCCCCTCTCTCTCTATATATATATATATATATATGTACATATATATCTAAATATGTGAATGTGTGGTTGAGATTCCTATGTTATATACATATATGTGTATATAGATATATATATGTGGAGTGCATAGAAGTATAGCCTAGAGTATTGCTAATTGCCTAAGTAGTTGGCCTATAACTTAGATGACATAGCCTAGGGTACCCTTGGGTGGCCATGTGTCTATGAAATATACACATGTGTAGTACCCTATAGACTAGTGTATGGTGTTCTAGCTATGATAGACTTGTTTAGACCTAGTTTAGCTAGTTGACCTAGAATTGACTGGTTAAGCCTAGATTTGATCAACCTAGACTAGTTTGACCAAGTTTAACCTCGTTTGACCTAGTTTGACTTAATTAGATTAGAACTGACCTAGTTTGACTGTTAGGGTTGACTAGAGTTGACCAAAGGTTGACTCTAGCCTAGTTTGACCTAAACTTTATGTAGATGCATTGTAGCAGTCTATTTCCTTATTTTAGACTTATTGTGACTTGTACTGTTCTATAGGAGACAGACACCACTCCTCGGACAGTATATTCTCTTCGGACATTTGGGATACCAGGCGAGTACATTCTCTGATCATTTTATATCCTGTTTAGAATTATTTTCCTGCTTTAAATTACTTTACTTGATACTGTCACGTTGGTCACACGGATTGGTACTATATGGATCTTTTCATGAGATGTTATCTCCCTCGGGAGCATCGGATACTGCATGTTTTATGCGTTTCATAAATCATCACGTATCTCTATGCTTCTTCTGATTCACGAATCGCTTGTGACACATGTACTCTCATGTTCATAGAGCCATCATGAATCACCTTCACGTATCACTCATTTTATGAGCCATGTGAAGTTTCACGAATTTTAACATAACTTGAACAGATCTTTGTGTATCGATTTGGGATGGGGGAGTGGAAATAGACATGTGAATATTATTCAAGTAGCTGTAGTCATGAATCACTCTCTTAGCTGTAGTCATGAATCTCCTATGCCATTCACATGTTTATATTTTACTCTGACTCACTAGTCACTATTAGTTCTCTATGTATAGTAGATATTTCTATTACAGTTCTCTCTCTGTTTACATACTGTATTTTTTCAGTTCATGTATCTTACTTTACTGCATGATTATATTTTCTAACCTGCTATGATCTGTTGAGATGTACTGTACTCGCTCCTGTCCTGACTGGACCTGTTGAAAATATTACAGAGGATGAGGAGGAGGCCCTATGTACCACCTATTACGGAGCAGGCTTAGACGACACCTGCGACCTGGTTCCTCTGGAGGATCCAGCTGCAGTACAGGATGCTACTCCCAGAGTCTAGGCTAGATAGCTAGGCTTTAGTTTTCTTTCAGCTTTGTTATTTGATTTTCAGTTGTTCTTCTGAGATGTTGTTATATTTAGAGACTCGTATTGAGCTGGATGTTCTTGAGTTGTTATCTTAGACACTTAGATTTGCTCTCTCTCTCTTATTTGTATTACATTGTGGTTTTGATCTCTCTATCTACCTTTACTATCCTGTATCTGCCTTAGATGTGATTGAGACTGTTCTGCTATGTCACCTCCATTCGGAGTGTATATACTGTACAGGTACCTTTATATTGTTAGATGATTGACCTAGGACAGCGTTCTACTGCCGACACTGCGGCGTAGGCTGGGCGTAGTTACGTTCTCGTACCCTCACAGTGGGTGCGGGTCGTGACACATTTTTAGTGGTGGCCCATGCAGGTCGAGTTTATGTAGTGGTATTCGAACTAGAGTATCACTACAGCCTGCAGTAGGATTAGGATATTTTTTGAAGGTACTCAATACAAATAGGAAAAACTCTTATTCAGATTTCGTATATCTACATTTTGCTGCTTATTGTCTCCCTTGAATATAACTGTCCTCCCTTGATATTTTGACTCATTCTCAGCAATTGTTTCTTTTTGATCTGTGTCTCCAGGATAGTTGAGACGCGATCGCATCGCCAGGGCCAGGGGGACGCCGATGAGAGGTCTGCCACCTCTCATACTCAGCAGCCAACCCCTGGTACCACAGCCCCAGTCATGCCAGCTGGAGTAGGCATTTTGCCAGCTTTCGGAGGAGCCCTTCCACCTGTGAGACATGAGCCGAGTCCGGTGGTTCCGGATGTACTTCTTCAGCAGCAGCAGCCACCTGCAGGGATAGTTGACGCCGTTCAGCTGTTAGCCTTCTTTCGGCAGTACATGGTGGGTCAGTAGACCCAGCAGCAGAGGCACACAGCAGAGCTCACATGAGGCATTGAGCTGGCAATGACTGCGGTAGAGAGAGTCGTAGCTCTGCCAGCGGCAGCCCCGCAGTCGTACCAGCCACGGGAGAAGGGCATCCAAGATTTCCAGAAGATGCACCCAAGAGACTTCCGAGGGACAGAGGGGATCTTGTATGCCGATGAGTGGATCGAGCATATGGAGGAGATTTTCAGGTTGGCCGAGATTCCGACGAGGCTCCAGATTGAGGCAGCGGCCAGCATGATGCATGATCTGGCCCGTACATGGTACCAGACCGACCCGAGGGTCGGTACAGTAGGACAGACTTGGGCAGCATTCAAGAAGCTGTTCATGGAGAAGTTTTTTCCAGACGTAGCGCTGGGAGCCCTCGAGACCCAGTTCGAGGCCCTCGTCCAGGGGAGCCAGTCCGTGGAGGAGTACGCAAGAGAGTTCTGCCGCCTGAGCAGATTTATGGAGGACTTATCAGAGACGACGAAGGCCCGGAGGTTCCGGAAGGGCTTGGTAAAGGAGGTCAAGTCCTACACCAAGAACGCCCGCAGCGCTACCTATGAAGAGATCCTGGTGGACGCTTTAGCTGCAGAGGATGATCTTGAGCTTAGGCTCAAGAGGGGGCGAGACTCCCAGGGAGGCAGCAGTAGCGGAGGATCGGCCAAGAGGCCGCACGTTCAGCATCAGTTTCAGCATCAGTTCCAGGGTCAGGGCCATCAGCATGGACAACATCAGCCCAGACAGCATCAGGCACCCAGACAGCAGGCAGTCAGTTGCCCCTACTGCAAGAAGCCGGGGCATGGATAGGGTGAGTACAGGAGGAGGCTGGGCAGGTACCTACTATGTGGAGCAGCGGAACACCAGCTGAGGGAGTGTTCCCAGTACATAGGCACAATACCAGGAGGAGGAGCCAAGGCTCCGGTAGGTCAGCAGCGGGGACCGTTACCGACGCAGCAGCAGAGATTTGTGCAGTATCAGCATCAGGCTGGAGGAGGCCAGCAGGGGCGAGCTTACGCCATGACAGTCGAGGATGCTCAGGCAGTGGGAGAGGTGCTTGCAGGTTCTGTTCTTTTCGATTCTATTCCCACCTTGCCTCATTATATCTATCTTGAAATTCAATTCTATCTGTTCTTATCTGCTTCCTTATCTGTTGATAAGTTTTGATCTGGCATTTCTTTTCGATTTGGTTTTCTTCCGAGATAAGTCGTATAGGCTAGGTCGCCTAAGTTATGGGATCTAGAGTCTTCTGTAGTCATGATAGCTGGCATTGTGAGGGCATATAGTCAGATTTTGGATGTATTTCTCGGGTGTGGGAATTTAAGGTTTTCGCTGCCAAGCATGCGGCAATACAAAAATTTTAAATATCATAATTCTAGAGGTATGTACCTTAGTCGAGGACTCTGTGATTATCGTAGCCTTGCTCACTAGCATGACAAAGACTCTGAGTATCATGATTTTGGACAGACGCATATGATTATCTGACGGTATGTTTGAGACTTTGATTGTGGGGTGTTTAACCTAGAAGACTACTACCATTTTAATTTCGAGGACGAAATTTTTCTAAGGTGGGTAGACTTGTAACACCCAGTTTCTAAAAATGAGGATAATTTTGAAATTTTGTATTTTTAATATATTTAATTATGATATTTAAATGATAATATGATTTTTGGTAATTTTTAATCATTTAAAACTATTTTAAGTTATGGCTTATGATTTTGGTGTTTGACTAGTGTAACCTTAGAGCCTAGCCATATGATTAGGAGGTTTGACTAGTACATTTTAGCCTAGAGGGTATTTTGGGCATTTTAGGATTTATTTGAATTTATTATGATTTATGGGAATTTATGTGAATTTAATATTAATTAAATATTGCTATGTGTTATGTTAGTCTTGACTAGTTGAGACTTTGTAGACTAACCTAGAACTAACCCTAGTTGGTGACCCTAGTCTAACTCTAGTTAACCTACTTTTAGTCATTAGGAATTAGTTTTAAGGTAGGAAGTATTACTTAAGTGAAACTAGTTCATGACTTATGGCTTAAGTCAATGACTTATGATTTATCAATTTTAAAGCCTAGTGTTTAAGCCATAGGCCCATGACTTAGGCCCAAAACCAAATTAAACCCACCCATGGCAGCCAACCTAGGGATTCCCACCCCTATTTAATGCCTCCTTCATTTAGGGTTAGCCTCTCTTGGAAATAGATCTCAAGTTTAGAAGGAAGTAAATCCCCAACCTTAGAAATTCCTAATTAATTCATTTTAGCTCCTTTTTAGTCCTAGTCTTTTGCAAAAGGATCTAATTTATGTTTATATACTGATTTTGGAGGAGCACCTCAGTTTGCATGCAATTTGGAGATTTGGAGTTGCCATTTGGAACCCCCTCTTTGAAGCTTTTCTTGAGTTTTGATACTCAATAGGTAAATCATCTAAACTTATAGTTTTTCCTGATTCTTTGCATATAAGGTTAGATTTTAGGGTTTCCTAGCTGTCCCCAAAAATTAGGCACGATTTGTGTCCATTTCGTGTCCGTATCGGACACGTATCATGATAGGTGCATAGGTGTTTGTAGAAATGCCACATAGGAATTTATTTTCGTATTTTTGAAATGTAATTACATAGATTTGTAGATCTTGATGTGTGTGTCAATATTTGTGAAGGTGTCCTAGTGTTTTGTGTCCGTTTGTGTCCTATTTTTGCGCGTGGACACGCAGCACGGGCCCGTAGGCCGTGTCCTGCATCACGGGCTCATTTTCTCTCGACACAGGACACTTCGTGTCCTGATTTTTGGTGTGAGCCTAGGGGCAATGACTGTCATCGTGCTCCCAATATTTGGGAGCAGCTCGTGGAGTGTGCGTGGCGCAATCGCCCCCGCACTGGTCGTACGAGACACGTGCGGGCTGCTGTGTGCGCACAGTTTACGCACTGATACGCAGCTGACACGGACACGACACGCGTTGTGGTCACTGTGCAGGCGGTCCTAGGGGTATCCCTACCCCTGGCGCACGTGTACGCAAGGCCACGTGTCACCATGTGGCCTGTGTCACGCGCGGGACACGCGTGCACGCGTGCACGATGATTTCGTGTGCACGGTTGGGTGTTGTGTTCGTGTAGTATTTTGGACACGATTTGTGTCCAGTTCTTGGACACGAAGACCCTAACTAGTACCCTTACATGTATGACATTATTTACCAACTGGTTAATTATAAATTTGATGGTTTTTGGGTTCGAATTCTCGAATTTCCCAATAGGGGACTGATACGGCTGATACCTTGATTGAAATGTTTTGTTTTCCTAAAATCGACTCTTTTTCCTGATTCTTGATGATTGAATATCAGAGTTTGATTCACCAACATATGTATTTTAAGTTAATTGATGGTGGGATTGTGTGGGGTGTTTGTTAATTGGGTTCAAATGAAGTTTTCATGTTTTGATACCATAGGCTAATACTAGAAAACTGAAGGTTGATTTTTTTTTCCTGATTTCAAATTGTTTTATTAACTGATAGATGCTGATTAATTATAGTAATTAGCTCACCTACCTGTGTATTGATATGTAATGTGTAGTTGTGTTGTAGTTTTGGTTTGAGAACCATAGGTTAGTTCATGCTTATTCGAATCCATTATAGGGTTTGAACCTATAGAGTAACTGAGATTCTTTATATAACTGATAAGTTAACTCAATATGATATTTGATATTAACTGAGATTTCCCATAATGAAAATCTGAGACCATGCCAACTGATCCCTGAATTCCTGAGTACACATACACATGACCCATTGCACTGACACATGCTCCCCTCATTCACAACTGGAATCTGGCACATGTTCTTTAATCCTAAAAACCTGATACACTGCCACTTGGTTGACCTTGGAAGAAATTAACCTGCACATGTTTTACACACACATAGCCCTCTTCACTCATAAAACCGAATCATAACAAACACATACACACATTTCTGACATTCTCTCACACAACACTGTCACCTTCACACACCTGAACCTATATGTCACATTTAACACACACACAAAATCTGAGATTGAACTCACTGAATTCCTCACTTGCACATAGCCTCATACACACACATGAGCTGATCACACACACAGGCCCTCTTTAGCTTCCTGCCACTGTTTGCAATTTGTCACTGTTTTGATGTGTTTTTCTCAAAAATCTGAGCACACACCCTCCTCTCTATCACTTCACTGTTTTGTATTTCAGTCACACACTATTTTCAGTATATGCACACACACCCATTGCCTAGATGTACATATCCCCTCTATATATATATATGTACATATATATCTAAATATGTGAATGTGTGGTTGAGATTCCTATGTTATATACATATATGTGTATATAGATATATATATGTGGAGTGCATAGAAGTATAGCCTAGAGTATTGCTAATTGCCTAAGTAGTTAGCCTATAACTTAGATGACATAGCCTAGGGTACCCTTGGGTGGCCATGTGTATATAAAATATACACATGTGTAGTACCCTATAGACTAGTATATGGTGTTCTAGCTATGATAGACTTGTTTAGACCTAGTTTAGCTAGTTGACCTAGAATTGACTGGTTAAGCCTAGATTTGACCAACCTAGACTAGTTTGACCAAGTTTAACCTCGTTTGACCTAGTTTGACTTAATTAGATTAGAACTGACCTAGTTTGACTGTTAGGGTTGATTAGAGTTGACCAAAGGTTGACTCTAGCCTAGTTTGACCTAAACTTCAGGTAGATGCATTGTAGCAGTCTATTTCCTTATTTTAGACTTGTTGTGACTTGTACTGTTCCATAGGAGACAGACACCACTCCTCGGACAGTATATTCTCTTCGGACATTTGGGATACCAGGCGAGTACATTCTCTGATTATTTTATATCCTGTTTAGAATTATTTTCCAACTTTAAATTACTTTACTTGATACGGTCACGTTGGTCACACGGATTGGTACTATATGGATCTTTTCATGAGATGTTATCCCCCTCGGGAGCATCGGATACTGCATATTTTGTGCGTTTCACGAATCATGACGTATCTCTATGCTTCCTCTGATTCACGAATCGCTTGTGACACATGTACTCTCATGTTCACAGAGCCATCATGAATCACCTTCACGTATCACTCATTTTATGAGCCATGTGAAGTTTCATGAATCTTAACATAACTTGAAGAGATCTTTGTGTATCGATTTGGGATGGGAGAGTGGAAATAGACATGTGAATATTATCCAAGTAGCTATAGTCATGAATCACTCTCTTAGCTGTAGTCATGAATCTCCTATGCCATTCACATGTTTATATTTTACTCTGACTCACTAGTCACTATTAGTTCTCTATGTATAGTAGATATTTCTATTACAGTTCTCTCTCTGTTTACATACTGTATTTTTTCAGTTCATGTATCTTACTTTACTGCATGATTATATTTTCTAACCTGCTATGATCTATTGAGATGTACTGTACTCGCTCCTGTCCTGACTGGACCTGTTGAAAATATTACAGAGGATGAGGAGAAGGCCCTATGTACCACCTATTACGGAGCAGGCTTAGACGACACCTGCGACCTGGTTCCTCTGGAGGATCCAGCTGCAGTACAGGATGCTACTCCCAGAGTCTAGGCTAGATAGCTAGGCTTTAGTTTTCTTTCAGCTTTGTTATTTGATTTTCAGTTGTTCTTCTGAGATGTTGTTATATTTAGAGACTCGTATTGAGCTGGATGTTCTTGAGTTGTTATCTTAGACACTTAGATTTGCTCTCTCTCTCTCTCATTTGTATTACATTGTGGTTTTGATCTCTCTATCTACCTTTACTATCCTGTATCTGCCTTAGATGTGATTGAGACTGTTCTGTTATGTCACCTCCATTCGGAGTGTATATACTGTACAGGTACCTTTATATTGTTAGATGATTGACCTAGGATAGCGTTCTACCGCCGACACTGCGGCGTAGGCTGGGCGTAGTTACGTTCTCGTACCCTCACAGTGGGTGCGGGTCGTGACACTGTTGTTGTATGAAAACTCTACCAAGTGCAGATGGCTCTCCCAAGATCCTCCAAAGTCCAGCACGCAGGTCCTCAGCATATCCTCCAGTGTATGTATCGTCCTCTCGGACTGCCCATCTGTCTGTGGGTGGTACGCCGTACTGAACTTGAGCCTACTTCCCAACTCCTCCTGCAAGCTCCTCCAGTAGTGGGACGTGAATCTGCTGTATCTGTCCGACATGATGCTCACTGGCACTCCGTGTAGGCGAACTATCTGCTGCATGTATAGCTCCGCCAACTTCTCGGTGGAAAGCCCCACCTTGAAGGGTATGAAGTGCGCACACTTCGTCAGCCTGTCCACGATGACCCAAATGGCATCCTTCCCTCCTTGGGAACGAGGAAGCCCTGAGACGAAGTCCATCGTAATATGTTCCCACTTCCACTCGGGAATGGGTAACGGCTGCAACAAACCAGCTGGCCTCTGGCGCTCCGCCTTGACCTGCTGGCAAACTAGGCATCTCGAGATGAAACGTGATACATCCCTCTTCATCCCGTGCCACCAAAGATGTTTCCGCAAGTCACGGTACATCTTGTTAGCACCAGGGTGAATAGAATATCTCGATCGGTGTGCCTCCTGCAAGACTGCCTCTATCCGCTCTCCCTTCGGCACGCACAATCGGCTGCCATGCCTCAAGGATCCATCCTCTGCTATAGTAAAATCATCCAGCAATCCAGCTAAAGCCTGGGCTCGAAGTCTGCGAAGGCTCTCATCTGTAGACTGTGCCTCCCTGATCTGCTCTATCAAACCTGACTGAATGTCAAGCGCCATCATCTGTATCACTGATCCTGGCCGAACTAGCTCGATACCGAGCTTCTCCAGAGCTTCCCGCAAATGCCGATCTATCATCAGCTACCATGCCATCGGATGCCTGCTCAGCGCATCCGCCACCACATTTGCCTTCCCGGGGTGATACTGTAAATCGATGTCGAAGTCTTTCATCAACTCCAACCATCGTCTTTGCCTCATGTTCAGCTCTTTCTGCGTGAACACATACTTCAAGCTTTTGTGGTCAGTAAAGATTTCCACACGCTCTCCGTATAAGTAATGTTTCCATAACTTGAGTGCAAAGATCACCGCAGCTAACTCTAGGTCATGGGTAGGATAATTTCGCTCATGAGTCTGCAATTGTCTAGATGCATAAGCAATCACTTTCCCATGCTGCTATAGGACACATCCTAGCCCCTTCCCAGAAGCATCGCTGTATATGGTGAAACCTCCAGAACCTGAAGGTAAAGTCAGAACTGGAGCGGTCGTCAGCCTCCTCTTCAGCTCCTCAAATGCTGCCTGGCAGTCCTCTGACCAAATGTACTCTGCGTCCTTCCGCGTCAGCTTCGTCATGGGTTCAGCTATCCTAGCAAAGTCCTGGACGAACTTTCTATAATAGCCTGCTAAACCCAGAAAGTTCCTGATCTCTGAAACTGACGTCGGAGCCTTCCATATCTCAACTGCAGTAATCTTCCTGGGATCCACCGAGATTCCATCTCCAGTAACTACATGGCCGAGAAACTCCACTCGGTCTAAAAAGAACTCGCACTTCGGTAATTTGGCAAACAATCTCTCCTGCCTCAGAATCTCCAAAACTATCCGCAAGTGCTCTGTATGCTCCTCCGACGTCTTCGAGTATATCAGGATGTCATCGATAAATACTACGACGAACTTATCCAGATACTGGTGGAATGTCTTATTCATCAAATTCATAAAGACAGCTGGCGCATTTGTGAGACCAAATGGCATCACCAGAAACTCGTACTGCCCGTACTTCGTGTTGAACGTCGTCTTCTGGATGTCTGCTGCCCTAACCTTCACCTGGTGGTACCCGAATCTCAAGTCTATCCTGGAAAACACCTTCGCCCCGCTCAACTGGTCGAACAAATCATCTATCATGGGCAGAGGATATTTGTTCTTGATGGTGATGGCATTCAAGGCCCGGTAGTCAATACACAATCGGACTGTACCATCCTTCTTAGGCACAAAGAGCACTGGCGCTCCCCATGGAGAAGCACTGGATCGAATGAAACCCTTTTTCAACAGGTCATCAATCTGCTCTTTCATCTCTATGACCTCCTTGGGATTCACTCTATAGCAAGCCCGGGATACTGGTGATAAACCCGGTACTAAATCTATAGTGAACTCCACATCTCTGTCAGGCGGAAGTCCTGGAAGATTCTCTGGGAATACATCCATAAACTCCCTAATGATAGGGTGTGGCGGTGCTACGTCCCCAACTGTCGCACAACAGTTCGGCTCTAGGCTGATCTCCGGCCCTGTCCTCCTGACACTGAATGGTGCTGTGCCTGGGGGACTGAACAAAATACTACCCTCATGACAGTCTATAAATGCATGGGCATAGCTAAGCCAGTCCATCCCCAATATGATATCATAATCGGGGAGTGGCATCACAAAGAATCGTCTCCTGAACTCTCTCCCGGCTATAAAAATAGAACATCTATAGATAGCTCTAATAGGCACTGGTCCTCCTCCCGTCATCACTCTACTAATTTCCACAGTAGGTGTAGCTACTAGATGGTGTTTATGCATAAACTCTAATGATTGGAAGCTATGAGATGCACCAGAATTAAACAAGAATAGAGCTAGAAAAGTATACAAATAAATATGACATGTGATGACGTCAGCTAAGTAATCTGGCTCCGAAACCTGTTCCGGCTCCGGCTCAAGGGCTAGGCTATAAACCTTCTCCTGAGGTCCCTTCTGCTGCTGCAGATGCTGCCCAAACCTCTGCTGCTGAGTCGGAAGCGGCCCTCTAGTCTTCGCTACTGGGCACTCTCGAAGCTGATGGGTGGGAGACCCACAAGCCAAACACTGACCCAACCTCTTCCTACAGACGAAAGAGTCGTGGCCTACCCTCTTACAGAAAGTACACAAGGTTCCCTTCTGCTGCTGCCGGGGTCCCGGGGCTCTAACTGGCGGGGTCTGATGATGTGGTGTAGGGGGACGGTAAGTCTGCTGGTGCGGCGTCGGTGCTCTCTGCTGGAAAGCCTGACGCTTGCATGGTCCCTCGAGGTATACAGAAGCCGGCCTCTTGCATGACAGAAGACGCTCCTCGATGCTCCGGGCCAACTCTAGGCTCTGGTAGTAGTCAGTCGTACCGTTCGCCACTATAAGAATGCCGATGTCTGGAACTAGACCATGGCAAAACCTACGGGTCATCTCCTCTGGATCTGCAACCAGACTATGAGCGAAACGGCTCAGGCGACTAAACTCTGCCGCATACTTGTCAACAGAACGGTTCCCTGCTGGATGTTCTGGAATCGTAGCCCCATGGCTACTCTAGCAGTGGTCGAGAAGAATTTCTTCTTGAACTGGGTCTTGAACTGATCCCAAGTGGCTCTCCCTCTCGCAAACAACGGCTCATTCCGGAACCAGACTCCTGCCAAGTCTATCAGCAGAAATCCCGCTGCCTCGACCTGGAGGTCACCCGGCATCCTAACTCCAAGGAGCTTCCTTTCCACCGAGTCTAGCCAGTCATCTGCTACTACTATACCCTCAGTCCCTGAAAACTCCTTGGGATTCAGACCCATGAAGTCCTTGATCGTCCCTGCTCTCTGCCGTGGCTCTACAGGTGGTGGGACCACGGTACGTTCCTCAGAACGCTCCATGCTCTGGCGGAGTAGGGTAGTCTGCTCCTGATGGGTTGTTAGGAACCCCTGGATCATAGTGAGCAGTTGGTTCCGTCGAGTGTGACGGAAGCCTGGGTAGGTATAGTGATAGAGGGTGGTGGAAGTATTGGGTCCTGCTGGACATGTGATGTAGAAGGTGGTGGAGGCATCTGGGTTTGTGGATCTGTGGAGTGGGGGAATGTGGTAGGTGGAGGTGGGGGTGTATCAGTCAACTGGTCAGCTGACTGGATATGGAGTGCGCCATTCTTAGGTGTAACATACTGGGATGAACGAGTAAGCACCATCTAATTACAATAAAAAGGACTTATAAGGACTTGTTTAAAGTAAGCAATCATAGGCAAAAAAATCTAATTATAATAGCAAGCATGTGATGTACTTCCTATGTTGCAATCCTAGCATTCCTCTAGGTGTTCTAAGCGTCATTCCTAATATTGTCTAATTACCTTAAGTTCCTAATTGCAGGCATGCTTGGTACAATAACGTAACCAAATAATTTATTCAAGACCTGCATGGGCCACCACTAAAAACATGTCACGACCCGCTACCCAAATTGTTGGGCCGGGCCGAGTCATGTCCAGCCTACGCTTGAGATAAAACGTAGTAAGCTGTTCTAAAGACAACAGGATAAGACTAAATGTGCTAACAGTTCTATAAGTGAATAAAAGTCATAAATGCTCCAAACACAAAAGTCGTCTCATATAGTAAAATGTCTAAAGTACAAGTCTGAAATATAAAACTGGATACATGTCCAGTTACAAAATACGTAGTCTAATACATGACTACACTAAGTATCCCAAGTGACTATGCAAACTAGACGAGTTTTCTCGTAGGAACATCCTCGTAAAGCAAAGCCGGGTCCTCGGCAGTATCTCCATAATATGAGTCGCAGAGTAACTCCTCCTCGGTAAGGATACCTACAACGTTATCCTGTCAGGACGGGAGCAAGTACTGATTCTAGCAAACTAAATATACTAAGCATGAACAAGAATGTAATAAACTGGAATCATGGCATGTCATGGTTTAATTGGTTCTTTTAGAAATAACAACATATAGTTTAAAAGTTTAAAACTGTAGCATGTACGTGAATCGGTCAATAGGTGAATAGGATGTACAGCGGCACATATCAAGTTTTTCTGGCATACACATATGTGCACGAACGGCATCGGTGTATATCTATACACAAATGCGGGATCAGAACATACGGCAAGGTCACATATAGAATGTCACCGAGCGCGGTAAATACATACGGAGAAGGGGGCCATGTTCACGTACAATACTAACAGTTTCTCTTTAACCCGTTATTTAAACATGTGAGAGATATGAGATACTGTCTAAACATGGTAGAGACTAAAAGTAATACAACATGTAAAGTTCTAACTTGCTACCCCAAGGAGCAGCATTTAACATGGTTGGTAAATCACAGTTTATTGTTATAGCGGTATGTAAAGTTCGTAGAAAGTACTTACCTCTAGCAAAGCAAAGCAAAACAAGCTGCAATAAAAGTACTATAGACGTCTGGTAACTCGTCACTGTAGAAATACATAAACTTAGTTTTTACACTAAGCTAAAACACTAAGACACTAATTGGTGCAACACGACTTGTGACTGGACACCTAGCCAAAATGATGACTTTAGCATAGGAGACCAATGTGGGGTGACACACTACTTTAACTAACTTTCTAGGCTCTTTACACTAGTGAGGGGTGAGGTTCAATACGGCTAAAACTCAAAATAACACAAAAAGTTACAAGTCGTAATTGTTCAATAAATAAATCAAATGAACATTGTGTTCCAATAATTTTTGAGATAGACAAAAAGCTTAATTTTACATAAAATAAAGTACCAAAATGATCCTTGTTAATTATAGAAATTTATTATAATTTTTTTGGAATTTATTAACCAGTATGTATATTTTATAAAACTCGGTTTTCCTAAGTACACAGAAAATGAATTCTGGTTTCATATGCCAAGATAGTGGCAAAACTGTAAATTAAATACTATAAAAATTATACTAAATTAGCTAAATTAACATAGTATCTAAATACTATTTTTTCAGAATTTTAGCAGCAATTAAAGTATTTTTAGAAATTCAAAAACAACATTGCACACAATCTAAAATTAAATAATTAATTATCTGCGTATTTTGTCCATGTACATAATTTGAACCAAAGTTCAAATACAGGATCCAAGATCATGAATCAAGTCCAATATGACTTGTACAGATCTTGAATGTATGAAAACACATTTGGGCCCAAAAACCCATGCTAGGCTTGGACACCAAATGGTTGCAGTAATTTAAATACACACAAAAAAATATAAAGACGTAAAAATACTTAATAAATACTAATATTTTAATTGGGCAAAATGTATACATAATGGTCATATAAATATGACAAATAATATTTACATAATAATAATTTACACTAGGTATAGTGAAATACATATATAAAATACGTATCTACAATATTTATATATACATATAAATATATATAGATATTTACATAATGGATATATACATACATATGTTAAAAATATATATATATATATATATATATATATATATATATATATATATATATATATATATATATATATATATATACTTTATAGTTAAGTATTTTCTTATATATATATATATATATATATATATATATATACAAATATTGTATACATATATATAATAGTATATATATAATAATATATATATATATATACACATGAACATATATACATATATACATATATGTACATAAATACATATATATACATTTTTTTTACATATTTACATATATATGTAAATACATATATATACATATATATACATACATATAATAATAAAGTACTAAATATAATATATATATATATATATATATATATATATATATATATATATATATATATATTATATATATATATATATATATATTTTTTTTTATTTTATATATATATATATATATATATATATATATATATATATATATATATATATATATATATAATACATATATATATACAAATACATGTATATACATATATATATCAATATATATATAAATAACAAAAAAGAAAAAGAAATAGAAATAGAAACAACAGCGCAAAGGGGGCTCGAACTCGGCCCTATGGGTCGGGTTTCTGAGTTGGGTCGGGCTGGCCAGGGGGTCAACCCGCAGCTTCTGTTAGGGGGAGGGTTTTAGTTTAATTTTATTATAGATTTTAAGTTATATATTAAAATCCGATAAATCGATCTTGTGTCCTGACAGTTAAGGACACAAGAGTCTACGTGTCTGTGCTAAGCACGACACGTACGGGCCTAGTCTCGCGTGTCCAGCCTTACCCTCGTGTTCGTCAGGACACGGCGAACCCCAAACGTACACACGAGACACGCATGACACGTTTCGACACTTGCCACTTACGTGTCCGGCGAGTCGGGAGAGTTTCGAACGCGCTGGACGGCGGAAGAAGCGTCGGCGAGGCGGCGTTTGGGTGGCGCTGGGCGTAGCTCGTCGGGGCAAACACGTCGGTGGTGGTTGGGGGCGGTGACGTTCGCTGTGGGGGTGGATCGGGGTAGATGGCCGGAGTTAGGGTTTAGGGCTTAGGGTTTTGGGGAAGAATTAGGATTGCAGTGGCTGTGGTTGGGTCGTAGTGGTGGTGGTCGGTCGAGGGGAGTGTGGGGGTTATTTATAGGGGGTCATAGTCGGTCGGGGGACGTCGCGCTGGCCGAAAATGGCGAAGAAAAGCGAGTCGGCGGTCGTCGTCGGCGTGGCAGTCGTCGGGGGTGGGTAGATTAGGGTTTACAATTTGGCCCCCGTAGTTTAGAAAATTGTACACAGGTCCCTAACAGTCTAAATGCAAATAGATAATTTACATTCCACACTTAAAAACAATTGATTAATTATAAAATGCTATCGTAATAATTTAATAAATTACATAATGATATAAAAACAATTAAAAAAATTACAGAATGATATTAAAACATTTAAATTAATTGCAAAATAATATTTTTGTATTTAAAACTCATTTAAAAATCATTTAAAAATTTTAGAAAAATTCCCAAAAATCCTAATAAATATTTTAAAGCTAAATATGTCATTAGCAATTAATTAACACTAATTAAATAAATTTTTGAAAAACAGGGGCTCACACATGGGATCCTGAAGGTTGAGATCCAGATATGCATTCCGGTCCTGGAGAGTGTGCTGAATGAAATAGGCCTGATCATGGAAGCGACTCTGGATAAAGTTTCCAAGGCCGCGAGTGTTGGCCCTCATCTTCTCCTCCGCCTGAGCCATGCGCATGTCAAAATGAGGCTGGATCAGCGGCATGAAACGCCCGGATGCAGGCGGAGTAGAAGAGGGCTCAGCAGGAGCAGTAACCGGCGGTTCCTGGGAGGAGGAAGCACGAGATATGGAGGCACCAAGGATGGAACGAGAAACATCAAGGTAGGATGGGACGCCGTCCGACTGGCAAAGGAAGAGATCGATGTTCTTTGCCTCCAGGATGAGAGTGATGAAGGAACCATAGTAGAGAGACTGCTTTCCCGCGGATAGGACGCCGAAAAAGGCATTGAGAAGAGTCTTGGGAAAGACCAAGTCTTCTTAGAATAGAGATAGTACATGCAAACGAGGGCGTCATGTAACACCCACTTTTCCAAAATAAGGGTAAATTTGAACTTTTGTATTTTAAATCATTAGAATATTTGATTTTAGTCATGATATGATTTTTGGTAATTTTTAGTTATTTTAAAACTATTTAATTGAGTGAAATGTGAATTGGTGTTTTGCTAGTGTAACATTAGTCATACATGACCTAGAAGACTAATCATGACCAATGAGACCTAATCATGTGTTTAGGATTTCAAATTTCTACTTTTAAGCCTAGGGGTATTTTAGTCATTTTGACACTTTTGTGAAATTGTGAATTATATTAATTAAATATGTGTTAGTTAAATTGTTGAGTCTTGACCTAGAAGTTAGCCTAATCTAGATTGTTAATCATGACCCTAGAGACTAAGTTAGAGGGTTTCATTAAGTAATTACATTAGTGAAATATCTAGATATTTGTTAAGGAGATATTTTAGGCTAAAGGTTAAAGGATGTTACTTTATTGTGAGCCCTTAGATTAGCTAGAAATTGTTGGAGAAACCTTAGTCCCTCATCCTAAACCCTAACCCTAACTTATTGGCAGCCAACACACATCCCCACCCCCTATAAATGCATCCAATTAATCATTTGCATCATTTTTAATTTATTTTATTTGCCTCTTTTGTGTTCTTCCCTAAACTTCTCCCCAAATATCCAAAACAACTCCAAATTGAGCCAAACTTCTTGCATTGGGATCCCCTACCATTGAGGATGCTAAGGGGAGCTAGCTAGCAAGGTTGCTCAAGCTTTGGGCATCATCTTTTGAAGAAGAAGAACCCCTCCCCCTTTCCTTGGTTTTCATTGAGTTTTCACTCAATAGGTAAAATGTCTCAAAACCTATTAATATTGTGATTTCTCTTCATGAATGCATGCATCTAGGTACCAGGGATCTATAGGCTAAGTTTTGTAGGAATTAGGTTGGGTTTGGTGTCCGTATCGGACACGTATCTAGGTCTTTATGCAAGTGTTTGATGTATTGCCTCTGTGAATTAAATGTTAATAATTTTGAAAACTAATTACACAAATTTCTAGCCCTATAGGTGTAGATCTAGGAACCCTAGCTCTGAGCACGAATCTGTGCTGTTTTTGTATCGAAAATTGACACGGACACGCTGTACGATGCTGTCGTGCAGTGTCCTGCTACCCGACCTCTCTTTCTCCCCAAACACGACACGTGGACACTTCAGACTTGACATGGGAGAAGGGGCAATGTTTGTCATGCCTCCCTCGAAGTTTGGTGTTGAATCGTGTCGTGTCGAGGGAGCACGGACACGTGCACTGGTTTTATACTGCACAGTGCGTGCAGTAGATCGCGTTCTGATACGCGTCTCGTGTCCTTTATACACGACACGTGGACACGTATCAGGGTGTGGAACACGAAGCCTGACCCTAGGTGAACCTGTACACGTGATCATGAGTTACGAGGACACGCGTGTCGTGTCCTACACTCGTGTGCACCTCTGCACGACACTGTGTTGTTTTGTGTCTGTGTGTGTGCCTAAAACATGATTGTTTGTGTGCAGACACGTTGTGTCTTGCTGTGTGGACACGAATTGATATGAGAGACACGAACACATGTGACACAGTTATTACCAACCATTTAAGTGTAATATTAGCATGAATTTATATGTCAATTAGCATTCTTTTCATTGTTCACTGACACAGTGCACTATTTTCACTTTTCTGATTTAGACACGTTCGTGTCCATTCTTGTGGATACGAATACCCTCCCTCTGACATATAAACATATGGACAACACCACTGTCCACCTGTCTTTGGGTTCACATGAGAATTGATCCATTTTAGGTTCAAATGATAAAATTGATACATGGTTTCCATTTATATTTTTTACTGTTATTAACACATAAATTCCTGAGATTTCTGAAACAGTAGTGTAAAACCTGAGTTTTGAACCTTGAAATGAAATGGTGGATTGAATTTATGGAACTTAGTTAGGATTCCACTGATCTAAATCTATGGTTGTAAGTTAACTGTCATTTACTGTTTTACCTATAACCTGAGAACCCTTAACCAATGAACCTGGGTTTAAATGAAAATTGAGAAATTGTTTCATTGGTTGATACTTGATTTTGATTGACATTTGGTTTCGATTTATGTATGGGTACACTGCTATTTAAATCTGAGATGGTAGGGTTCTTGTGGTGGTTATTTGAATGCAAGGTATAACTGAGTTCAAATGTAAATTTCTGAGATTTCCTATGTTTTAAAACTGAGAATTTGGGGTGTTAAAAATGAAATTGGATTGATATCAAAACTGAGATTTTCCCAAATGTTAACCTGTGTACATACACTTAACTGAATTTGGCAATACCTGAGATTTCCCAAATGAACCTGAGAATGGATGGGGTTTGAATGAAACTGAGTTTTGTTTCAAATACAAAACTGAGAACTTGGTTTTGATTTGTAATGAACTGAGTTTGGTAATACAAATGTAAGAATTGAATATGTATGTTTCCAGTTTTGTAATAAAAACTGAGATTTGGGTTTAGTTTCTAAACTACTTAAAATACATTGATTTCCTTCCTATCCTATTTCATCAAATGAGCTGAACTAACTGTGTTGTTAAACTGAAAAGTTAGCTTGGTTATTAACTGAAATTTGTTTCATTGCCTGAGATTAACCCCCTCTATATGCATGCCTATTCACTACACACATGGACACCCCATAAACACACACAACACCCTACCAATTCCTGTCAACATATATACCTGAGACACACCCCCCACTGTCTTCCTTACACTACACTCATACACCCTCACATTTCCCTATCACTCTTCACACACACATAGTGATATACACATCTATGCACCCTCTCTCACATTCTCTCTATATAAATTCCTAGTCTTCATAAGGTTAAGTTATGTATGTGATAGGTGTACCTATTTAATATGTGAAATGTTGCCTATATATATATATGTATGTTGAGTTATATGTGTGTATATATATATATATATATATATATATATATATATATATATATATATATATATATATATATATATATATGTGTGTGTGTAATATATGACATGTGTTAGGTGTAGGCCTAGATGTAAACTAGGAAGTGTGAAGTTGGTTTGACTTGTGTTATATAGGTTGTAAGGACTTGGTATGCTAGCATAGGCTAGTTTAGCCTTGATTAGACTAGTATGGTCTTGTTAGACCTAGTTTGACTTCCAGAGTTGATCAGGAGTTGACTTTGGGCCTAGTTTGACCTAGAATCATGTAGAATGCATAGTAGGACCTTATTTTACTATTTTGGACATGTTGTGACTTGTGCTGATCTGTTTAGGAGCCAGACACCACTCCTCGGGCAGTACTTTTCATATTGGACATTCAGATACAGGCGAGTACATTCTCTGATCGTTTCATACTTGTCACGATTTATATTCTCGCTCTAGATTACTTTTACTTGATGCTGCCACGTTATCATCACGGATTAGTACTATACGGATCTCTTCTTGGGATGTTATCCCCCTTAGCGGGAGCATCAGATACTTTATGACATATGTTTCATGTACATCATGTATTCCTCGCTTCTGCATTATTCATGTACACTCATGTTCTCTCATGTTCTTTCATGTACGTTCATGTACTTTCATGTTCTTTCATGTACGCTCATGTTTCCTCATGTGTTTCTTGTGTAACCAAAATATCATGTACGTAACGTAACGGGACTAGATCCTTGTGTATTAATTGTGGGTAGGGGTGAGTATAAATGGTCATGTGATTTACCCATCATGTTCACTCTGTTACTTTTCATGTTTTATCATGTACACATCAGCCTTATTGGCTGATGTCCCACATGTTCACTCATGTACATCATGTTCAACCTAAGCCAATTATATGCCATCTCGTACTCTAAATCACTAGTCACTTACAGTTCTTACTTATCATGTATATATTTCCAGTTATCAAATATCTCTCATGTTTCATGTACATCTTCTTACAGCGTTTCATGTATCTTACTCTATTGCCTGCTTTATATTTTCTGCCTTGATATGAACTGCATGAGATGTACTGTGCTCGCTCCTGTCCTGACTGGACCTGTTGAAAATATTACAGAGGATGAGGATGAGGCCCTTTACACCACCTATTACGGAGCAGGCTTAGACGACACCTGCGACCTGGCTCCTCTGGAGGACCCAGCTGCAGTTCAGGATACTACTCCCATAGTCTAGGCTAGTCAGCTAGGCTTTATCTTTCTTTTCAGCATTGTTTTTGGCTTTCAGTTGTTGTTTTGAGATGTATATATTCTTTCATATTCTGTAGTTGAGACTTGTACTTGGAATGTTTCTGAGATGTTATCTTAGATAATAGACTCTTCTGATTATCTGTACTTCACTTTTGAGTTCTATATCATATCGTACTTTTCTTTCTTAGTTGTGATTGAGTTTACATTCTGCTATGTCACCCCCATTCGGGGAGTATAAACTGCCTGGCATTATATATTGTTAGATGTTGTGACCTAGGACAGCGTTCTACCGCCGACACTGCGGCGTAGGCTGGACGTACCCACTTCTCGTGCCCTTACTCTAGGGTGCGGGTCGTGACACGTTTTCAGTGGTGGCCCATACAGGTCGAGTTTATATAGTGGTATTCGAACTAGAGTATCACTACAGCCTGCAGTAGGAGTAGAATATTTTGGGGTACTCAATCACATTAGGAAAAGCTCTTAACTTGATTCTTGTTATCAAATTCTTGCTACATGAATACTTTCTTTTGAAAATAAACTGTCCTCCCTTGATTTATCGCTTCTTTCTCAGCAATTGATATCCTTGTTTGATCTGTCTTCAGGATGGTGGAGACGCGGTTACAGCGTGCCATTCAGGAAGATACTGTAGAGGGGACTGCTACCTCTCAGCCAGTTCGGCAGGGACGGGAGGCTACAGCTCCTGCCCTCTCTGCCCATATTGGGACTTCAGCAGCAGCTGAGGGTATGTCTCCACGAGTTCGGAGGCAGGACCCAGTCACTCCAGAGATGTCTTTTCGACAGCCGCTGCCTACAGGACACGTGGACGCGGTGCAGATGTTTGCCTACTTCCAGCAGTTCATGGACAGACAGCAGGTTCGACAGGATAGAGGCATGGAGTTGGCCGTCACGACAGCCACGGCTCGACCAGTGGTGCAGCAGCCGAAGACACCTGGGATCGAGCAATTCCAGAAGATGAGCCCAGAGACTTCTTGGGGACAGAGGGGATTATATATGCTGACGAGTGGATCGAGCATATGGAGGAGATCTTCCGCTTGGCCAGGATTCCAGCAGATCTCCAGATAGAGGCTGCAGCTAGCCGGATGCGAGATCTTGCTCGTACCTGGTATCAGTCGGACCCCAGGGTGGGGGTACCAGGGCAGACTTGGGAGCAGTTCAGGGGCTTCTTCAAGAAGAAGTTCTTCCCAGATTCAGCAGTCAGAGCCTTGGAGACGCAGTTTGAGAGCTTGGTCCAGGGGAGCCTCTCAGTAGAGGAGTATGCGGGAGAATTTGGCCGTCTCGGCAGGTTTGTTGAGGGATTGAGCGAGACGGCGAAGGCCCAGAGGTTTCGGAAGGGTCTTGTCAGGGAGGTCAAGTCCTTGACCAAGGGCAACAGGGATGCCACGTTCGAGGAGATTCTGTCAGGAGCCTTATTGGCAGAGGATGATCTTGAGCTTAGGCTCAAGAAGGGACGAGACCCAGTTGGGGGCAGCAGTAGCGGAGGCCAGGCCAAGAGGCCTCACGTTCAGCACCAGCAGCCGAGGCAGTTCCAGCCGCAGCCGTTCCAGCAAAGACAGCAGCAGCAGCAGAGACAGCAGCAGGCCCCTAGACAGCAGCAGGTTACCTTTTGCCCTTTTTGTAAGAAACCAGGGCACGATTGGGGTGAGTGCAGGATGAGGCTAGGCAAGTGCCTACTCTGTGGATCATCGGATCATCAGTTGAGAGAGTGTCCCAAGTCTACGGGACGGACAGCTCAGGGAGCAGGAGCCAGGGCTCCAGTAGGCCAACAGCAGGCTAGAGGAGGCCAGCAGGGGCGAGCTTACGCCATGACGTTTGAGGATGCTCAAGCAGTAGGAGAGGCACTTGCAGGTTCTGTTCTTTTCGATTCCATTCCTACCTTGCCTCGTTGTTTCCATCTTGAAATTCAATTCCATCTGTTCCTATCTTCCCTATTTGTTGATAAATTAGAATCTGTATGTTGTTGATTTAACCTTTTACCGAATTATATGGGCTAGGTCGCCTCAATTATGGGATCTAGAGTCTCCTATAGTTATATTAGTTGGTACGGCGAGGGCATAGTCTGTGCTGCAGACTCCATGGGTGCCGTAGCCTTACTTACTAATATGGCGAGGAAATTCTGATTATCATGATTCTGGATAGACGCATATGATTATCTATTTATATTAAAATAATTTCAAAAACCAACTATTTCCATCTTTCGTTTCAGTCTTTCAAAATATATATATATATAAATAGATTGGTAAAATGTTTTGATACTATTCTAAGACTTTGAATTGATTAAGGGTATTTAACCTAGGAGGAGTACGACCATCTTAATTTCGAGGACAAAATTCTTTTAAGGAGGGTAGACTTGTAACACCCACTTTTCCAAAATAAGGGTAAATTTGAACTTTTGTATTTTAAATCATTAGAATATTTGATTTTAGTCATGATATAATTTTTGGTGATTTTTAGTTATTTTAAAACTATTTAATTGAGTGAAATGTGAATTGGTGTTTTGCTAGTGTAACATTAGTCATACATGACCTAGAAGACTAATCATGACCAATGAGATCTAATCATGTGTTTAGGATTTCAAATTTCTACTTTTAAGCCTAGGGGTATTTTAGTTATTTTGACACTTTTGTGAAATTGTGAATTATATTAATTAAATATGTGTTAGTTAAATTGTTGAGTCTTGACCTAGAAGTTAGCCTAATATAGATTGTTAATCATGACCCTAGAGACTAAGTTAGAGGGTTTCATTAAGTAATTACATTAGTGAAATATCTAGATATTTGTTAAGGAGATATTTTAGGCTAAAGGTTAAAGGATGTTACTTTAATTGTGAGCCCTTAGATTAGCTAGAAATTGTTGGAGAAACCTTAGCCCCTCATCCTAAACCCTAACCCTAACTTATTGGCAGCCAACACACATCTCCACCCCCTATAAATGCATCCTATTAATCATTTGCATCATTTTTAATTTATTTTATTTGCCTCTTTTGTGTTCTTCCCTAAACTTCTCCCCAAATATCCAAAACAACTCCAAATTGAGCCAAACTTCTTGCATTGGGATCCCCTACCATTGAGGATGCTAAGGGGAGCTAGCTAGCAAGGTTGCACAAGCTTTGGGCATCATCTTTTGAAGAAGAACCCCTCCCCCTTTCCTTGGTTTTCATTGAGTTTTCACTCAATAGGTAAAATGCCTCAAAACCTATTAATATTGTGATTTCTCTCCATGAATGCATGCATCTAGGTACCAGGGATCTATAGGCTAAGTTTTGTAGGAATTAGGTTGGGTGGTGTCCGTATCGGACACGTATCTAGGTCTTTATGCAAGTGTTTGATGTATTGCCTCTGTGAATTAAATGTTAATAATTTCGAAAACTAATTACACAAATTTCTAGCCCTATAGGTGTAGATCTAGGAACCCTAGCTCTGAGCACGAATCTGTGCTGTTTTCGTGTCGAAAATTAACACGGACACGCTGTACGATGCTGTCGTGCAGTGTCCTGCTACCCGACCTCTCTTTCTCCCCATACACGACACGTGGACACTTCAAACTTGACATGGGGGAAGGGGCAATGTCTGTCATGCCTCCCCCAAAGTTTGGTGTCGAATCGTGTTGTGTCGAGGGAGCACGGACACGTGCACTAGTTTTACACTGCACAGTGCGTGCAGTAGATCACGTTCTGATACGCGTCTCGTGTCCTTTATACACGACACATGGATACGTATCAGGGTGTGGAACACGAAGCCTGACCCTAGGTGAACCTGTACACGTGATCACGAGTTACGAGGACACGCGTGTCGTGTCCTACACTCGTGTGCACCTCTACACGACACTGTGTTGTTTTGTGTCTGTATGTGTGCCTAAAACGTGATTGTTTGTGTGCAGACACGTTGTGTCTTGCTGTGTGGACACGAATTGATATGAGAGACACGAACACATGTGACACAGTTATTACCAACCATTTAAGTGTAATATTAGCATGAATTTTGTAAGCCCCCTGAATTTCTGGAATTTTTTTCGAATTTCCTAAATGATTTATTCTCGATAATTAATTTTGATTTAATTAGTTATTATCATTTAATGCTCTTTACCGTGACTTGGAATTCTAGAGCATCAGGGATGCCAGTCTCTGGAAACTTCCTTCTTGAAGTTTGTAGTAGACGAGATTACCTTCATGTTGATATATGGTGTCCCATCCAAACTCGTTCCCTTGTGCTCCTTTTGTATCGCACAACTTCGGGTCAAATTAGACCAATTAATCATTGATTAATTATTCCCACTTTTATTTTTGATCTTCGTATGCGCGTTGCCGTGACTTTTAATTTAGGAGCACCAGACCTGTCATTTTCTCGAAACCAATTTGTCATGCCTGATCTACTCGAGACGCTCTTCACCCCTGACCTTCGTGTCCCACTCAGACACTCCATTTTGTGCTCTATTTCCTTCGCACAACTTTCGGTTCAATTTAGGCCAATTAATTATCTGCCGTAAAACCTGATTTAAATTTCAATTTAATTTCGGGACCCGACATCGACCCAATCCAGTCAACCCAAAATATGGCCCTGGCCTGTTTTGAGTAAACTATGCAGATGTCACTTGCGTGCCACAATTTCGATCCCCCTTGTGCTCATATTTTATCCATGATTTAATTTGGTTTAATTTATAAATTAATTAAATCTTGGCTTCGACCTTGTCCAAACTTGGCCCAACGCCCAACCCAGTTTAGTGTGGGCCCTGTCATGACTGTCCGTACACCCCACTGATATTTTCTCATTTTTTTTCTCCACTCAAAAATGTCTCTATATATATATAAATATCTCCTCTCCATTTTACAAATATATATGTATATATATACATATATATATATATTGTGTAATATCTATTCTCTCTCTCTCCCATTAAAACAGCACACAACCCCATCACAGTACACCCCCCTTTTCTCTTGGACCGAAACCCTCTCTCTCTCTCTCTCTCACAAATATCTCACTTTCTCTCTCTCTCTCTCTCTAAATATTACTTCCTCCCTCTCTCCCTTTTAAACTTATAACAAACACACACCACCTCACAACCGACACCCCTCTCCCATCAGGACAGCACCCCCTCCCCACTTCGAGTACACGAGCAACAGCCCTTTTTTTTTTCCTCTTCTTCATCATCATCATCATCTCTCTCCTTCTCAACTCCTTCATCTTCTTCTTCATGTTCTTCTTCTTATTTTTAACACCATCACCATCATCTAAAACACCACCACCACCACTTTCACAAACCGCCACCATCCCCCACACCATCTCCGCCGCCGTGCGCCACCACGTGGCCGGCGAGCTTTCCCCCCCCCTCCCGGCTGCTCCGCGGCCGCGTGCCACCGCAGCGCAGGAGCAGCAGCTAGCTGCAGCTGCAACAGCAGCGCGAGCAGCAGCTCCGGCGGCGCTGCCCGCCGTCGCGCGCCACCGCGCGGCCAACCGCCGCCGCCGGCGACCCCCACCTCCGGCGCGCGCACCCCGGGCGACCTCCCCCTGGCCACCGCCATCCTCCCCGGCGCAACGCACAGTCGATCCGTGCGTTTTGCACGAGATTCCGCCGTGACGCGCGCGCGCGAAGTCCAGAATTCGCGTCCCAAAACAGCAACTTCGCGCCGATTTTCTGGGAGATCCGACCGTTGGATCGGCGATCTCTTTCCTCCGTCGCAATCTCGGTATATAGCTCTTCACTCCCCTAAAATTTCACCCGTTAATTCTGTCGTTTGCCGTGTGAAAATTGGCCACCAAGTTGACGATTTAATTGCGTTATTTTTGGACAGTTTCGCGACGCCAACTTCGCGGGTTCGTATCTCCTCCATCGCAGCTCCGTTTTGTGCGCCACCAGTTCCGGTGCACAGCTGGTATAACCCTCTTCCTGCCCCCTTTAGATTTCATTTCAGTTTGAGTTTGTTAGGTCGGTCGAATTCGACGCCAAAGTTGGCCGTTCGAATTCTTTAATTTGCACTAGTTAAATTTTATTTTTGAACCCGGGACTCCGGATTCAAATTCTGACACCACCAGTAGACTCGTGGCGTCGTTCTGGCCTGTTTTCATATAAAGTTTGCCTGATTTGGAGAACGTGGGCCCGGGCACGCATTTCGGTGCAAAACGGGTCCCACTTTCTGAGTCAACGGGACTTTTTGACGCCGGCTCATCGGAATCCAATTCCGGATATACCGTTGAGTTCGTATCGTCATTCTGGACTCGTTGACATATAATTTGCTGAGTTTTGAGGATATTGGCTCCGACACGCTTTTCCGTGCAAATCGGTTTCCAATGTCCGGGTCAACGGACCAATTTGAGATCGGGTCAACGGAATCCAATTCTGGATATACCGTTGGGTTCGTATCTTCATTCTGGACTCGTGGACATATAATTTGTTAGGTTTTGAGCACTTTTATTTTGGCACGTTTTTCGGTGCAAAGTGTGTCCAACGGCGGACATGATTTTGGCCCGAAATTACCGTTTTGCCCCTGTGTCCAAATTAGACTTTTGGACAGGCAATCCTAGCTGATTTGACCATTCTGGACACGTTGGTGATGTTAGTTTCATCATCCGACAACATCTGTATATTTCTTCCCTTTTTGTGTCATCCTATTATTATAATATTTTCTCCTTCTGGTTGTTTTAGAGACCCGTCGATTTCAGTGATTTCTAAATCACTGAAATTCATAAGTTGACCTTGTAGAGGTTTATAGAGACTAGCTTGACCATGGTTGACTACTTTGACTAGACGTCGAAGTAGAGTCAACAGTTGACCTAGGTTTGATCAGACTTGACCAACTTGGCTTTTTGACCAAAGTCAACTGTAGGTCAACCATTGACCTGTTTAACCTAGATTAGACTTAGGGTTGACCAGTTGACCAAAGTCAACTATACGTCAACCTTGACCCAGTTTGTCTTAGATTGACCTAGATGTTAGTATGTCTTTTGACCCTGATCAGCTCTTGTATTATTTCATCTTTAGGTCTGTGGCTTTACTCTGAACCCTGATTCATATTGACAGCAGGACCCCAGGCGAGTACATTCTCTGATAATAATTCTGTTTTATGATATCGTTTTTGTTTCTAGTATTTAGTGTAGATATCCTTGTTCTCTTGACACATTGTTCACACGGATTGGTATTTGTTGGATCCCGTCATAAGATGTTATTCCTCTTATATATGGTATGCCTTGTGCAAGTCTTCATTGTTTCCTTGTTCATAGTATAGACACGATTCCTGTGAAGGAGAGCTACTTCACAGAGAATGCGTGTCATGACGTGTCATGACTGGATCCACTATATTAGTCAGGGATGGGGGTGTTAGCGTAGATATGTGATCAATACCCCACAGATATTGTATCATCATTGTATAGTGTTAATCATACACTCACGTATGATTAGCCAGGCCAAACATTGTATCAAGTTCTAAGCCGGTCACATGTTGAAACTAGTGCTAAACTCACATAGATATAGTTCCAGATTCTTGTACATGATTTATACTATTTTCCCTGTTCTTACATTCAGTTACAGTCTTGACATGCCTTACCATGATTCATGTACACATTATTTACCTCGTATATTCTCTCTATTTACTGCTACATTTTCAATATCGTCTAATTAGAACTGTTATTTGAGATTTGTGCTCGTTCCGCTCCTGACTGGATACGTTATGAAATTTTAGGAGTAGTTGTGTCCTCATTATTGGACTTCATGATGTTGCTAGCTGAGGTGGATCTCACTATTCTTCTATGTGAGTTGCCTGGTAGTTATTCTTAGTTAGTCTTATTGTTCCTTCTTTATCTTTCATGTCTTATGATCATTGTAGATTCTAGTTGTTCTAGTGATATTGTTATTATTTCTTGTCTTATCTTCCTTAGTTTTCGTGATGTGACATGAGTACATTTCTAGATATAGATTCATAGAAGTAGTAGTTAGTATAGTATACTTGACAGCGTTCTACCGTCGATACCGCGGCGTAGGCTGGGCGTGGCCCACGTATTCGTACCCGTATATCCGGGTGCGGGTCGTGACACGTTTTTAGTGGTGGCCCATGCAGGTCAGTCTTTGCAATTAATGCGAAGTCGTGGTAGTACTTGAGCTTTTCTGTACTACTGCGAGCCTGCCCTAGGATTAAGGTTGAGACATGGAATATTTTAGGATTTGGTACTCAGTCACGTATTAGGAACTCTTGGTAGATTCTAGGGATGACCCCTGAGAATCTTATTTCGAAACTCTTCGAATCTTTCTCCATTCGTTTCTATCCGTCCTGATTCCTGGGATATCTCTCAGTTATCGTACTTTATTCTTTCTTGGAATGAGTTTGTGGACCCCAGAGGAAGGTATAAGTTGGACTTGTATATCATCTAGGTTGGGGAGAAAATATGATTTACCAACCTCGTATCATGGTCGAGGGTTATTTTAGATTATATTCCACCATTTTCTATCTTGACCTAGGTAGTACCCTCGGGACTTTCCCTGAAATTTTCCTCTGAACCCTATCTCGGAAGTTGTTTCCGTTGTTTCTATTAACTTACCCTTGACTTGTTGTTGAAATTTAAATCTTAATATTCGTTGTTGACCTTTGATTTTGTTTCGGATAATTCTTTTAAGAATTGAGTTAAGATATCCTGATAAACATATTTTGGACAAGGACGATGAGAACGGTAGGTGTCTACTTTATTTATGGAATTTAGAATCCATTGCAGTCATATTAGCTAGCGAGACATGGACATGGAGCCTGATTTTGGATATACTATCCTCGTTATGTCATTTAGGTTCTCTTGCAGCCATACCGGTTGGCGTGGTAAGGAATCTAGATGACATGATTATAGGGTGTATACCATAGTTATGGACTTCATTGTTTATTACCGCTATGCTTACTGGCGTGGCGAAAATTCTGGCAACATGATTTGGGATAGACGTATATGGTTATCAGGTCGTATCTTAAATTGATTCATTTCTTTTACCAATTGAGCAAGATAATTCCTACCATTATTTCTTGTTTATCATTATTTTTTTCTCCCATCGCATAATGATTTTCTCATCTTACCGTCATTTCCTTTGCCTTGTTTAGCTATGTCTTGATTACACAAATCACCCCGTACTTGAACTTCATTTATATCTTCAATTCTCCTAATCGTCTCTAAAATCGTGCCCCAATGACTTGACTTATTTCTGAAATCATGCACATATGATTTTGTTCATATCATGATTCTATCGTGCCAAATCCCTCATCGTGCCTGAACAATTGTAAATCGATTTTCTTGATCGTGCAAACTCATCATTCTTGGATCGTGCCTAAAATATTGCCTAAATCTTTTATCATGTTTTAACCCCACTACCAACCTTTAATTTCGAGGACGAAATTTTTATAAGGTGGGTAGGATGTAAGCCCCCTGAATTTCTGGAATTTTTTTCGAATTTCCTAAATGATTTATTCTCGATAATTAATTTTGATTTAATTAGTTATTATCATTTAATGCTCTTTACCGTGACTTGGAATTCTAGAGCATCAGGGATGCTAGTCTCTGGAAACTTCCTTCTTGAAGTTTGTAGTAGACGAGATTACCTTCATGTTGATATATGGTGTCCCATCCAAACTCGTTCCCTTGTGCTCCTTTTGTATCGCGCAACTTCGGGTCAAATTAGACCAATTAATCATTGATTAATTATTCCCACTTTTATTTTTGATCTTCGTATGCGCGTTGCCGTGACTTTTAATTTAGGAGCACCAGACCTGTCATTTTCTCGAAACCAATTTGTCATGCCTGATCTACTCGAGACGCTCTTCACCCCTGACCTTCGTGTCCCACTCAGACACTCCATTTTGTGCTCTATTTCCTTCGCACAACTTTCGGTTCAATTTAGGCCAATTAATTATCTGCCGTAAAACCTGATTTAAATTTCAATTTAATTTCGGGACCCGACATCGACCCAATCCAGTCAACCCAAAATATGGCCCTGGCCTGTTTTGAGTAAACTATGAAGATGTCACTTGCGTGCCACAATTTCGATCCCCCTTGTGCTCATATTTTATCCATGATTTAATTTGGTTTAATTTATAAATTAATTAAATCTTGGCTTCGACCTTGTCCAAACTTGGCCCAACGCCCAACCCAGTTTAGTGTGGGCCCTGTCATGACTGCCCGTACACCCCACTGATATTTTCTCATTTTTTTTCTCCACTCAAAAATGTCTCTATATATATATAAATATCTCCTCTCCATTTTACAAATATATATGTATATATATACATATATATATATTGTGTAATATCTATTCTCTCTCTCTCTCCCATTAAAACAGCACACAACCCCATCACAGTACACCCCCCTTTTCTCTTGGACCGAAACCCTCTCTCTCTCTCTCTCTCACAAATATCTCACTTTCTCTCTCTCTCTCTCTAAATATTACTTCCTCCCTCTCTCCCTTTTAAACTTATAACAAACACACACCACCTCACAACCGACACCCCTCTCCCATCAGGACAGCACCCCCTCCCCACTTCGAGTACACGAGCAACAGCCCTTTTTTTTTTTTCCTCTTCTTCATCATCATCATCATCTCTCTCCTTCTCAACTCCTTCATCTTCTTCTTCATGTTCTTCTTCTTATTTTTAACACCATCACCATCATCTAAAACACCACCACCACCACTTTCACAAACCGCCACCATCCCCCACACCATCTCCGCCGCCGTGCGCCACCACGTGGCCGGCGAGCTTTCCCCCCCCCCCCCCGGCTGCTCCGCGGCCGCGTGCCACCGCAGCGCAGGAGCAGCAGCTAGCTGCAGCTGCAACAGCAGCGCGAGCAGCAGCTCCGGCGGCGCTGCCCGCCGTCGCGCGCCACCGCGCGGCCAACCGCCGCCGCCGGCGACCCCCACCTCCGGCGCGCGCACCCCGGGCGACCTCCCCCTGGCCACCGCCATCCTCCCCGGCGCAACGCACAGTCGATCCGTGCGTTTTGCACGAGATTCCGCCGTGACGCGCGCGCGCGAAGTCCAGAATTCGCGTCCCAAAACAGCAACTTCGTGCCGATTTTCTGGGAGATCCGACCGTTGGATCGGCGATCTCTTTCCTCCGTCGCAATCTCGGTATATAGCTCTTCACTCCCCTAAAATTTCACCCGTTAATTCTGTCGTTTGCCGTGTGAAAATTGGCCACCAAGTTGACGATTTAATTGCGTTATTTTTGGACAGTTTCGCGACGCCAACTTCGCGGGTTCGTATCTCCTCCATCGCAGCTCCGTTTTGTGCGCCACCAGTTCCGGTGCACAGCTGGTATAACCCTCTTCCTGCCCCCTTTAGATTTCATTTCAGTTTGAGTTTGTTAGGTCGGTCGAATTCGACGCCAAAGTTGGCCGTTCGAATTCTTTAATTTGCACTAGTTAAATTTCATTTTTGAACCCGGGACTCCGGATTCAAATTCTGACACCACCAGTAGACTCGTGGCGTCGTTCTGGCCTGTTTTCATATAAAGTTTGCCTGATTTGGAGAACGTGGGCCCGGGCACGCATTTCGGTGCAAAACGGGTTCCACTTTCTGAGTCAACGGGACTTTTTGACGCCGGCTCATCGGAATCCAATTCCGGATATACCGTTGAGTTCGTATCGTCATTCTGGACTCGTTGACATATAATTTGCTGAGTTTTGAGGATATTGGCTCCGACACGCTTTTCCGTGCAAATCGGTTTCCAATGTCCGGGTCAACGGACCAATTTGAGATCGGGTCAACGGAATCCAATTCTGGATATACCGTTGGGTTCGTATCTTCATTCTGGACTCGTGGACATATAATTTGTTAGGTTTTGAGCACTTTTATTTCGGCACGTTTTTCGGTGCAAAGTGTGTCCAACGGCGGATATGATTTTGGCCCGAAATTACCGTTTTGCCCCTGTGTCCAAATTAGACTTTTGGACAGGCAATCCTAGCTGATTTGACCATTCTGGACACGTTGGTGATGTTAGTTTCATCATCCGACAACATCTGTATATTTCTTCCCTTTTTGTGTCATCCTATTATTATAATATTTTCTCCTTCTGGTTGTTTTAGAGACCCGTCGATTTCAGTGATTTCTAAATCACTGAAATTCATAAGTTGACCTTGTAGAGGTTTATAGAGACTAGCTTGACCATGGTTGACTACTTTGACTAGACGTCGAAGTAGAGTCAACAGTTGACCTAGGTTTGATCAGACTTGACCAACTTGGCTTTTTGACCAAAGTCAACTGTAGGTCAACCATTGACCTGTTTAACCTAGATTAGACTTAGGGTTGACCAGTTGACCAAAGTCAACTATACGTCAACCTTGACCCAGTTTGTCTTAGATTGACCTAGATGTTAGTATGTCTTTTGACCCTGATCAGCTCTTGTATTATTTCATCTTTAGGTCTGTGGCTTTACTCTGAACCCTGATTCATATTGACAGCAGGACCCCAGGCGAGTACATTCTCTGATAATAATTCTGTTTTATGATATCGTTTTTGTTTCTAGTATTTAGTGTAGATATCCTTGTTCTCTTGACACATTGTTCACACGGATTGGTATTTGTTGGATCCCGTCATAAGATGTTATTCCTCTTATATATGGTATGCCTTGTGCAAGTCTTCATTGTTTCCTTGTTCATAGTATAGACACGATTCCTGTGAAGGAGAGCTACTTCACAGAGAATGCGTGTCATGACGTGTCATGACTGGATCCACTATATTAGTCAGGGATGGGGGTGTTAGCGTAGATATGTGATCAATACCCCACAGATATTGTATCATCATTGTATAGTGTTAATCATACACTCACGTATGATTAGCCAGGCCAAACATTGTATCAAGTTCTAAGCCGGTCACATGTTGAAACTAGTGCTAAACTCACATAGATATAGTTCCAGATTCTTGTACATGATTTATACTATTTTCCCTGTTCTTACATTCAGTTACAGTCTTGACATGCCTTACCATGATTCATGTACACATTATTTATCTCGTATATTCTCTCTATTTACTGCTACATTTTCAATATCGTCTAATTAGAACTGTTATTTGAGATTTGTGCTCGTTCCGCTCCTGACTGGATACGTTATGAAATTTTAGGAGTAGTTGTGCCCTCATTATTGGACTTCATGATGTTGCTAGCTGAGGTGGATCTCACTATTCTTCTATGTGAGTTGCCTGGTAGTTATTCTTAGTTAGTCTTATTGTTCCTTCTTTATCTTTCATGTCTTATGATCATTGTAGATTCTAGTTGTTCTAGTGATATTGTTATTATTTCTTGTCTTATCTTCCTTAGTTTTCGTGATGTGACATGAGTACATTTCTAGATATATTTTCATAGAAGTAGTAGTTAGTATAGTATACTTGACAGCGTTCTACCGCCGATACCGCGGCGTAGGCTGGGCGTGGCCCACGTATTCGTACCCGTATATCCGGGTGCGGGTCGTGACAAATTTATATGTCAATTAGCATTTTTTTCATTGTTCACTGACACAGTGCACTATTTTCACTTTTCTGATTTAGACACGTTCGTGTCCATTCTTGTGGACACGAATACCCTCCCTCTGACATATAAACATATGGACAACACCACTGTCCACCTGTCTTTGGGTTCACATGAGAATTGATCCATTTTAGGTTCAAATGATAAAATTGATACATGGTTTCCATTTATATTTTTTACTGTTATTAACACATAAATTCCTGAGATTTCTGAAACAGTAGTGTAAAACCTGAGTTTTGAACCTTGAAATGAAATGGTGGATTGAATTTATGGAACTTAGTTAGGATTCCACTGATCTAAATCTATGGTTGTAAGTTAACTGTCATTTACTGTTTTACCTATAACCTGAGAACCCTTAACCAATGAACCTGGGTTTAAATGAAAACTGAGAAATTGTTTCATTGGTTGATACTTGATTTTGATTGACATTTGGTTTCGATTTATGTATGGGTACACTGCTATTTAAATCTGAGATGGTAGGGTTCTTGTGGTGGTTATTTGAATGCAAGGTATAACTGAGTTCAAATGTAAATTTTTGAGATTTCCTATGTTTTGAAACTGAGAATTTGGGGTGTTAAAAATGAAATTGGATTGATATCAAAACTGAGATTTTCCCAAATGTTAACCTGTGTACATACACTTAACTGAATTTGGCAATACCTGAGATTTCCCAAATGAACCTGAGAATGGATGGGGTTTGAATGAAACTGAGTTTTGTTTCAAATACAAAACTGAGAACTTGGTTTTGATTTGTAATGAACTAACTGAGTTTGGTAATACAAATGTAAGAATTGAATATGTATGTTTCCAGTTTTGTAATGAAAACTGAGATTTGGGTTTAGTTTCTAAACTACTTAAAATACATTGATTTCCTTCCTATCCTATTTCATCAAATGAGCTGAACTAACTGTGTTGTTAAACTGAAAAGTTAGCTTGGTTATTAACTGAAATTTGTTTCATTGCCTGAGATTAACCCCCTCTATATGCATGCCTATTCACTACACACATGGACACCCCATAAACACACACAACACCCTACCAATTCCTGTCAACATATATACCTGAGACACACCCCCCACTGTCTTCCTTACACTACACTCATACACCCTCACATTTCCCTATCACTCTTCACACACACATAGTGATATACACATCTATGCACCCTCTCTCACATTCTCTCTATATAAATTCCTAGTCTTCATAAGGTTAAGTTATGTATGTGATAGGTGTACCTATTTAATATGTGAAATGTTGCCTATATATATATGTATGTTGAGTTATATATATATATATATATATATATATATATATATATATATATATATATATATATATATATATGACATGTGTTAGGTGTAGGCCTAGATGTAAACTAGGAAGTGTGAAGTTGGTTTGACTTGTGTTATATAGGTTGTAAGGACTTGGTATGCTAGCATAGGCTAGTTTAGCCTTGATTAGACTAGTATGGTCTTGTTAGACCTAGTTTGACTTCCAGAGTTGACCAGGAGTTGACTTTGGGCCTAGTTTGACCTAGAATCATGTAGAATACATAGTAGGACCTTATTTTACTATTTTGGACTTGTTGTGACTTGTGCTGATCTGTTTAGGAGCCAGACACCACTCCTCGGGCAGTACTTTTCATATTGGACATTCAGATACAGGCGAGTACATTCTCTGATCGTTTCATACTTGTCACGATTTATATTCTCGCTCTAGATTACTTTTACTTGATGCTGTCACGTTATTATCACGGATTAGTACTATACGGATCTCTTCTTGGGATGTTATCCCCCTTAGCGGGAGCATCGGATACTTTATGACATGTGTTTCATGTACATCATGTATTCATCGCTTCTGCGTTATTCATGTACACTCATGTTCTCTCATGTTCTTTCATGTACGTTCATGTACTTTCATGTTCTTTCATATACGCTCATGTTTCCTCATGTGTTTCCTGTGTAACCAAAACATCATGTACGTAACGTAACGGGACTAGATCTTTGTGTATTAATTGTGGGTAGGGGTGAGTATAAATGGTCATGTGATTTACCCATCATGTTCACTCTGTTACTTTTCATGTTTTATCATGTACACATCAGCCTTATTGGCTGATGTCCCACATGTTCACTCATGTACATCATGTTCAACCTAAGCCAATTACATGCCATCTCGTACTCTAAATCACTAGTCACTTACAGTTCTTACTTATCATGTATATATTTCCAGTTATCAAATATCTCTCCTATTTCATGTACATCTTCTTACAGCGTTTCATGTATCTTACTCTATTGCCTGCTTTATATTTCCTGTCTTGATATGAACTGCATGAGATGTACTGTGCTCGCTCCTGTCCTGACTGGACCTGTTGAAAATATTACAGAGGATGAGGATGAGGCCCTTTACACCACCTATTACGGAGCAGGCTTAGACGACACCTGCGACCTGGCTCCTCTGGAGGACCCAGCTGCAGTTCAGGATACTACTCCCATAGTCTAGGCTAGTCAGCTAGGCTTTATCTTTCTTTTCAGCATTGTTTTTGGCTTTCAGTTGTTGTTTTGAGATGTATATATTCTTTCATATTCTGTAGTTGAGACTTGTACTTGGAATGTTTCTGAGATGTTATCTTAGACACTAGACTCTTCTGATTATCTATACTTCACTTTTGAGTTCTATATCATATCGTACTTTTCTTCCTTAGTTGTGATTGAGTTTACATTCTGCTGTCATCTCCATTCGGGGAGTATAAACTGCCTGCCATTATATATTGTTAGATGTTGTGACTTAGGACAGCGTTCTACCGTCGACACTGCGGCGTAGGCTGGACGTACCCACTTCTCGTGCCCTTACTCTAGGGTGCGGGTCGTGACACGTCAGCGGTAATTGCATTGTAGTTCCCGTCCTTGGGGTAGATGGTGTGGCAGACGATCCGATGGAGCTCGTAGTAGAACGGCTCCAGCTGCACGGAAAGGACCGAAATGGTCGGAGGATTGGGTCCCTTGCAAATGATGGCGCAGAAGTCGTCAAAAGAGACCTCGGCAGAGGGATAGAGAGCAGCCAAGGCCGGCAGAGCATCTCCTTTGTTTGGGACTTTAAGAATTTCGGCAATATCACGAGCCGTCAGGCAAAGGTGCCGATCGTTCACCATGGTCTCGATGGCTTTGTTCTGGATGTTAGCAACCATGTTGCAGTAGAACAAGCGCACCGCGATGGGGTAGACAGACACCTGACGTCGAGGGAGAGAAGAGAGACCAGCCGATTCGAAGAGGGAAAGATGGCCGAAAAAAATATTTCAGTTGATGGCGCGCCCCTTGTAGACGTTGTGGTTCACAAAATGCTGGAACCACGCGTCGGCAGCCAAGGCAGAGGTGGAGATTTTCTGATCATATCCATAGGGGAGAGGCACGGAAGTGAATGGATTGGCAGCGGTGGAGGAGGAGCGAGGATGCTTGTGGGTGGCCATGGAAGAATGGAAGGAGTTTGAAGGAGAATAGATGAAAAGTGAAGAGAAGGAAGAAGAAGATGGGGCTTATAAAGGAGTGCGGGGAAGATGAAAGGTTTTGAAAGTATAGGAGGAATAAATGGGGGGAGTTTTGAAAAAGTAATTATGAGAGTAGTTAATGGAAGGAGTGGAAGGGGTGGGATGGGATGGGAGGTTATGGGGAAGAGGAGTAGAAAAGATGGGTAGTTAATGAAGATATGGGTGATTGGATAGGTAGTTAAGAGGGAAGAGGAAAATAAGGAGAAGTGGGAGAGTTGGTGGGCCCCGTAGCAGATGTGACAACTGCAGTCCGCCTCCAAACGGCATACCGTCGGTATGCCGACGTATGCCGACGGTATACCAATTTTTGGGACATAACATAATTCTGAATCAAAATCGGCATACAGTCGGTATACCGCCGTATACCGTCGGTGTGCCGTTGGAGATGAGCTAAGTGTCGAAATTAATGATGCCCAATTCTTGGCATAGAAAAACGAAACGATCCTCCGGGAGTGGTTTGGTAAAAATATCGACTAACTGATAAGTAGTGTCAATAAAGTCAAGGCAGATATCCCCCTTTTGTTGATGGTCACGAAGAAAATGGTGTCTAATTTCAATGTGCTTCGTGCGTGAGTGACAAATCGGATTTTTCGTGAGATTTATCGAGCTAGTGTTATCACATTTAATAGGGGTGCAAGTATGAGAAATGCTATAGTCTACAAGTGTTTGTGACATCCAAAGAATTTGTGCACAATAGCAACCGGCCGCTATATACTCGATCTCAGTGGTTGAAAGAGCAACAGAGTTTTGTTTCTTACTAAACCACGATACCAAGGACTTCCCAAGGAATTGACACGTGCCGTTAGTACTTTTTCGGTCAATTTTGCATCCGGCTAAATCTGCATCCGAGAAGCCGTAAAGCTCAAAGGATAAAGATTTCGGATACCAAAGGCCCATATTAACGGTGCCTTTGAGATATCGAAAAATACGCTTTACAGCACATAAGTGTGATTCCTTTGGATTTGCTTGGTATCGTGCACAGAGACATAAACTAAACATGATATCAGGTCGGCTAGCAGTTAGATAAAGTAAGCTACCGATCATACCTCGATACTTACGAATGTCGACCGAAGTGCCATCTTCATCATTGTCAAGCTTTGTCGTTGTTGCCATAGGAGTCCTCATTGATTTTGATGAGTCAAGTTCGAAATGCTTGAGGAGATCCTTTGTATATTTTGTTTGATTAATGAAGGTTCTTTTGGGTCCTTGTTTGATTTGCAAGCCCAAAAAGAATGATAGTTTACCCATCATGCTCATTTCAAATTCATCATGCATTACTTTAGCAAATTCTACACAAAGTGCATTGTTAGTAGAACCAAAAATAATGTCATCGACGTAAATTTGAACTAATAAAAGAGTGCCATTAAGGGACTTAATAAAAAGTGTCGTGTCGACTTTGCCCTTAGAAAAATTATGTGAAATAAGAAAGGAACTAAGGCGCTCATACCAAGCACGAGGAGCTTGTTTGAGGCCATAAAGGACTTTGTGTAGTTTGAAAACGTGATGAGAAAATTGAAAATCTTCAAAGCCAGGAGATTGTTTGACATAAACTTCCTCTTTAATAATACTATTTAGAAAAGCACTTTTAACATCCATTTGAAAGAGTTTGAAATCATTAAAGCAAGCAAAAGCACATAGCATACGAATAGATTCAAGACGAGCAACTGGAGCATAGGTTTCATCGTAGTCAATACCTTCCTCTTGGTTATAGCCTTGAGGAAGTTTATGCAAAATCATGACCAAAACCATTCTTTTCACAAAATCTATTAAAATCGACATTGTCAAACTCTCCTCCATGATCACTTCTAATCTTGTTAATAGAAAAGTCTTTCTCATTGTCACGACCCGCACCCTATTTAGGGGCACGAGCACGTGGGTACGTCCAGCCTACACCGCAGTATCGGTAGTAGAACGCTGTAAAGGTCATCTAGAATATATAGAATCTAAGACACAATGATATAACCTGTCATCTCCGCACGGAGGAATATATCCACAACTCAATCACATAATTCTAAGAAAGATAAACACGATGATAAAGATAAAGATAAAAATGAGGTAAATAGTCTGAAATAGTGCCGAGCCACAATCACAAGTTCAGAGACCAAGACATAAAACAATATCCCAAAATAAATACTACAAGCCTCAAAGTATCAAACTGGAATGTAATGAAGACAAAATCTAGGTGAACTAGGCCACTACTGGCGGTGCATCCTCTACGAGCACCGGGTCCACAGGCTAATCCTAGTTGTAGGCTCCATCTATGCCAAACCCGTAGTAGGTCGGGCAATCTGCATCTAAATCCTCTGAAAAATAACGGGGGTTATCCTGTCAGGATATGAGCAAGTACAAATGCCAACAGGAGTTCCATGTGAATTGACAAATACTATAAGAGAGAATCATAATGAAATACAAGATGGAATATCAAGACTGAAAGTAAAACGGTACAAAGAACTGGATATCATGTCATGTGTGAGATATAAGATAAAACTAGAATATAAATAATGGAAAGTAATCTGAGGTATGATGTAAACATAAAAATAAGTGCCATGAGATATTAGAGCGTTATGTGATCGACTTGGGTCAAGATCAGGCTGTTCCATTTTACCGGCTATGCACAGGTAGTAATAGTATAGGGATCAGGCCGGTCAAAATGGAAAGCTATGCACAAGTAGTATAAGGTCAGGCTACACCCTACGTGTGGTGAGGGTGGAGCTATGCACAAGTAATAAACAAGTAGGGGTAATGATCACATAACCTCTAATAACTCCCCATCCCCGAGTAGTATAATGAATCCAGATATGACAGGTCATGACACAGGATTCAAAGAGCAGGGGGCCAGCCCACTCCCAAATCGGTGTCTATACAAGTACAGAAAATAATATCGAACAATGTACTCATATACCAGGTAAACCAGGAATGACATCTCATGACGAGATTCACGTATACTAGTCCGTGTATCCTCGTGTCGAGAATCAAGTATAAAGCTACAACTGAATCGGATATAGTATATATCAAGACAATGAAAACTATCAGAGAATGTACTCGCCTGTTTTTCCCGAGCTGAGAAAATCGAAACTACAACCCACTCAATGAGCCACGAACGGTCAACTCGCACAACTGTCTCCTAATGCTGAAACAGACATTACCAACATTATCAAAATAGTCAAATTAGCTAGAAATGCCTATCCATAAGTCCAATTCTGGACACATGGGCAAAACGGTAATTTCGGATCAAAATGGTATCCGCCGTTGGACCCACTTTGCACCGAAAAATGTGCCAGAACCTACGGTCTCTAAAGTTATCAAACTATATATCTACAGGTCCAGTTTGACGAAATGAACCCAACCGTATGTCCAAAGTTGGATTCCGGTGGACCGTGCACAAATTCGCCCGTTGGATCGGATCGCAGGCCCGTCAAAATAGCGTTCCACCCGACCGTCTCAGAATCGGACCAAACTTGGCTCACAGGACCAGAAAAATATTTCGAGTCCAATGGCACAATTTTCGTCGCGATTTGATGAGTGTGCACAAAGTAATTGAGAAATATGCAAAAAGGTCGATACGATAAATTTTGACGGATACGCATCAAATTCGTCGCGCACACGCGACCAATTTAAATTCCGTCAAAGCCCACACGACCACGAAGTCTATACGCACCTTTCGATGCTTTCGGTTCATGACCACGTCGCCCGGATTGACGGGACGGACGGCATATCGGGACAATTTTTCTAAAAAATCCACTTTTGAAAATCAGTTTTTTCTCCAACTTCACAAACCAATAACATTCTGTACAGTGCAAGAAATTCAGTTCTACAAAAAAGGTTTTAAAACCCTATAGGTTGTCTATATGTCTCTTCAAACCAATTTTGAAAACTCACAACACGTTTGTCGCAAATCGGCCACAAAGTTGGGGTTTCGGGACAGTTTCTAAATCCAGAAAATCGAGTTTTTTCTCAATTTTGGAACTCGTTTTTCGTCGCACATGGTACGAATCGGCACGAACTATTTGAAGAAAATTAAAGGGGTATATGTTGGGATGATACCTGACTAAGTGGTTCGTAAAACGACTGAGCGAGGAAGGAGAAATCTATTTCCGAAGTTGGCCCTTCGCTGACAGTTTTCGTGCGCGGGTGGGATGCTCGTTGCACGTTTTTCGGCGATGGACGGCCGCGGGTTGGTCGACGGTGATGTCGGGGTGTACGTTGGGTTGGGGGTGACGGCTAGGGTTTAGATTTTGTGAAAATTCCTTTCTCTCTCTATATATAAATATGTATATATACATATATAGCAGCTCGGGTTTAAAAGAAAGCAACTGGGCCGTCGGGTTTAAAAGGCTATGGGGCTGCTCGGTTTGGTAGCAGCAGCTACTGCTGCTACTTGATAATTCGTGGGGTGTGTGTATGTGTTTGTTTGTTTTTATTACTTACAACCATTTGACCATCCAATCCTATTTTGACTTTTCATTTCTTTTTTCTTTTCTTTTTTAATAACTTAAGCTAATATATATATATATATATATACATATATATATATATATATATATATATATATATAGAATAAACCCATAACATTTACCCATTAATATAAATATATATATATTTATATATATCCCATAAATAGAATATTACCTAAATATATATAAATAAAAAATCAGAATTTATTTATAACAAAACTAAATATTTTATTTTTTATATATATTAAATATATTAAACTTTTATAAATAAAAACTCTATCAGTAAAATACTTATTTAAATAATAATATAAAAACACTAACAATAATATTTAAATAATATTAAAAAAATAAAATAATATAAATGACCATATTAGCCTTATTTCAGAAAAGTGGGGGTAACAAATCTACCCTCCTAAAAAAAAATTCGTCCTCGAAATTAGAGCAAACTAGCACGATAACAGTAGCAAGAACAAAGAAAAAAATACCTCAAGGCTCGAAGAGATAAGGGTAACGCTCCCGCATCTCGTCCTCCCTCTCCCAGGTAGACTCTCCTGGAGAGTGATGCCTCCATGCGACACGGACCAAAGGAATAACTTGGTTCCGGAGCACCTTCTCCCGACGATCCAGAATCTCCATAGGCTGCTCTGGATAGCGGAGAGTAGGCCCCACCTCTAACTCGGAGTGATCCAATATGTGACTAGGGTCTGCCACGTACCGCCTCAACTGCGACACATGGAACACGTTATGGACTCCCTCGAGCATAGGCGGTAAGTCTAGTCGATAGGCCACTGCACCGACCCTTCCAAGAATAGTGAAAGGTCCGATGAAGCGCGGACTAAGCTTTTCGCCTCGGCCAAAACGAATCGTGCCCCGTGTCGAAGAAATCCTCAGGAACACCATATCGCCAACCTAGACACAAGACAGGACTCAATACAAGACCCTAAAGCAAACATTCACAAACAAGCACAAACAAAAACAAATACTAACCTCGAACACTAACGATTTCTGGTGGCTATCGGCCCAATGCCGCTGTCTATCCTGAGCCACCCGAAGTCTATCCCTGATCAACTTAACCTTCTCTGTTGCATCCACCACCATCTCCGAGCCAAGCAAAACTCTCACACCGACACCGTCCCATGACAAGGGAGTGCGACATCTCCGTCCGTATAGAGCCTCAAATGGTGACATCTCTATACTGGCCTGATAGCTATTGTTGTAAGCAAACTCTACCAGGTAAAGATGGTCCTCCCAAGATCCCTCGAAATCTAACACACAAGTGTGAAGCGTATCCTCTAGTGTCTGGATGGTCCTCTCCGACTGACCGTCTGTCTGAGGGTGATACGCGGTACTGAACTTGAGCTGGGTGCCCAAGCTAGTATGCAAACTCCTCCAGAAGTGGGAAGTGAAACGACTATCCCGATTCGAGACTATGCTCACTGGAACTCCGTACAATCTGACTATCTGCCGCACATACATCTCTGCCAGCTTCTCCGTTGATAGTCCAACCTTAAAAGACAAAAAGTGGGCTGATTTGGTCAATCTATCAACGATAAACCTAATCGCGTCTTTTCCTCCTGAAGATCGTGGAAGTCCAGATACAAAGTCCATAGTGATGTGCTCCCACTTCCACTATGGAATGGGTAGTGGCTAAAACAGACCACCTGGCCTCTGTCTCTCGGCTTTTACCTACTAGCACACTAAGCATCGAGATACAAACTGAGCTATCTCTCGCTTCATGACATACCACCATACGTGCTCTCTCAAGTCTCTGTACATCTTGTTGGCTTGAGGATGCATAGAGTACTGAGAACGATGCACATCCTAAATAACCTCCTCTCAAAGCTCTCCACTCAGAACACACAATCTAGTATCGTGCCTCAGCGACCCATCTTCGGCTATAGAGAAATCGTCTAGCAATCCGATATGCACCTGCTCCTTGATGCTCCTCAGGGTCACGTCATCAAACTGTGCTGATCTGACTATGTCCATCAATACAGACTGAATCTGTAAACCCTACATCTGAACCTCCATGCCCGGAACGATCACCTCGATACCCAAACTATCCAGATCGGCCAATAGATGACGATCTGCTGTCAAATACATAGCGACTGGATACCTTCTCAAGGCATCTGCAACTACGTTGGCCTTCCCTGGATAGTACTGCAAAGAGATATCGAAGTCCTTCATCAGTTCAAGCCACATCCTCTGCCTCATGTTCAATTTCTTCTGGGTGAACACGTACTTCAAGCTCTTGTAATCCGTGAAGATCTCAGCTTACTGGCACACTCTATCCAGGATACTATACTACACTTATGGGATACTACCTTCTATTGTCTTCCTCAAACGAATATGGGTAAATAAGTAGCATGCGGGGCATAGTTGAATGGGACACAAGTGTCATGTTGGTAGTAGGCTTAATGTGGATCGTGTCCATATTTTGGGTCAACAAGTTTGGGTCGAAATGGTACCCCCAATTCGAGTCATAAATAAAAGTGACTTCGTGGGGTGAATCAAGATTGGGTCTTGTGTCAGGAAATTCGTGTGATAAAATAAAGCACAAGATGGTGTGCTTGAGTGGGACACGAAGGTCATGGACGTAGGGTGTCTTGTCTAGATCATGCAAATGAAGTTGGTTTTGAGAAAACAACTAGTCTTGTGCTCCTAATTTAAAAGTTATGACAATGTGCATATGATAATCATAAAGAAAAGTGGGAATGGTCAATGGCCTAAATTGATCCGAAAGTTGTTGTGATACAAAGATAGTACAAGAGAACGAGTTTGAGTGAGACATGATATATCAAAATGAAGATAATTTTGTCTACTACAAACTCATGAAGGAAGTTTCCAGAGATTGACATCTCTGACGCTCCAGAAATCAAAGTCACGAAAGAACATTCGTCTATCTAGGATACTCTCTCTAGGGTGTCTACCCAAGTTTTGATACCGTCTACACAAGGCACTAACTCATCTATATGATACTTGGATGGCACCCCTATACTAGGTTATTCATGTCTCTCCTCCAACTAGACACTAAACTGTTGGTGCCTAAACTTCTATAACACTTGAAATACTTTGTCTCTAGCTACTAGGGTACTCCTCCTATTCTGGTACCTGGTGCAACTCCTATCTTAACACTTATTAATCACTCTAGGGTTCTCATCTATATTTAATTATCAACAATCATATTCAATACTTCCTAACCATACTTTAAACTATTAACACAATTACTTAAGGACACAAACCAATTGCAAATCACCAAGCCATCACACTACGAAGAACTTATAATGAAATGAGAATCTACGAGGACCTGGACTAAAGAACCGAAAGTATCTTTACTCTTAAGCTAGTTGAGGATGGAACAGAATCTATAATAACAGAAGTGAAATGATAGAGATAATATGTTATGACCCTTATCAAGATACAATCTGATAATCATACGCATCTGTCCAAAATTATGATACTCAAAGTCCTCGCCACGCCAGTAAGCAAGGCTGCGATAAACAGTAGATTCCATAACTGGGTATGCACCTCTATAATCATGTCGTCTGGGATCCTCGCCACGCCGACTAGTATGGCTGCGAGAAATTCCAAATCTCATAACCAAGATATGTACATCCGAAGTCAGGTCCCTACGTTTTTGCCACGCCGGCTAATATAGCTACAATAAACTCCAGGTTCCATAACCAAGTAGACGTTTTACCTTCCCTGTTATTCCGTCAACATATGTTATCAAAAGATACCGTAACTCGGGCCATAAAATTCATCTCGATATGGCAATCAAAATCAATGATGATCCATCAAAATCAAATTCAATAACAAGGAGCAAGGGTGAAGAAAAACAAAAGAAAATGATTTCAAATTGATGTTCAAAACAAGATTCCCAAGGGTCGTCATAGGAATCTCTCAAAAGTCATAAGCAAAGAGATCAATATGGCACATGATAAGATATCGTCAAGGAAGGACAATTTATTTCGAAATGCAAGGAGAGTTTGTCATGGAAATCAAAAGATTGGAGTTTTCCTAATATGTGATTGAGTAACTCCTATCATAACCTAAAACCTATATCCTAACAGCAGGCTCGTAATTAGCACTCTAAGTCGAGCACCATTACGAAATCGCACTAGTCGCGACTCTGACCTGCATGGGCCACCACAAAAACGTATCACGACCCGCACCCTGTTTAGGGGCACGAGCACGTGGGTACGTCCAGCCTACGCCGCAGTATCGGCGGTAGAACGCTGTAAAGGTCATCTAGAATATATAGAATCTAAGACACAATGATATAACCTGTCATCTCCGCACGGAGGAATATATTCACAACTCAATTACATAATTCTAAGGAAGATAAACACGATGATAAATATAAAGATAAAGATAAAAATGAGATAAATAGTCTGAAATAGTGCCGAGCCACAATCACAAGTTCAGAGACCAAGACATAAAATTATATTCCAAAATAAATACTACAAATCTCAAAGTATCAAACTGGAATATAATCAAGACAAAATCTAGGTGAACTAGGCCACTACTGGCGGTGCGTCCTCTATGAGCACCGGGTCCACAGGCTAATCCTAGTCGTAGGCTCCATCTATGCCAAACCCGTAGTAGGTCAGGCAATCTGCATCTAAATCCTCTAAAAAACAATAGGGGTTATCATGTCAGGATATGAGCAAGTACTTACGCCAACAGCAGTTCCATGTGAATTGAAAAATACTATAAGAGACAATCATAATAAAATACAAGATGGAATATCAAGACTGAAAGTAAAACGGTACAAGAGAACTGGATATCATGTCATGTGTGAGATATAAGATAAAACTGGAATATAAATAATGGAAAGTAATCTGAGGTATGATGTAAACATAAAAATAAAGTGCCATGAGATATTAGAGCGTTATGTGATCGGCTTGGATCAAGATCAGGCTGTTCCATTTGACCGGCTATGCACAGGTAGTAATAGTATAGGGATTAGGCCGGTCAAAATGGAAAGCTATGCACAAGTAGTATAAGGTCAGGCTACACCCTACGTGTGGTGAGGGTGGAGCTATGCACAAGTAATAAACAAGTAGGGGTAATGATCACATAACCTCTAATAACTCTCCATCTCCGAGTAGTATAATAAATCCAGACATGACAGGTCATGACACAGGATTCGAAGAGCAGGGGGCTAGTCCACTCCCAAATCGGTGTCTATACAAGTACATGAAACAATATCGAACAATGTACTCATATACCAGGTAAACCAGGAATAACATCTCATGACGAGATTCACGTATATTAGTCCGTGTATCCTCATGTCGAGAATCAAGTATAACGCTACAACTAAATCGGATATAGTAGATATCAAGACAATAAAAACTATCAGAGAATGTACTCGCCTTTTTTCTCGAGCTGAGAAAATTGAAACTACAACCCACTCAATGAGCCACGAACGGTCAACTCGCACAATTGTCTCCTAATACTGAAACAGACATTACCAACATTCTCAGAATGGTCAAATTAGCGAGAAATGCCTACCCATAAGTCCAATTCTGGACACATAGGCAAAACGGTAATTTTGGATCAAAATGGTGTCCGCCGTTGGACCCACTTTGTACCGAAAAATGTGCCAGAACCTACGATATCTAAAGTCATCAAACTATATATCTATAGGTCCAGTTTGACGAGATGAACCCAATCGTATGTCCAAAGTTGGATTCCGGTGGACCGTACACAAATTTGCCCGTTGGATCGTATTGTGGGCCCGTCAAAATAGCGTTCCACCCGACCGTCTCAGAATCGGATCAAACTTGGCTCACAGGACCATAAAAATATTTCGAGTCCAATGGCACAAGTTTCGTCGCAATTTGATGAGTGTGCACAAAGTAATTGAAAAATATACAAAAAGGCCGATACGGTGAATTTTGACGGATACGCATCAAATTTGTCGCACACACGCGACCAATTTGAATTCCGTCAAAGCCCACACGACCACGAAGTCTATATGCACCTTTTAATGCTTTCGGTTCATGACCACGTCGCCCGGATTGACGGGACGGACGGCGTATCGGGACAATTTTTCTAAAAAATCTACTTTTGAAAATCAGTTTTTTCTCCAACTTCACAAACCAATAACTTTCTGTACAATACAAAAAATTTCAGTTCTACAAAAAAGGTTTTAAAGCCCTATAGCTTGTCTACATGTCTCTTCAAACCGATTTTGAAAACTCACAACACGCTGGTCGCAAATCGGCCACAAAGTTGGGGTTTCGGGACAGTTTCTAAATCCAGAAAATCGAGTTTTTTTCTCAATTTTGGAACTCGTTTTTCGTCGCACATGGTGCGAATCGGCACGAACTATTTGAAAAAAATTAAAGGGGTATATGTTGGGATGATACCTGACTAAGTGGTTCGTAAAACGACGGAACGAGGAAGGAGAAATCTATTTCTGAAGTTGGCCCTTCGCTGACAGTTTCCGTGCGCGGGTGGGATGCTCGTTGCGCGTTTTCCGGCGATGGACGGCCGCGGGTTGGTCGACGGTGATGTCGGGGTATACGTTGGGTTGGGGGTGACGGCTAGGGTTTGGATTTTTTGAAAATTCCTCTCTCTTTATATATAAATATTTATATATACATATATAGCAGCTCGGGTTTAAAAGAAAGTAACTGGGCCGTCGGGTTTAAAAGGCTATGGGGCCGCTCGGTTTGGTAGCAGCAGCTACTGCTGGTACTTGATAATTCGTGGGGTGTGTGTATGTGTTTGTTTGTTTTTATTACTTACAACCATTTGACCATCCAATCCTATTTTGACTTTTCATTTCTTTTTTTTTCTTTTTAATAACTTAAGCTAATATATATATACATATATATTATATATATATATATATATATATATATATATATATATATATATATATATATATATACATACACACATACATATATTATATATTTACACATATACGTATATATTTATTTATATAGAATAAACCCATAACATTTACCCATTAATATAAATATATATATTTATATATATCCCATAAATAGAATATTACCTAAATATATATAAATAAAAAATCAGAATTTATTTATAACAAAACTAAATATTTTATTTTTTATATATATTAAATATATTAAACTTTTATAAATAAAAACTCTATCAGTAAAATACTTATTTAAATAATAATATAAAAACACTAACAATAATATTTAAATAATATTTAAAAAATAAAATAATGTAAATGACCATATTAGCCTTATTTCAGAAAAGTGGGGGTGACACTCATTTTGAACACGTTTACAAAAATCAACAAATTCACGAAAAGTATCACTTTTACAAGCAAGAAAAATAACCCAAGTAAATCTCGAAAAATTATCAACCAAAACAAAAGCATAAAGCTTGCCTCTAAGACTAGCTACTCTACTAGGACCAAATAGATCCATATGAATAAGTTGAAGTGGTCTAGTGGTACTCACAAAGTTGATGGATTTGAAGGATGACTTGGTCAACTTACTTTTCTCGCATTCTTCACACACCATATCCTTTTTGAAGGGGATACTTGGAAGTCCTCGTACAAGCTTCTTGGTAGCAAGACGAGAGATGGTGTCCATGTTGGCATGTCCAAGCCTCATGTGCCAAAGCCAACTTTCATCGTTCTTTGCAACTAGGCACCTATCATTGTTAGTACCTTCAACAAGATATAGAACATAGATATTATTTTCTCTAATGCCTTCATATACTGTAGATCCACTAGAGCTATCGGTAATGAAATATTTGAGTTTAACAAACTTAATGTGATAACCATTATCGGTAAGATGACTAATACTAAGAAGATTGTGTTTGAGATTTGTAACAAGACAAATATTCTTAATACAAGGATAAGGAGGGGAACCGATATTACCATTTCCTATAATGTGACCTCTTAGATTGTTACCAAAAGAAACGTGTCCTTCCTTCTTCATCGATAGCGTTGTAAAAAGTGAAGCATCACCGGTCATGTGCCGTGAACAATCGCTATAATTGTTTGGGTCCTTGATTGTTAGTCTTAGGAACCCATTTATAAACTTTTATATCAACTTGTTTTCTTGTCAGACAATAATTAGAAGTATGTCCAAACAAGCCACAATAGTTGCACATCATAGAAGATTTTGAAGAAAACGTGTGAGTGTTATGCACATGTGAAGCTTTAGTGTGAAAAGTTCTATCATGAGTGTTATGGTGATGATAATAGAAAGCATGATGCGAGGTATTCTTCTTAACACCCGGTCCTTTACTTGTGTTAGGATAGGACTTGTGTGTAGTGTTCTTGTTCATGTAAGGAGTATGACTAGTATTGTGATGAGTATGGGGGTGTCTTGGAGCATGTGTGTGAGTAGTGTTCTTATTACCTAGTTTCTTACTCTGCACAAGAAGATCATTGTATTTAATAGAAGTGTCATATTCTCTTCTATTTGCATCCTGAAATTTATGCATGGCAAAATCATAAGCCCTTCTGAGGGATTGAATCTTATCATCCTTTTTCTTAATAATAGGTTGAGATTCTTGTAACTTGAGTTGCAAAGACTCTATCTCATCCATGTCGGAAGCAGGAGATTTCTCTTTTACATCAATAATGATGTTAGAGAGTCTTTCTACTTCAAGTTGAAGTGCATCAACCTCTTTTAGAGATTTCTTGTACTTATTTCTAACACCTTTGTGTTCTTCGTGTAGTTCAAGAATAGCATTTTCCAAGTCATCATAAGTAAGAGTATTTAAAGAGAGATCATCGACTACCTCATCGGTTGCCATGAGACAAACGTTTGCATTGTGTTTGTACTCTTTGTCATTGTCTGAATCGCTAGCATCGCTCTCACACCAAATGCTTGTGTTGGCAAATTTTCTGGAGGACGAGCTTCCTTTGCTAGGCTTCTCGTACTTACTTGAGTCTTTTCTTGTCATAGGACAATCTCTCTTGATGTGACTGGTTCTTCTGTATTGGTAGCATGCCGAATCTTTATCGTTGTCCCGTCTAAAGCGGTTGGCTTTGTTGAATTTGAGGAACTTTCGGAAGTGCTTAGCTGTGAGAGCTATTTCTTCATCATCCTCCGACTCGTTGTCGTCGGAGCTATCCTTTGAGTAGGATTTTGTAACTTTGAGAGCCAGAGACTTCTCCTTCTCTTTGGCCTTCTCTTTCTCTTGCATGAAAGATTCCTCTTGATCTTTCATGTCAAGTTCATGAGTCATAAGCTTCCCCATGAGGGTCTCAAGGTTCATGACTGTCAGGTCGTTCCCTTCAATAATGGCGGTAGCTTTAGGACTCCATCCTTTGGTCAATCCTCTGAAAAATTTTCTGATATTTTTATGAGCAGGATATTCCTTACCAAGAGAAGAAAGAGGATTAATGATATCACCAAAACGAGTAAACATGCAAGTAATAGACTCATCTTGTTTCATTTTAAAAGACTCATATTCTTGTGTGAGTCTACTAATCTTTGATTCTTTTACTTGTGATGTACCCTCGTGTGTGACTTCAAGCAACTTCCAAATCTCATTAGAAGTCTTGTAAGTAGAGATTCTATTAAATTTACTGCTATCGAGAGCACAGTAAAGAGCATTCATAGCCTTAGCATCTCGACTAGCAAGCTTCTTGACATTCTCAGTGAGCTTGTCCCTAAGGGTGTCAGATACAACATCCTCAATAACTCCGAAAGGAGTAGGGAGACCATTTATCATACAATCCCATAAATCGAAACCTATGGACTTCAGATAAATGCTCATCCTAATCTTCCAATAGTTATAGTTGGTTCCATCAAATAGAGGAGGCCTACTTATGGAGTGTCCCTCATTGTGGAATGTGTTGATACTAGGGTTGGTGGCTATGGATCACTCTAAGGGTGTAAATCCAAATCAAGAGAACAAAGCTCTGATACTAATTGTAGAACCCCTAAAGGGGGTGAATAGGAAAATAAAATAATTTAAACACAAGAAGCTATATTCTTTAATTAAAAAGAAAGAGAGTAAGAAAATCAAACACGCGATGTATCCTGGTATCCTCCCTAGAGGCAATCCAGTCCCGGAACTCTCTCCGGCTTAAATACACTATTTAGTAAAATAGTACACACGAGTTTGGATCCGAAGAACTCGCCAACTTCAACACGAGTTTGGATCCGAAAAACTCACCAACTTCTTACACACGAGTTTTCTTACGAAGGCTCTCCAACTTCAAAAGGAAAGGAAGAGAACTTGTTGATCTTCTAACACTTGAAGATCAAAAAGTACAACTCTTGAATACTCTAGCACTTTGGGAATGGATGACAATTAAAAGCTTGTGTAGAGAGTAATGGTGGAGCTCTTGGTTATTGAAAAATTTATAACAAAAGTGGATGAGCCTTCATGAGAGAGAAGGCATCCATTTATAAAGAAACCAAGAGTAGGTAGCATTTAATGCTCCTGGATACAGCCCAGACGGCATACCGTCGGTATGGACCGGCATGCCATCGGTATGCCGTTCTGAACAGTAACGGTCATAATTATATCCGTTGGGAGCATTTAATGCTAGCAATTAATGCTAGTATTCGTCCATTCAAAATCAAATTTCGTAAACCGGTATACCGTCGGTATGTCGCGGTATGCCGTCGGTATACCGATGTTCGTCACATAATATTTTGTGGTTGAACAAAACGGTATACCGTCGGTATGCCGTAGTATACCGTCGGTATGTCGATATTTTATCACAGAACGTTTTATGGCTCACAAAACGGTATACCGTCGGTATGCCGTAGTATACCGTCGGTATTTCGATATTTATCACATAACATTTTTGTGTCAAGCAAAACGGTATACCGTCGGTATGCCGGAGTATACCGTCGGTATGCCGACATTTGTCACAGAACATTTTATGGCCAATGAAAACGGTATACCGTCGGTATGCCGTAGTATATCGTCGGTATGCCGTTCTTTAAGACATTAATTTTTTATTGAAAGAATAGAAAGCTTTTAGTTTTGTCATCCAACCTTAAGTGTTTACAGAAAGACCTAGACCTTGTACAGACTCGAAATCTTGGAAAGTTGAGAGCCGTCTTTTAAGGATCGTCGGTCTTTTCTTCAGTCTTCAAGGCTGTGATGACTTGTCTTTGAATGGACAGACTTTATGTAGTAGAGCTTCTGAAATAATATCAATCTGAAAACAGAGAAAACTAGACTACGAAGATGCTGTTAATGTTATCAAAATAAACTGTGCCAACAGAGTTTTGAAGTACAAGACGACTAGGAATTGTGGCACGGATAGTGCCATGGCGTGCTTTGGCTAGTGTATTAGCCCTGTTAGGGAAGGCCGAGCCATAGTGATGTAGAAAACCAGGCTAAGTTGCTACTTAACCCTTACCGAAGATTATTTATTTTGAGTTTAGGGAAACCGGTTATACCATTTTAGTCCGGACTGGATCCGAACTGAGCCCAAGCCCATGTAGTCATGCGGCACGTCCAATGACAATCGTGTTGATAGAATTTGGTAAGAGGGTATTGTATTTCGTTTTAATGGTTTAATGAATATTTTCTAAGTATTCGTAATTAAATATATATTATAAATATCATTATTAATTGATATTCAGTGACATCTGTATAAAATAGGTCATCGTACATTTTAGGATTTTTAGACTGAACATAATGGTATACACGCCATTATTGATTTATTGAACTTCGTTATTATTATTATTATTATTATTATTATTATTATTATTATTATTATTATTATTATTATTATTATTATTATTATTATTTTATTATCAATATCATTGAGGTTATTATTATTAATATTATTTTATTATTACTGGTTATATTATTTTTGTCAATACATGTTATATATATACATGTTCATATTTATAAAAACAAATAGGCTCTACATAGGAATGATGCTATTGGATTTATTTAGAATTTTATGGAGTATATTATATTAGTGTATATATATATGAATATATATATATATATATATATATATATATATATATATATATATATATATATATATATATATATATATATATATATATATATATATTAATAAAGAGAAAAAAAAGAAAAGGAATCCGCACTGACTCAGCCGCATATGTAGCAGCAACTGCTCCTAAACCCAAAACCCCCGCTTATTCTTCCCAGGCCGAGCCCAGCTCCCCAACCCGAGAGCAGTTGCGTATATGTATATATACATATATAACGCGAACAGAGAGAGGGAGAGATCGAGAATAAAACCTAAACCTAACACCCATGTTCACCGCCACCACCACCAGTCCCGACGCCGACGCACCCCGGACTGCCGTGTGCGGTCGCACAGGCCGTCGGAGGCCGACCATGGCTCGGCAAAATCGAGCACGAGGCACCATGGCAGTCGCAGTAAAGGCAGCGACGGAGCCCTGTTCGCAGCCGGATTCCCGACGCCACGGTTCACCATTTGTCGAACCAATCGCGCAGGTAAAATCCCAACCTGACCCTCTCAAATATCTGTCAGTTAGTTGAATATGAACGAACATGATTCAACAGGATTTCGAATCCAAACATCGAAGAAAACCTGTGCAAAACAGAATAGTTTCATGTATTAAACCCCTGTTTTAGAAGCCAGTTGTAGATCAGAACATTACGCAACATTGAAAACTAATTTGTAACAGTCATAGCCAACATATAGGGGATCGAAACCTTTCTGATAGATTGATTTTTCATCTAGTTTACAGAAAGTTATTCAACATCGAAAATCATGAAAAACCTGTTTTTAAAACTGTAGAATTTATGAAAAACTCTTCGATACGACGTGCGTCCCACCAAACCGGGCGACGTGGTCACGAACCGAAAGCATCAAAAGGTGCGTGACGGCTTCGTGGATGTGTGGGCTTTGACGGAATTCAAATTGGTCGCGTGTGCGCGACAAATTTGATGCGTATCCGTCGAAATTTACCGTATCGGCCTCTGTGCAAATTTCCTAATTACTTTGTGAACGTTCGTCAGATCGAGACAAAACTTGTGCCAACAGGACCGTATCATTTTTCTGGTCCTGTATGCCAAGTTTGGTCCAATTCTAAGACAGTTGATCGGATCGCCGTTTTACGGGCCCCACGATCCGATTCAGCGGACGATTTTGTGCACGGTCCACCGAAATTCAAAATTGGACATATCGTTGGGTTCGTATCAACAAACCGAATTCGTAGACATATAGTTTGATGACTTTAGAGACCATTGACCCTGGCACGCTTTTCGGTGCAAAGCGGGTCCAACGGCGGATACCGTTTTAGCCCAAAATTATCGTTTTGCTCCTGTGTCCAGAATTGGACTTAAGGACAGACAATCCTAGCTAATTTGACTATTCTGAGAATGTTGGCGATGTCTGTTTCAGTGTTCGGAGACAGTTGTGATGATTTGGACTTGATGGCTTAGCAGTTGACTATATTTTGTTGGATCTGCGTGCAACCTCCAAGCAAGTATATCTTGCCTCCCTCTACAGTTTATTTATATGTATATTTATATTATTATATAGTTTTACTCGTTGATTATTGACATGTGATTTGTACATCGTGCATGCTAGTATATATATAGTCCTTGTCTATAGTTAATTTTGTGGTTCATATATATTGGATTGGTTCTCTCGTGTATCTTGATTGGGTCGTGTCGTGCCATCACCTGTACCTGGACTGAGTCGCATCGTGTCATAAGATGAATATGTCATAACGGAACTGCTGTACCTTGAATTCTTGAAGCTAACCTGCGAGTCCACACTAGGGGCGAGGATTAGTAGTTATCTGTGTCTTGATTCCTGAAGCAAACCTGCGAGTCCACACTAGGGACGAGGGTTAGTAGATATCTGTCTGCACCTGCGAGTCCACACTAGAGGCGAGGGTGATTTCTTGAAGCTAACCTGCGAGTCTACCCTAGGGGCGAGGGTTAGTAGTTATCTGTTCCGCACCTGCGAGTCAACATTAGGGGCGAGGGTGATTTCTTGAAGCTAACCTGCGAGTCCACATTAGGGACGAGGGTGATTCTTGATGCTAGCTGTAGAAGCATGGAATTTCAGGCGCATCTATAGGCCAGAATTTCTATGCGCTTAACAAACATGCGCCAAGGAGCTCAAACGAAGTACTTGGCACAGCAAAGGACGACAAAAGTATAGACATCAAAAGAAGATTTTTATTTCATATAAAAGTCTATTACATGTCTAAAGAAAGGCTTTACAAATGAGAACTTCTACAAAAAGAAAGATCCTAAGACTACTGCCAGGCGCAGCGAACTGCCATGCGCCCCATGTCAGGCGCATCATCCGTCAGGTGCATCTCTTCAGCGTCTCAGTCAGGCGCGTCCCTTCAGCGTCTCAGTCAGGCACATCATGAAGTCTCAGCATATGCGCTCCACTTCGATCCGATCAAGTGCTTCGGCTAAAGAAGCAGCTTTGAGCATAACAAGAGCGGGCGATTAACCCCACTCTAGCAGGAGGAAGAGCTCTCCAAAGCCCAAAGAAGAGGAGAGCACCGCAATTCCGATCTGCGGCTCCTACAGCATAACAAAGACGGGACTCTAACGTCCAGATCTTTGGATACAACAGGCACCTTCGGCCTACATCGGGACCCTGCGATCCCGACTTTTGGATGTAACAGTCACCTTCACCTTCGTGAGTGCATACGAAGACGACTCGACGCATCTTCACCCTAGGGAGCGTCTTGGCAACAGAATGTACTCGGGCAAAGAAGTTCATCTTCGTCGAGAATTTAAGGGAGAGACAACAAAACTCTCTCAAATTGTTGCTATTTATAGGCCAGGGCAAATCAAACCCATGCACCAAGTTGCAACCTTCCCGAAGTTAGTACAATGAACTTGCATTTACGATGATAAATTTGCCTCTTCGAATTCAGCCAAGTCAAAATGGCTATTTAAAGCACTCGAAGAACTCAACAGTCGGACCAATGAAAGATGCATCATACAACAGATGCGCCGGTCAGATACCACGCATCATACAGATGCGTCCATCAGTACCGAGCGCCTCATAAAGATGCGCTCCACGCGTTCCCATGCGCCTAGTGGAACGCAGATCAATGCGCCCACTCAAAAGCCCATCACCCGTCAAGAACATTAAATGCTGAAGTCTGATACGACAACAGCCATACCTCGATGACAGAGCAGCAACAGCTTTTACAGAAAATGAAGCGCCACTGACATCAGCGTCATCATTACTTTCTACTGGCAGTTACAAGCCACGTGACTGATCAACCACTTGCATGCGCCTCAAAATCCATGCGCCCAGACTGGTTCGTGACTCCTGAAGGTTACGAGCCAAAGTCTTTTCATGCGCCTAATTCCAGGCACATTCTGTCAGATCACTCTCCACCAAATTCGAGATCTTTGAGCTACGGACATGCGCCACGTATCCTTTGACTCAGTTCAGTCTACGAAGGGGTGCTAACCATCCAAGATCTCAGCAACCGAAGAATTCTCTCATTCGCCACGTGTCAACTCTTCCGCAGCACCACAGGCGCAATATGAATGATTCAATCCCTGAATCAGGACGCATCAACCATGTGCTCCCGCCAGCATCAGCCACGTGGTATTCCCACGACCAGGCGTATCCGACATATGCGCGCATGAGCAGCCAGCCTGCAAGCTATAAATAGAGAGATTATTTTATTCTTAGACACACACACAGACAGGGAGATATACAGACATACACCGTCAAAGACAGAGGTAACCAGATCATCAGAGTTACAGAGACGCACGTCTACTCACAGAGATCGGAAGAGACACTCAACGTCTTCTTCCCCTCCGCAAGCTCCGGCATCCAGAGCAACCCAGACCTTCAGAGAACCTAAAACCGTCGTCAGATCGTCAACGGAGTCAACGCATTACCACTCGCTCCACTGACACAGGACCCAGATAAAAACAAAAGTGTACTCCTAGGACTACATCTAAGTCCTACATTATAACACTGTTCTGTTTGTAATTGAAATTTCAATCAAAGATTTTAATGGCAAACAAGCTGGCGACTCTGCTGGGGACCTCTTTCTCCTCTGTTGAGAAAGTTGTGTCACAATCTGACGATGTAAAGGTGGGCTCCCCCCATAAGACACTAGTCATACGCCTCAATCAACAGGCGTATGAGGAGTTCATCTCTGAAGGCAGCACAAGTCCTTCGAAGTGGCTGCCGAAGCCGAAGAAGACTCGCCAAGTCTGGGTGCGCAAGTTCGAGGTCCCTGACACCATCACTGAAGGGGATGCGCCGATACAGCCTACCCTTCCCACTGACATCCTCAGCAGCCAGGATGTGCCCACGGATGCAGCGCATCTCTCGGGAAAACGTGGTGCTGACCACATTCCCCAACCATCTCCTTCTCAGTCAAGAAAGATTCACCGACGGAACATGGGCGCATCTGCACATGAACTCTGGTGCGCCACAGAAGGCCTCTATCTTTGACAGACTCAGTTGCTGTCATGGCAAGGATAATTTGGACTCTGAGTACTATGCGCTCCAGCGGGCTGGTACGAAGAGGTCCATGGCGGTACGGGCCATGCGCCTCAAACATGCTATGCCAACGGCAAACCAGAAGCATGCGCTCACAATTATGTGCGCTGCTGATGGTAAGCTGTACAAAGTTGACTCGGGTGCTTCTGCGCCAGAAACGAGCCGACCCTCAAAGTCCTTGTCTTACTTGGGCGCATCTGCTGCGTTCGCAACCAAGTCGTACAAGACAAACTCTGTGGTCTTGAACCCCCGCGTCTACATTGGTTGCGCGTCTGAGGCTGGTTCAAGCCACCCCAAATGTTGCTCCCCCACTACTGATCTGGGCGCATCTTTTGTACTGGATCAGGGGGTGCAGCATTCACTTGACCACCCCGGCGCTTGGCCTTGCCATGTGCCTGATGGGGGTGTGAAGGTGGCACTCTCCCCTAACGATTTGCGTAACGTGATCATTCACAAATGCCGATCAGGAGAGTTGACTGACAAGCACAACGCGTCCCTCACAGGGCACACCTGTGCTGTGGTCACCATCAACTATTGTTGCCAAACAGCAGTTCTACCACAAAGGCAGTCTGTATTCCAGCGGCTGCAATCATCAGCACCCCTCCAACGTCGCCTCGGGAAGAAGGTGTCGATTGAAGATGAGCCAGAACTAAAGGTTACTTCTTGCAACGTAGTCTCTAACTCCTCATCAATCCGAAAGGCGGCTGGCAACTCCTCGACCTCGTCCTCATCCAAAAGCCAGTCGAGAAAGACCAAGGTGACTGTCCCGTCCTCAGGAGTGTTTGAAGGCACCCGGGCAAGAAAGAAGATTTTAGAAGAAGTAATAGCTGGGGGTAGTCAAGCCCTTGTTGATCCTCCTCCCGAAGACGAAGATATCCTCCAGAACATAGCTAGGGGTAACCAAGACGAAACTCCAGGAGAAGCGACTCTTCTACAGGAGAGCGAGGCTGAAAGTGAAGCTTCAACCGATCCATCCACTTCTAGTCACGTCATGGCAGTATACATGACAGGAGGTGGTGATACGGAGTCTGATGCTCCGCCAGCAGACCTCGTTCATCGCATGGATACTTTGGAGGGAGGACTCAAAATCCTCTCTGCCTCCATGCAAACACTGACTCAAGCAGTGTTCGAGATACGGTCAGCTTTGGCCAGAGCACCTTCCACTAATCCGGACCCAGGAGCTAACGGAGAATCAAGTGTGCCCCTTCAACGGGCATCCTTGAATACCGATTGCCGCGAAGCACCTCGGATATCAGAACCTTCAAATGTACAACTCCAGGTTGTTCCACCTTCTCAGACTCCCAGTTCCATGGAGGACGTGGTTGAGATGATCAGGGACTTGCGTGAACGCTTCGAGTCAAAGAATAGACAGGAGGAGCGCCAGAAGATGGGGATCCCGCAACCATACCCCCTCGAATGGAACAAAGTGGTCTATCCTTCCAAGTATAAACCATAAACGTTGATGCCATACGACGGGAAGGACTCTCCACGTCGTTATCTGACGTACTTCCAGTCTCAAACGGGACATCTCCCGAAGGAAGATGCGCTACTCACCAGCCTGTTTGTCGAAGAATTGAAAGGAGTGGCTTACGACTGGTACTGCAGTCTCCCTGACAACTCCATATCCTCCTTTGATGACTTGACACGCCTCTTCCTCGATCGTTTTTACGACGGAGGGAAAGACATGACGATGGCGTCCCTCATAGAGGTACGTCAGAAGGAAAAAGAGACGGTTCGAGCATTCATCGAACGATTCCGACAAGCTTGCTTCCGACTGTCCCCGGGTATGCCAGAACATGCACTCCTCTCCTCCTGCAGTATGAACATGCTTCCTGCGGTTAAGCTCTGGCTCAACTCCACTCCTCCTCCCGACTGGAGTTCATTGATTATTGAGGCCGAAGCGGCTGAATACAAGGCATGCAATGCTCGCCTCCTGGGAGTCAGTTTCCCTGCATTTGAAGACAAGGGAAAACGGCCTGCTGCCAGCAACCCTGGACGCGAGACGAAAGAAAAGCAGGCATTGACTGTCAATGCCTCTAAAGGCGCACAAGCACCTACTCAGAAGCCTCCGCTTGCACCAAAGCCAAAGGAGGTCTATTCTTTCAATGATGAAGACACCTTGCAACTCTTCGAGATGTTGAAGCAGGGTGACAAGATTAAGTTACCGGACCCGAAGCGTCCCGACGAGGTTGGAAGAGTTGACAATCCGAGGTACTGTCACTACCATCGGTTTGTAGGACATCCAACTCAGGACTGCTACGTCCTCAAGAATTACATCCAGCGTATGATCAATACGAATGTCATCTCCGTCGATTACGAGGAGAAGACAGTCTCGGCCAACCTGGTGTATGTCCAATTCGGCACCTTGCCGCCAATCACAGCATAAGATGGCGTCGTCCCCATCCCAAAGGCGACAATGGAGGCGGTCAACCTACCACCTACCCGTGACAACGTGAGTGGACTCATCCCACTCACCACAAACAGGGGAGAGATCTTATGGGTTTACCCAGACCTCGTCTCTGAAGTTACTCAACCGGGGGTACGTTCTACCTCCAAAACCAAAGGCAAAAAGACCAAGTCTTGCCACATGGTCTCTTCCTCCACGGAAGAGGCGCTTGCTGTACAAACGCATTTGCAGTAGAACGCCCAACCCAACGAAGCTGTCGTCGAGGTGGTGCCTCCCTGCACCGCCCCTGCTGTCCAGGAAGAGGGCCCATCCAGACCTCCAGCAGCCAATAAACAGAAGCACGTAGAGGCCCGTTTCGACATGCCTTTACGAAAAAAAATACTTCGGGGCTAGCCAAGCCCCACAACTTCGACATACTAGCACAACTTGCCGGTACTCCTGCCCGCTTATCTCTGTTCGAACTTCTTCGTCTTTCCAAAGATACTCGTGAAGCTCTCTGTGAAGCCTTGAAGGATGCTGAGTCCTTCATCAGTCAGGTTAAGCAGCCTGAGGACCTCCCAACAACATGTACATACTGCCATTATGCGGAGAAGGTCATCCTCAACATAACCTTCATCCAACAAGACATGCTGCTCAAGCACAATCGGCACAACAGGCTACTGTATTATACAGGGTATGTGGGTTCTATTAAAGTGAAGCAAATTCAGATTGATCAAGGGACTTCCCTCAGCATCATCCCGAGGACTCTGTTCTCTCATGCGAGCGCACCAACTCAAGATGAACCTGTAAAATCCCTAAATTTTTACTATTTTTAAAATTTGGTACTGATTTAAATTTTTGTATTGTACGTCGCATAGTCGTATTGTACGTCGTGCACGAAATTTTATTTTTCATAGTTGCTCGTCGAGTGCGAATATGTGCGAACGTACCTATTTTAGAAAAACATTTTTTTCTATTTTATTATACACTTTTAAAATATTATATAATTATTATTCTTGCTATAAAAGCCTTTTATTTTTAGCTGTTATTAATCATAAATAATATTTTATTGTATACTAGGGAAAGCATAATCATGTATGCATTATTTGCGCATACATATATTTCGTAATTATTTATTAGTCTATTTTAAATAAAAATATAATTTTCGAGATTTATTAATATTTATATTTTATTATTCAAAAAAATATTTTAAAATATTTATTATTTTCAAAATTATTATTATTGGTATTTTGAAAAATATATTTGGAAGTTATTGTGGCCATTTAAATCTTGATTTGATTTTTGGATTATTTAAATAGTTAAATATTTGAAGTTTGATTATCCCAATTGATTTTAAGCCAAAAGATTTTAATTAGATTTAAATTGGATTTGTAATTGGATTTGGATTTGGATTTAAATTGATTTGAATTAAATAGCGAATTATCTATTTTTGGGTTTTAAATAATTCCTATTCCTATCCAATTGGGAATTCACACATCCTATAAATAGGCAGGTACTCCTCCAATTTTCATCATTCATTATTTCTCTAAAATTTTCCACCATAAAAGTGAGTGCATCGTGTCCATGACCGTGTCCGTGTCCCATCCACTATGTGTTTCATTGTACAAATACATTCCTCCACCCTGGGTCCGACAGATCCGAACCCCGTCCCCGTCGTGTCGTACACACCCGACACCACTCATCCAAACTCAAAACCCTAATCCTAAACCTAACCCTAAACCTAGTCCGACCATCCCCAGTACCACGCTGCCATTACTCATCCACCGCTCGTGCCTTCCAAAGTCGACCAGCCCCGTACCCTTTTTCTCTGGCCGTCGACCCCGAGCACCGCCCCAAGCCTGCAGCACCCATGCCCGACCACCCTTGCCGTGGCCGTCACCACAACCTGCCACCATACTCGCCGACCACCGCCACATCCCCACAAGAAACCCCGACCAACGGGGCACCACCACCGCCACCACGGCCAATGGCTGGACCGCCACCACCGCCACCAAGAACAGAAACAGAAAACCAAACCCTAACCCTCACCTGAACCCGTGCCGGTGTCGCGTCCCCTGGGCACTTCTCCGCCGGAGAGCAGACCCCTCGCCGTGCCGACCTCCGCCTTGTCGAGCCCTAGCCCCGTTCTCCGCCACCTCCAACCGCGCCTACACCCGCCTCCGCCGCGTCCGGCCTCGCCGAGCCCCTGTGAGAAACCCACTCCGACCTCTTCCCAACAACCGCCTGGCCTCGCCGGCGACGTTCCGCGCCGGTTGTCACCGCCTCCCCGACTGAACCCCGCTCCCCACCGACCCTTAGCCTCCGCCCTATCCCTCGCTCCGATCTCTCTCTCTCTCGTGTCCTCCGACTCTTCTGCCCCCTTACCTAGCCACCGCGTCCTCGCCACCGCCGGCGAGCCGCGCAGCCACCTAGCGCCCAGCGCCGCGCGCGACTGCCCCCTTCAGCACCGCCGCGTCCAGTCAAAGCCCAGCGACCGCGACCCCCACCGCTCTTCGACTTTCCTCCGTCGAACTCCTCTTTCCCTCGCGCCCACGCTCGTCTCACTCTCTCACCTCTCCTTCTTCTTCTTCTCTTACTCCCCCATTTTTTCTCTCCTTTCATCCTCTCTCTCATTCTCTTTCTTGATATTTTGTGGAGCAGCAACTGCTGCATCCTATTCTTTTTACTTTTTTTATTATTTACTTTATTTATTATTAATTGTTTTCTTTTTCTCATTGGTTTGTTTTTCTTTATTTGGTGTGTTTTGTTTATTTACTTATTTATTTGTTTGTCTAAAATTTTTCCATCTTTTCTCCTGGTATTACCTATTTCTTAGGAATTATTATCTATTATTACTAATTATTATTATTCTTATTATTATTATTATTATTTGAATATTATTAACATTGATATAATATGATTTTGTTATTTGATATTGTTAACAATTGCTTTCTTATTTATTATCGATATCATTCCATAAAAATATTTATATAATTATTTTTACAAAAGATAGTATTAAGTTTGACTAATATATATGCTGTTACATGTATATTATTTTATCAGTTATTATTTCTTAGTAACAAGCAAATATATATTATATATATTATTAAATTTATAAATATTGGCTTCACTAGTATTATTATTATTATTTATTAGTAAATTATATTATTACATCTTATGGTATGATTTTTGACCTAAAAAGATACTCTAGAATTTTCAAGTATTTTTAACTAAGGAAATCTAGTTTCTTTCTAGTTCATATTTTTGCTACTTAGAGCTTTAGACGAAAAACAATTTCTAATCTTGCGAGTACGTATTTTATCTAAAATATTTTTCCAAATTTATTATAAAATGTTTTCTAAAGTCATATATATGTTATTTATCTAATTTCCTTCGAGTTCTCTTCTGTCCGTAACCGATCCTCTTATTCCCATTCTGTCACCAAATTCGTACCACCTTATGTCTACCCTAACTAAATTGACCCTTCTGGACCCAATGGAACCGACCGTGTCACCATCCGTGGTCACCTTGCATAGTTGTTGCACCGAAGTTGCAGTTCGTGCCACATTGATTATCGCAGCACACCAGGCGCTCTACCAGGCAAGACCCCTTGCCATTTGCTGTTTATTTATTCTAGCTCATATTTCATGCATTATTTATTTTCTTTATGCAAAATAAACTGTGATACATGGCATAACCTGTTAGAACTTACTGTTCATTTATATTTCCTGCTATGTATTATTTTTACACATTAAACCTAGAATTAAGGGATCACCTTGTGTGTTGCATTCATTGGCCTTGACACGTTGTAACACGAAGTTGTGTGTCGCATATAGGATACGGAAGTGCGTGATTGGCTGGCCACCAGTACGTACAAGCCGTGCGGTAGGAATAACTGCTAATAGAGGTTGCATGCTAGTTTGACTTAGCGGTTATAGTGGTCTTGTGTTGTGGATACAACACAGTAGGCATTGGGCGGGGAGGACAATTCCTTAGCGTATGGGCTTCGATGCACTTTCCCTTGTGACCCGAATTCTCCGCTGGAGATACGGGATTGCTGACCCATGATTACTGACGGCCACTGACGATTCTGCGAAATGTCATGCTCTTATTGGTTGGGCCTCTAGTGCCCAAGGGGGGACTACGCTGATCCTATTTAGACAGGGCCCATGCGTAGGAAGGATTGTTCTTAACAACATTTCACTTAGAACGGGTAGGCTACCTTTATCCGTTAGGTACGAGTACTTTTGGTTTGGGTACTTGTATTTGACCGTGGCTTGGAACAATAACTTGTCGCGGATTAGTTCGTCACATCTTGTCCTTGTTTGGTTGTAGGTGTGACTTACTACTTCGATGAGAAGGTATTGAACCTTGTCAAGGTCCGGATACCATATTGGATTCATGGCATGGAAAGATACGTCACCGTGAATTAGTTTACCATCTCCTGTCCTTGTTTGGTTGGGGGGATGGTACGCTCGTTCAGTAGGTGCGTATTGGACCATGTTATAATTCGACTGACTTATTTATTTGAGCAATATTTATTCAGTTTATATGGCATGATATTATATGTCTTGTTACGTCCCTCTGAGGACCTGGTTATCTCTCCAGGTGTGTGCTATTGTCTTTCGCAGGTGTTCTAGCTCTAGCCGTGATCTTCGCTATTTCTTCGAGGATGATTGCATTTGGATCGTCTTCGCTTCGCTCGCCACTCATTTCATTTTCTATGTACTATTCTTTATTTTGTTGGTAGTAGATTTGTCTCCGTCCAACACATTGTATCAAGACAATTTATTATCATTATATGATATTTTTATTCATTTATTTTTTTGTGGATGAGATTAGTTGTGGTTCTACTGCATTTTACAGCTTATGTATTCTTACGAGTTTTCCATATATTGGAGTATACTTCGTATGAATACAGCTGGCATGTCTATATTCCTAGTCCTATGTATTTTGGGACTGGGGCGTTACAGAACCCCGCTAAATCCTTCCTTGGGGTTTCTAGCAAAAAGTTTTTGGGCTTCATTATCACGGCGAAAGGCATTCATGTCGACCCCGAGAAGACCAAAGCCATCCTTGACATGGACCCTCCGAAGAACCTTCGAGAACTTCGAGGCCTGCAAGGGCGTCTTGCATACATCCGAAGGTTTATAGCAAACCTTTCCGAAAAATGTCAACCCTTCACCCAGCTCATGAAGAAGGGAGTCTCCTACGTTTGGACAGAAGAATGCCAAAAAACTTTCGATGATATCAAAGCTTACTTGACGAGCCCGCCAGTCCTCGTGGCACCCGTCACGGGCAAACCATTTCTCCTCTACGTCCGTGCCATGGATCATTCCCTCGGCGCTTTGTTGGCTCAGAACAACAATGCAGGCTATGAGCAAGCTATCTACTACCTTAGTAGAACAATGATCGGGGCTGAACACCGATACAACCCCGTCGAAAAGGAATGTTTGGATTTGGTGTTCGCCATCCAGAAGACTCGCCATTACGTTTCGGGCCAGACAATTCATGTCATCTCCCGAGTCAATCCACTCAGGGTTCTCATGACGAAGCTGGGATCATTGAACTCCCGACTAGCCACATGGACAATCCTGTTGATGCCATATAACATGGTATTTGTTCCATAAAAAGCCGTCAAGGGTCAAGCCCTAGCCGACTTTTTAGCCGTGCACCCTATCCCAGAGTCCTCCAGACTCTATGAAGACATCCCGGATGAGGTCCAAGAATCAAACGTCACCGAAGAAAGCTCCATCTGGCGGGTGTTTTTCGATGGCGCTTCGAGATCAGGCCCCAAAGGCCAAATCATCGCCGGAGTAGGAGTGGTCTTGGTCTCCCCCGATCAGCTGGTTATCCAGCGTGCTTACTCCCTTTCAAAGCCGTGCTCCAACAATGTTGCCGAGTACAACGCTCTCATCATGGGACTCCAGCTGGCGCGACAACTGAGGGTGGATCATCTGGAAGCTTACGGCAACTCAAAACTCGTCGTTAATCAAATCCGAGGGCAGTACGAAGTTCGTCATGAAGATCTGGTTCCTTACCATGAAGTTGCATTGAATATTATCTCAACCTTCACCAAGTTCTTCATAGAACATGCACCTCGACTACAAAACCTGGAGGCTGATGCTGTGGCTGGCCTCGCAACTTCATTAGCAGTACCCCTCGTGACTCAATACTACGTCACGGTAGTAGGACGAGACTTGGTCTGTCCTAAAAACAATCTATGCACACAGATGGCCCATGCCATGGCGACAAGTGCCGGTGTTAATGTCCGAGACTGGAGGTTCCCGTTCATCGACTTCGCTGTCTATGGAATTCTCCCAGAAGACCCAAAAGAAGTCGTCTCGGTCAGAATGCGTTCCCTTCGGTTTTATTATGATACAGCTACTAAAACGCTGTACCGACGTTCCTACGACGGACTTCTCCTTCGATGTCTATCCAACGAAGAAGCAGCCGAAGCCCTTCGAGAAGCTCATGACGGAACTTGCGGGGCTCATCAACCTGGCCCTAAGTTGCAGGATCGACTGCGATGCATGGGTTACTACTGGCCAACCATGGCAGCCGAAGCCGTCGACTATGCTAAAATGTGCCATGCTTGCCAGCTTCACGCCGACTTTATCCATACACCATCGGAACCACTACATCCTACGGTCGCCTCCCGGCCCTTTGAAGCTTGGGACATGGATATTGTGGGACCTATCACCCCTCCTTCATCGAGGGGACATCGTTTCATCCTAGCCATCACCGACTACTTCTCCAAATGGGCAGAAGCAGTTCCACTGACGAAAGTGAAAAGCTCTAGGGTGATCAGCTTCATTAAGCATCATGTCATCTACCGTTTCGGGGTACCCCATAGGATTATCCACGACAATGGTTCACAGTTCATCAGCCATATTTTTAGTAGATTCTGTGACAAGAATCGTATTCAGAACGTGGCATCAACCGCCTGCAATCCGGCAGCGAACGAATTGGCCGAGACTTTTAACAAGACTATCGTCAGGCTACTCAAAAATGTCGTGTCATCCAACAAACGCGACTGGGACGAAAAGCTCGACGAATGCCTTTGGGCCTACCGTACAACAGTACGGACTCCGACGGACAACACACCATTCTCCTTAGTCTATGGGAGCAAAGCGGTACTGCCTCTCGAGATCTAGATACCCTCACTCCGTGTAGCGATCACAAATCAATTGACAGAAGAAGACAATCAATGCCGCCGTCTGCGAGAACTGGAGGCACTTGACGAAAAACGTCTCATAGCTCAGCAGTGTATTGAACTCTATCAAGCCCGTATATCCCATGCTTTCAACAAAAAGGTCAAGAAAAGGACTTTCCAAGTAGGCGACCTGGTCCTGGCAGTCAGGAGGCCAATGGTGTTGACTCACAAAATACCAGGAAAGTTCGAGCCCAAGTGGGAGGGACCTTTCATCATAGAGACGGTATACTCAAACGGTGCTTACCGCCTCGCCCGACCAAACGGGGACTTGTTCATGATACCCATCAACGGCAAGTTCCTAAAGAAGTACTACTCTTGACATCTTTCAGATATATGCTTCCATCTCTACCTAGCAAGGGAATCAGTGGACCTGATCATCAAAGCTCACATACACCTCCCTTTCATAAAATCTTATGCTTTCGAAAACCAGTTGTTCCGTGGCATTCTATCTCCAGTAGAAGAACAACCACGTCCACATTACCTCTGAGCTACTCCTCTACGCCCTGCAGAGCAGAATCTTACACTCTGTAAGATTACGCTAACTATCATGTTTACCACGTCCATATTACCTCTGAGTAAACATCCCGTACAGACAACCCCTGCGTTGCCGTACATCGATCGCAGAACTTTCATGTCCATATTACCTCTGAGTAGTTCTGCGTATCCCCCCAGAGTCACTCCTACCACGTCTATAACACCTATGAGTAGGAAGACTTCATCATTTGAACCCCATATTTGTCACGTCCACATTACCTCTGAGCAAATATGTCGATCCTCTCAAACTTATTATCTGTACCTAACCAAGGTGCGCAAAAGATAATAGGTCCACAAAAATCACTAGTTCATGACATTAAAGATGTACACACTAGAAAATTCTTTATTTTTTATTCAAAAGTAAAGAATTACATCTCCAGCAAAGTTGCTAAATATATATATATATATAAAACAAAAAAAGGGAGAGACTACAATCCCTAAGCATCATTGGGATTGGCAGAAAGCTCTTCGACCCGACGCTTCAAGTCTTCAGCCCAAGTCCCCGCAGTCGCCAAGACTCGGCGTTCAGCTTCTTGACGTATCGCTTCCACAGCCTCAGGAGCAATATCATTCTCGTGCTTAGCGTCCAACTCTTGTCGCTGGCAGGTCAGAGAAAGAATATGGCGGGTAACAACTGCTTCTTCCTCCTTAGACGATATGTGCTCAGCCTGGGCTCGCTCAGCATCTAACAAAAGTTGGGCCCGCTGGTCTTCAAGAAGGCGAATCTTGGCTGTGACCTCCGCTATACTAGCATCCAATGAGGCCCGCAGCTCCACCTTCTCCTGCGTGGACTGTGACAGTCTCTCTACCGCAGCCTCAGCTTCGGCCACCTTGCGGTCCCAGATGGCCACTGTGGCCTGATGTCACGCCCCGCTCCCGTAGGAGCGATCGTCCTCGCTAAGGCGTGATGCCGCACGGGCCTAGGTTGCGCCCGTGCAAGGCCAAGTCCAGAAACGGCCGATTTGATGCTAGGCCACAGAGTCGCACAGAGTGTCCCCATTTGCAGCGGAAAGTAAACGAACACACAAGTTGAATACGAAATCAAACTCTTTATTGATATTCAAGAAGTTACAAACGGCGCTAGGCCGATATTACAAGTCGCTCAAGCTCTCTCTCTGAAACATAAAAGGCGTGCCAAGTGGCTTACAAGATGGAATGATACATGGCGATGTTCCAATACATTATGTCCTGTATATGGTGCTCTAGCTCCTTGCAACGCTCCAAGGCTCGTGAGATAGCTCCGCGCCTTAGCACGTTCGAGGAAAGCTCCGCACCCGCCGACGTTTTCTGCTTTCTGCAAGCAGACTATGGGGTTATCAGTACATTGTTATGCACTGGTGGGGAGGCTAGCTCGCCCACAATGCCATCATTATCCAATACGTTCCATTTACTTTTGTGCATCTCTATCATTCATTGTCTTTCTAATCTTGCCTTAGGGTCAATTTTCATGGCATATATCATAACCTATCCCGTGTTGTCAATTTCAAGTGTCGCATGGAAATACATGTACGACTTACCGATACTTACCGTCCGGCCTTCCCTGTTCCAAGTAAACCAAGTTAGACAACAGTTTATATAAACTTTCAATATCGAGAGACGTAGCTCATGTGGACTTTCAATGTCAAGTGTGAGTCCCTGCCTCGGGTCCTAGCGCGTCGTAGGCGTGTTCTTTAACTCATTTGTACGACGTATTCATTATCATTTGGAGTGATACATTTCAAGTCATTCAGTAGGCACCTGTTCATTTAACTTAGACTACTTTGATTTCAATGCAAAGACTTGCACGTGGATTGCCACCAGCAAAGCCCACCTAATCTATATGCATCGGTCGCTGGCATCACAAGCCATCCTGGATATATTCCCCTTGGTATTTTTTCACCTATCATGGCGTGCGGCTGGTACACCCTGATAGTCTCTTGAAAAATACTCCGCACTTACGTCTCCTGGTGGCCAAGCCCCCCCCCCCCCCCCCAGTTAAGCCCGTAAGCCCCTTTTGATTCCGTCCGGACCGGCAAGTCCTTCACACTTTGACCATGCTGCGGAATCCCTTTCTCTTTATGGCACAGCATACGCCACCCCTCGCTCGTACCGTTTGTCCACGACCATTTCGTATTAACTTGTCTTTTTAACATAACGGCTGTCTCTGAGCCGTAGGCTAACCCTTAGCCTTCTTACGTTATCGACCAGGTTGGCGTCCGTGCAGCGCGGGTAGCGAGCCCCGTTGCACGTGCCCGTCACACCTGTCGCTAACCATTTTTTTCTTTCTTATCTTTCATTCATTCTTTCTTTTCTTTCTTTCACTTGTTCGTTCGTTCATTGGTTCTTTCATATATTCGTTCATTCATTCGTTGATTCATTCATTCACTTATTTATTCATACATTTTGCAACTCCCTGTGAGGGAGTTGCCTTGGCGACCCATTGGTCCCATAGCCTTTCAATGTTGCTATACTCTACTCGGAACGATTATGTTGATAGTCTTCCCATTTCATTGTTGTAATCCATTCATTGTTTCATTGTTGAACGCGTGAGGGACTTGAACGTGAGCTTGTGCCTTAGCACGAGCGTAGAGCGCGGTGCGAGAGTTCTCGTATTTTCCATGTTCCTTTCCATATTCTATACAAGCATACAAGATGGGATTTATCCCTTAGCTAGGTGCGTTGGGTCATTTATTAGCATGCGTAGTGTTATCGCCTAGCGATTTTAGTGATAGTGTCCGTATTATTATGTGTCTAGGCTAAGCAAAGACGGGTTCATCGGAGCCACCCACCTTAGCGATGTTCGTATCGGCCGAGCGATACTCCGAGCGCGCCTTTGAAATTCTAAGTCTGGATTCATCTTGACGGGCCAATGTAAGCCTTGCATCGATTCTTCATCAGGTCGATGCCAACTCTTCGGGTCGATGGCTCGTTTGAGTCGTTGCACTTGCCGTTTGAATCGGCGTTCCGCTAGGGCGGAGCGGGTCACTACATAATACACCACTCAAAACAAGTCTCGTCCTCGAGACTTCATGAGTGCAGGTCATCCTACCATTCCTTAACTCGTGTCATCGTGTTTCATAGACGATTCTATCGAACGGCTCTATCGTTTGACGGCATCGAACCGTGCTCGGTACCTTTCCAAGTTTCGTGTCGCATACGTTTGGTCGATTTTTTTTATTGGATAACTCTTCATTCATTTTAGAGTTGATGGCACTTATTCAATTCAAGTGTTTCTTCGACTCGGTTGCTTTTTCGACGTATCATGGGACTGAAATATTTGCACGAGGCACATTGTAATTCGTCAAATACGAGGGTCGTAGGCTGAGGCAAACTCACTTTCATTTATCTCGGTCATCGAGATGACCCGATTCACTTCTCAAGCGTTCGTGTCCACGAAATCAGTATGATTTCCTCCTAGCGGGGTCGACCAAGTCTATGTAATTTTTGTCTGATTCAAGACTAAGTATTGCACTATCCTCGAGTATATCTTCCTATCAATGGTCCAATTCGTTATACCAACTTTTATTTGCACGATATCGATTCCATATCATTCACTTGTTTAGGACCAATCTCGTTGTCGTTCACGCACACTTCGCTTACGTGTTTCTTTGATTCCGAGCCACGCTCGTACTAGTATCGATCCTTTACTTAACGCATCGCCATGTATCATTCCATCTTGTAAGCCACTTGGCACGCCTTTTATGTTTCAGAGAGAGAGCTTGAGCGACTTGTAATATCGGCCTAGCGCCGTTTGTAACTTCTTGAATATCAATAAAGAGTTTGATTTCGTATTCAACTTGTGTGTTCGTTTACTTTCCGCTGCAAATGGGGACACTCTGTACGACTCTGTGGCTAGCATCAAATCGGCCGTTTCTGGACTTGGCCTTGCTCGGGCGCAACCTAGGCCCGTACGGCATCACGCCTTAGCGAGGACGATCGCTCCTACGGGAGCGGGGCGTGACACCTGATAGGACGACTCAACTTCAGCTATTAATTTCTCCTTCTCTGCTTTTATCAGAGTAGAAAAGTCATTTCGTTGAATACTCTGAAGTTCAGAAAGATGCTGGTCGAGCTCAGCCACCGACGCCTCCAGAATCTTAGCCATATGATCATGGCCCCGGTGGGAACGTATCAGACCAATGTAAGGGAGCGCCATGACTTTCGCCGTCGCAAAACTCCCATTCGCATTCAGCACTGTCGATACGCCCTTCTGCAGCATTTTATACACTGCCTCAACGACGAACTGTACATATTCATCCGCATCTGCCAACACCTGAGGCGTCATAACAGGCGTTGGAGGAGCTATTGTAGAGGTTGAAGAAGATCCCCCGACAAGCAGCAGAGCCGGAACCTCAATGTCAGTAGGTTCTTCCCCACCGGCAGTACGGATTCTATCGACAGCTGAGGAAGCTAGGGAGGGATGCAATACTGTCCCCCAAGTAGAAGGAGCAGGAGGAGTGTCCTCCATCACAGGGCACTTGACACTTGTCCTTATCAGAATCAACGACGGAGGGTCCCCCGACATCCGAGTTGATGGTATTATCCCCGGCCGGGGCAGGGCGGCTCTCCCTTTCGTTCGAAGCGACAAGGTCCGCCCCTGACAGTTCAACCTTGTCATGCCCCGGTTCCAAGATATGTGGGACCAGGAACACGTGGCGTGCCAGCTGTACGATCAAGTATAGAAAAACCTCAATTTAATGGACTATACTCGATCGTAGTACGCTGAAGTAACAACTAAATAACAATACAGGCAGGTAAATACTAATCTCATCCACAGGAAAAATCACAGAATAAAGCTGGAAGAAATGAAAATAACTCTGAATCAAACTACAAGTCATGACTAGTGGAAAATAATCCACCAATAAATGTATGAATGAACTACTAAAAGAGTACAACTGAACCAGAAAAGAAATAGATAGCCACTAGCAGAAATCACCTAAGAACTCAAGAAACTCACGAGGCTCAACATTGAAGTCCTCGTCAGCAAAAGTCTCCAATCTCCGTAGTCCGTCGGTACCTGTGCTCGTCCCAATCTGGAAAAGGTGCCAGGTCCTCAGAGGGACGTAACAAGTACACAAGAAATCGACATGCATGATAGTACAGGGCAGTATATAAATAACTAGAACAAAATGCAACATAACATCTCCCCAACCAAACAAGGACAGGATATATCATGCAACATACGACAGGTAAACTAACCATCTATGTGTAAAATGCACTCGAGACATCTCTAGTGGCACATAAGAGGGGGAGAAGAAGAAGAAACGGCCACCAAGCGTTCTACGGTTTGAGAAACGAGGGGCTACGAGCATCCAGCGTCCATTGGAAACAGAAATTCTCATACACCACTAGTAGACTCTCCCCACCCAATGTATATCCGTACCGTATACGCGGTACAAATAATATGCAAGACGTCATAGTATATATAAGTAGACCTGTACCAACCACTAGACCAGACGCGAACTCACGTGCCAATGATCAGTCGACACACAAATCCATGCTCTCAACTCACTCATATAGTGATCGTGTATGATACGGTGTCCGGCTAGAAGGTACCACATACCTTCACAATACACGGGATAAGTCCACTACTACTAGACGCGTGCACACAACTGAGAAGTAACTAGGTAACATAAACTAACTGCAAAAATATACAATCAAGCAAGGTGTACTTGCCTGCGTCCAGCAACTGAGTATCTGGGTCCAAAGTAGAGTCCGAGTCCCGAGAAGCAAATAATCCTAAACAAAATTTATCTCTAATTAATTACTAATTAAACAATTTAAACAATTCATTTAATTGCTAAGTAATCTATAATTTAAATTAATCTAGTACTACTAGCTAACTAGTATCAAATTTTTATGAATAATAATTATACAATAATAAGTAGGTAACCATACTTATTATCATACCATTTATATTCTGAAATTTATTTACAACTAAATATTTAATAATTAATTAACTAATTAATGATAATCAATTAACCAACCATTTTAATACACACATGAATACACAATTCCTAATAATACTAACTTAAATAGTAAAAATCCGTAAAAAATCATTTTTAGTCTATTTTAATAATAAACTAAATAATATCAGAATAATAAATATATATTATATATATATTTTACAGAAAATGAATTATTACCATTAAACTATTTATTAAATAACTAGTTGAATAATAACAATAAGTACTTAATAATTCTAAATAAATCCAAATAAATCACCACCAACCTTAAATTTAATCATTAAAACTAAATTCACAGTAGTAACACAAAATTAATAATTATTTAAATCAATAAATAATTATTACACAATTTATTACATAAACCTAAACATGATTCTCAAAATTACTTTTAAGTCTTAAAAATTCGTAAATATATCTAAAATACATGAAATAAATTCCTAAATACCATATTTACACATCTCTAACAGAATCATATCACTTCACAAAATTTACAATATTTATATAATTAATAACAATTAATTATATAATATATTCAACTTATGTAATAAATCTAGAAATTACTCAACTAAATCCAAATAATTATAAATAATAATAAATAAATATTGGAATTATTTTTCTACAGAATAAATAAGATAAATTGAAAACAATATTTAATATTCAATTTGATTAATACAAAACTTCCAAGATAAATCTAAATATAATATTTTAAACACCAATCAAATTCTGGAAAAATTTCCATAACTTACTTTATAATTAAATCTATATTTTCCATATAAGTTATATTATTTAATTATTTATTAATTAAATAATAAGCATCAAAACGGAATTAATTAAACAGTGTAAATTCGTTGTTTTTCACATAAAATAATTATAAATTAAATTATAAAAATTCTGGAAAAATTATTTTAAATACTATATTAATTATACAAACTTTTTCATGTACAAAGTTTTCTCTAATTCGTAATCAAAATGTTACATAAAAATTAAAACAGAAAACACATTTAATTAATTACTAACATTGAAACTTCATAATTAAATATAAATAAATATCAATAATTAATATTAAATCACACAAAAATTAGGGTAGAACCCCTACATATTTACCAATGATTTCCTACATTTAGATCTAATTAATCATCAATCTATTCATCACAACAATCCTTACAATAATCTGAATATTCAGAATTTAATTATTAAAACTTGGTTTAAAGCATGCAAAGAGGATTTAATCCACGGGACAGCGCCACGGGGGGTCGGGGTTACCTTGCCACGCCGCAGGGGGGTGGCTCGCCGACAAGGGGGCCGCCGGATGCTACACGCGGGCGCGAAAAACGCCGCGTCTCGTCGTCGACGGCGGGGCTCCGGGTGAGGGGGGAAGGAGATAGACGAGATAGAGAGAGAGGGATAGGGTGGCGGTGATGAAGGGGGGCTGGTGGTTTGTGTGGAGGCAAGTTTAGGGTTAGGGTTGAGAGTAGATGCATATATATATATGCATGAAGGAGATCCAAATGAATAGGACCATACTGGGTTGGGCCTAAGTTAGGGTTAAACTTAAGGAATGGGTTTGGTTGCTAGGAATTTTAACACCACATCTATATAAGTATAGATATATATATATATATATATAATCTAAAAATAAAACCAATTGAATAATAACACTATATATATTTAATTATTGATATAAATATAATCTAATAATAAATCTATATGAAACTTGGTTAGAGTTTATAAATAATTTAATAATTAATGTAACAGCATTTATTTAACAAATAACAATATTTAGTAATCTTGCATCTATATATATATTTACAATATAAATTAAACCCTGATTAGAAATAATTAATTAATTATTTAAATAAATAGATTAACAAGCTATTCCAAAAAAAAAAAAAAAAAAATTTTAAAAATTCCCTGAAAATTCAGGGGGTTTACAAACCTCCCTCGGAGCCGGGCTCGAAAAATGAATCTCATCTCCTACATCAGCCCCCCTACAGGGACGGGTGTAGGGCTCGGTAGTGACGCCGACCCTACCACATCAACCTCCACTTCCGGGACAGGGATAGGGCTTGGCCACGAGGCCTCGTGTACGACCAGCGCCTCGGTACCACAACCGGAAAGAACCCCGGCCGGCAAATTCCTGTCGGAGATGTCTCCCCTAAACGTGATCTCTCTGGTAGCTGGATCAACATCTTCCTGAGAGCCATCGTCAGAAGAAGACGAGCTCCACACTTCCTCTTCGTCTGGAAGGACTTTTTCCACAACTTCCTTTGGGGCCCCGACGCTTTCAGGCACCCCCTTAACAGTCGATTCTACTCCCGGTCGAGGCTTCATGCCGCCTTCCTGATGGACCGATCGAGAGACCTCAGCAACCTGAGGCGCTGATACATCTTCAGCTTCTCTTCCAACATAATCTGGAGACACCGAAATCTCTACAGAAGCGACATCATCAGCGCTCCCCTCCCTAGGAGATGCTATAATCGGAGGAATGCGCTCGTCGGAAGAGCTCGCCACCTCCTTCGGCCTACTAATACTCGGTTTCGAAACCCGAGATTTCTTCTTCGGCACCTTCTAAAAAAAGAAAAAGGAGGACATAAGTCACAGAAATCAAAGAATAAACCAGACTATGTGGGACGTCTTTACCTTAGCGGGAGCTGATTCAGTTGGTACTACAGGTGGCACCCCCGGAGCTTCCACCTTCGGAGTCGTCGCTTTCCTCGACCTTTTTGGCGCAGACGAACCAGCCTCCGCGTCAGCCCGTCTCTTTCCAGATGGGAGCTCTTCCTGAGTACCCCCCGTTGATGCTGCTGCAGCAGCCCGATAACCTGTAACCTCCGGTGGACAATATGACCGGGCCGCCGCCAGTATGTTTTTCGTTGCCTCTAGCTAAGTGCCAACAATGAAACTAGTCTCCCTGTCATATTCTGGGGATACGGTATTCATGGCGCAAGACAGCTTCACAGCCGAATACAAGATTTGCGGCCGAGGGTTGTGAACTGGCATAGTGAAACGAACTCCAGTGCATCCGGTGTTGTAATATTGCCAATCTCGGGCCCCATCCAGTAAACTCCCGACAAACCCTAGACTACTACTGGGGTTCCTTAACATTAGCTGGGTGTAACCAAACTGACGCGTAAACCGGCTCGGTAAATACGGCTCCAGATAACACTTATTTTTGTTGCGGTAGACCAAATGGGAAGGCCGAATACTCTGCAACCAGCGAAACCCCCATGTCGGCAGGGTGATCGCATCTTCGCCGGAGTCTTCCAATTCTTGGTCAGCCTCGAAATCTATGAAGACGGGACTAACCTTGGTGATCTCCCACCCTTGAAGATAAGACAAAACTTTCCTACAGACAGGGACACCGGTGTGCAGCCACTTCCTCTTATAGAAGCGACGGATAAAGGCGTCACCTTCAACATGATCATCTTCAGGGCCTGGGCTCATCACATTTAGATGATGCAGAATCAACCATCCCATCAGATAATGGAATGGTAGCTAAGCTCGGGAAAAGTTGTCTTTCTTGCCCCTCTCATGGACCACATCGTCGGCAAAATCTCTCAAACCCCGCAACAGGTTACACACCATCGCGGGAAGGAGAGCCAGAGGACGACCAAAAACTAGTTTTACCGCTGGCAAAATAAGGTTTCTGCTCACTCTCTCTACAGATCCAGATCCGCCCGAGAAGACGTAATCCCGGAGCCATATCATCAAGTATGCAGTCAACACTGCCTTGGAAGACATCCGGTGCACGCAATGCCAGAAACAACTGTATACGTCGTCACCACTCTCGTTTGAACTTGGAGTCTTTTCGTCTAGTCGGCTCATGTCGGAGGTCACCTCCGTGTGACTCAGTCCCTGCGGAGTCGCAAACTGAATCTTGGAAGGGTCCGTCAGGTCCTGCTTGAAGACATAATCCCTCCAAGCAGTCACATGGGGCTGTGACCCGCCCTTCTCCCTCCGTTGCATCAGATAATGGTGGCTCGCCACCTTCTTGAAAACAGCTATCATCTCTGAGTCCTTATCTTCCAGAACTTGGATCTCTTCATTTGTTGGAAAATATTCCTCATATGGCTCCGAGCCCCAGGGAAGCTTGGACACCTCATACATCTCATGGAGGGCCAATCCTAACTCCCCTACCGGAGTAAAAAAGGTGCCAGTCTGGGTGTTGAATATTTCCAGAAGAGCAAGAAACATATGTCGATTAAGGTCGACACCTGCTTGGGTGGCGCGAAGAGCAGCGGTCAGTCCAATCGCTTTCAGCTCAGTCTTGAACTTCGTCAAAACCCAAAGGGTCAGCTCGTCCCACTTTGACACGTGGTGACACCAGCCCTCAACCCGAAAACCTCCTTTCGGATACATAACCTTCGATGTTAGCATCCGGCTTGCAAAGGTCGAAGCACCGAAGGCGAAAGTGTCAGGGGGAACATCACTATAAATGCTCCCAGGGCACAAAGTTCGGCAATGGTATGAGGTCCCGGCTCGCGAGGAGGCCAAAGTATCCCTTTGATTCGAAGTAACATCAATACGAAGGGTACCCCCCCCCCCACTGCCCCTTCTTGAGAAGGAGTAAGTTCCCATGGCATCCTCCTCTTGGAAGCCAAACGATAGAAATCTGTCAGTGGCAGTTGATGCTCAAACTGTCGCATGTACAGGGCCACGTCCTTTGCCGTAAAGAACCAGTTTTCCTTGATCTTCAATATCTTCGCTTCAGTGGAGATCAAGCGGTCACCAAACAGAAAGGCCATTTTCAAGAAAGTCACATTCTCGGATTCAGCAGATTTCAGTTTGCTGCTCTCCATCATACTTTGGAGAAAAATAGGCGACTGATCCCGGATTTGCAACATCCTCTTGGGAGGCTGATCCAGCATGATAGCAGCCTTCGCTAGGTTAATAACTTCCTGTTGAAGTCAACCCTCATCTGGCAAAGGGAAGCATCCATAAGGACTTCGTTTAGCAAGGGGATAGTCATCGACACTGACACAGCAAAAATAAGTCAGGCAACAAGGAAAAATTTAGAGTAAGACATTTGGGGCGCATCAGCAGTCTGGCGCATAATCAGGGGCTAAACCCATGCGCGTCAACTGTGAAGCTTCGACGCATAATCAGGGGCTAAACCCATATGCGTCAACAGTAAAGCTTCAGCGCATAATCTGGTGCTAAACCCATGCGCGTCAGCTGTGAAGCTTCGACGCATAATCAGGGGCTAAACCCATACGCGTCAACAGTAAAGCTTCAGCGCATAATCTGGTGCTAAACCCATGCGCGTCAGCAGTAAAGCTTCGGCGCATAATCAGGGGCTAAACCCACGCATGTCAGCAGTAAAGCTTCGACGCATAATCAGGGCCCAAGCCCATGCGCGTCAGCAGCGAAAGCCTCAGCGCATAATCAGGGCCTAAACCCATGCGCGTTAGCGGAATAGCCTCAGCACATCATCAGAACAAAAGTCCATGCGTGTCGGCGACAAGGAGTTAGGGCACAACAACAGGATGCAACTCATCCGTATGCCCCAAACTCGTCTAAAAAAGTTGGGAACCACAAAGTCAGAAGACACCCACCCGTCACCGCTGGCCGAACGTCGGCGGGAGTCACAGTGACGACAGGAGCGTCCTCCTCGTCAAACTCCATCGGCTTCTTATCCCGGCCTTGTCCTCGGCCAGCACCAACGCGAGGAGTTTTGGAAGCCATCTCGTAAAAAGAAGTTAGGGTTTTTTTTTGAAAGAAGAACTCTAAAGAAGAAGAAAGCAAAGAGAAGGAGAACTCTTTCTCTCCATCAGACGCCTATTTATAGGCTTGGGCATACGCGGAAACCGATGAAGAGTGACGTTAGCCGCCGCTTGGGGTTCTGCAAAATGATAACTGCAAATAATCCGAAAAGATCATCATTAATCTTTTTTGTTTATTTCGAAGCGTTATCATTTGCATTTAAAACTGAGAGGAGCATACGCCTCATCACAGATGCGCGGAGCAATCATGCGCCCTGAACAGTCATGCGCCCCATTAAAGACCCTACCATGCTTCTTATTCAAAGTATTCCAAAACTTGACAAAAAGTTTTGAAAATTTTGAAGGGGGTCTTGTAGAAGTATAGAATTTCATGCGCATCTAAGGCCAGAATTCCTATGCGCTTAACAAACATGTGCCAGAGAGCTCAAACGAAGTACTTGGCACAGCAAATGACGACAAAAGTATAGACATCAAAAGAAGATTTTTATTTAATATAAAAGTCTATTACATGTCTAAAGAAAGGCTTTACAAAGGAGAACTTCTACAAAAAGAAAGATTCTAAGACTACAGCCAGGTGCAGCGAACTGCCATGCACCCCATGTCAGGCGCATCATCCGTCAGGCGCATCTCTTCAGCGTCTCAGTCAGGCGCGTCCCTTCAGCGTCTCAGTCAGGCGCATCATGAAGTCTCAGCATATGCGCTCCACTTCGATCCGATCAAGTGCTTCGGCTAAAGAAGCAGCTTTGAGCATAACAAGAGCGGGCGATCAACCCCACTCTAGTAGGAGGAAGAGCTCTCCAAAGCCAAGGAAGAGGAGAACACCACAATTCCGATCTGCGGCTCCTCCAGCATAACAAAGACGGGACTCTAACGTCCCGATCTTTGGATGCAACAGGCACCTTCGGCCTGCATCGGGACCCTGCGATCCCGACTTTTGGATGTAACAGTCACCTTCACGAGTGCATACGAAGACGACTCGACGGATCTTCACCCTGGGGAGCATCTTGGCAACAGAATGTACTCGGGCAAAGAAGTTCATCTTCGTCGAGAAGTCAAGGGAGAGACAACAAAACTCTCTCAAATTGTTGCTATTTATAGGCCAGGGCAAATCAAACCCATGCGCCAAGTGCCAACCTTCTCGAAGTTAGTGCAATAAACTTGCATTTATGATGATGAATTTGCCTCTTCGAATTCAGCCAAGTCAAAACGGCTATTTAAAGCACTCGAAGAACTCAACAGTCGGACCAATGAAAGATGCGTCATACAACATATGTGCCGGTCAGATACCGTGCATCATACAGACGCGCCCATCAGTACCGAGCACCTCATAAAGATGCGCCCCATGCGTTCCCATGCGCCTAGTAGAACGCAGATCAATGCGCCCACTCAAAAGTCCATCACCCGTCAAGAACATTAAATGCCGAGGTCTGATACGACAACAGCCATGCCTCGATGACAGAGCAGCAACAGCTTTTACAGAAAACGAAGCGCCACTGACGTCAGCGTCATCATTACTTTCCACTGACGGTTACAATCCACGTGGCCGATCAACCACTTGCATGCGCCTCAAAAGCCATGCGTCCAGACTGGTTCGTGACTCCTGAAGGTTACGAGCCAAAGTCTTTTCATTCGCGCAATCCTAGGCGCAACCTGTCAGATCACTCTCCACTAAATTTGAGATCTTTGAGCTACGGACATGCGCCACGTGTCCTTTGACTCAGTTCAGTCCACGAAGGGGTGCTAACCACCCAAGATCTCAGCAACCGAAGAATCCTCTCAGTCGCCACGTGTCAGCTCTCCCGCAGCACCACAGGTGCAACAGGAAGGATTCAATCTCCGAATCAGGACGCATCAACTATGCACTCCCGTCAGCATCAGCCACGTTGCGTTCCCACGACCAGGCGCATCCGACATATGCGCGCATGAGCAGCCAGCCTGCAAGCTATAAATAGAGGGATCATTTCCTTCTTAGACACACACAGACAGGGAGATATACAGACATACATCGTCAAAGACAGATGTAACCAGATCATCAGAGTTACAGAGACGTACGTCTACTCACAGAGATCGGAAGAGACACTCAACGTCTTCTTTCCATCCGCAAGCTCCGGCATTCAGAGCAATCCAGACCTTCAGAGAACCTAAAACCGTCGTCAGATCGTCAACGGAGTCAATGCATTACCACTCGCTCCACCGACATAGGACCCAGATAAAAATAAAAGTGTACTCCTAGGACTACATCTAAGTCCTACATTGTAACACTGTTCTGTTTGTAATTGAAATTCCAATCAAAAATTTTAATGGCAAACACTAGCCTGCGAGTCCACACTAGGGACGAGGGTTAATAGTTGTTTCAAACTTGCGAGTCCACATTAGGGGCGAGGGTTTGAGTATCCATTGATCTCGTGACATGTTTTCGCTTGTTCTCCTCCAGCAGTTCGTTTATGCGTAGTGGTTCTTCCAGTCGTATATAGTCGTATTTTCGTGTTGATTAGACTTTTCCCGTATTTTATTTATTGCATGATAAACTGTTAGATAGGCATGTTTTTATGTATCTTGCTATGTCCCCTAAGGACCTGATGATCTTTTCAGGTTTAGCGATTGCATGGAGTTAGCTAGTCGTTCTGGATGGCAGAAGTGATGATACGCTTGCGGGATTCAGGTATCGTTATTACGTTTATTATCCGCTCGTGCTTTCATACCTTATCATGAGATATCATGTTTCCTGATTCAGTTTTAGACTCTTGTTACTTTCTTTAGAGTCTTATCGGACATATATGCAAGTGGGCTGCAGACCACGACCCATAGTGTTCATTCATGTTTCATATTCTTATTGTGGATTGAGATATAGATTGCATTGCCATGATTTGACAGTATACCATAGCCTTGACAGCGTTTACGTATCCGAGTCGGGCTGGAGTCCGCTCGATACGTAGTTGGCTTGCTCACGCTCTTGCGTCCGAAAAACGAGTGCGGGTCGTGACACGTTTGTAGGGATAAATTAGAAAATTTACTTAAAATTCCTAAACTCAAAAGTAAAAACCTAACAAAGTTACTGCTACCAAACCCAAAATTTACTTAAAATTCATATAACACTACAGTCTACAGGTACATGTTATTTTATTTATTTTTTTACAGTTTTTTACCTTTTTTCTACAATTTTTGAATTTTGTACACTTTGGTATAAGACCCGTTTGGACCCGCGAGTTTTGGTGGATTGGATCCGTTTCAAACGGATCGGGTCGGGTCCGATTCCAAAAAATATTGACCCGTCCTGTCCCGCCAAAGAACGGATCCGATTCGGGTCCACAAAAATTGTCTCCGGCCCGACCCGTGCCCAGCCTTATACTCACATGTTGGTTAGTCCTGAGTAATTTTTTTAATGACAAACTTGTAAATAAATCAAAGTTTATTTTTGGCTAGTCCTGATCAACTTTTGATGTGTCCTTATAAATAGCATAAATTTAAGGCACTTACACGCAAAAAACCCAACAAGAAGTCGCTTCCGGCTGCTATCCCTCTTTATAACTTAATCTCTCTCCCCTCCCCGACTCCATTCCTTTCCCTCTCTCTCTCTTTGACTCGGGTCCAGTCTTCTCTCATTGTAAGTTTGATTTTTATTTTCCTCCTCCAGCTCCTTTCTAGGTTCTATGTTTTTATTCTAATCCTTGCGATACTAGTTACCAAAAACTTGTAGAATCAAGAATCTGAACTAAATCATGGCTGCTTCACTAATGATACACTGATTTAGAAAGTCATATGCAGTTCTAGTCCGCAGAGTCATACATAGTTACATATTTCTCCAGAAATTCGTGTTTAATTTTCTGGGTCACCATTTTTTATTCACCATTTGTGGTAGGTCAACCCACAGATCCTCCAGCCCGATTTGGGTCTTCTTGTAAGTAGATCGGGTAAAGGGTTTTAGGTCTCGAATTGTTGTTCTTGTTCAATCGTGAATTCGGAACACACGAAAGTAAAACCCTTCCTGGTAATTGGAAGCGCCAGATTTGAATGCTAAAGTTATGGCTGAATTATCCTAATTGCACCCCCCAACTACAGTGCTCGAGCGTTTTTGGCACCTTTAACTTTCCACTTCTCAATTTTGGCACATCAACTTCATAATTGCCCTTTTGAAGCACTTTTCGTCAATTTTGAAGCACATCGAGACCACTTCAAAAATATATATGGTAGTATAAAAGCGTAATTTAAATACTTGTATTGTTAGATATTCTTTTGTTGTGGTCCCGATGTGTTTCAAAATTGACGAAATATGCTTCAAAAGAGCAAATTATAAAGTTGGGGTGCCAAAATCGAGCAGTGGAAAGTTAAAGGTGTCAAAAACATCCGAGCGCTATAGCTTATGTGTCATTAAATTTAGCCTAAAAAAATAAGTTTATCATTTTGTTTCTGCAAATAGTTTTGATGGTTCTTTGTTAACATTTCCTTGATCGATTACCTCGTCTCGTATGCAGCTTGACAGCTGAGCACCTACTATCCCAATTTCCATATTGTCGAAGATGGATATAACCACTATGGACCGCCAGACTCTCACTCTTCTAGGTGCAGGATCGGGCGTGATGCTGTCGATGCATTTTACCGTGCAGCTGCTCACACAACATTTTTTCTACTGGAAGAACCCAAAGGAGCAGAGGGCTATAGTGATCATCGTGCTCATGGCCCCCATATATGCATTTACATCCTTTCTTGGCCTGCTAGACATTGAGGGTAGCAAACCGCTCTTTACATTTTTGGAATCGATTAGGGAATGCTACGAGGCTCTGGTAGGACCTACCATTAACACCTTTTAATGTGTTCGACTACTTAAGGTTTGAGAATAAAATGTTCACACAAATTTCTTCTGCAATCTGCAGGCAATTGCTAATTTCATGGGCCTGATGTATAGTTATTTGAACATCTCCCTTAGTAAGAATCTGGTGCCCGATGCAATCAAAGGAAGGGAGCTCCATCATTCTTTTCCTATGAATATATTTCTGGTATTATTTGAACTTTCTAAAGAATTATCAAATAGTGTAAGATGTTATATTTGTATAAGCCCTATCTTTTTATTCATTGTATCTCAACCCAAGACCAACACCGACACCAACAATGTGGATCCAACTAGATTACATTAAGGCTACGTTGGTTTGTGACAAAATGGGGAAAGAAAGAGAAAAAGAAAAGGAAAAAGAAAGAGAAAAGAAAGGAAAAATGAAAAATATTTTTTGTTGTTGTATGGTTTGGTAAGAATGGTTAAAAATAAAATGGAGAAGAAAACTATGGGAGGTGGAGAGAGGGGAGAGAGGGGGAAATGTTGAGAGAGAAAATAGAATGTCACCATTTTAGGAGGGAAATGATAGGAAAATTCACATTAGCTATTTTCTCTTATTTTCCTTTTCCTTTTAATTTTCTCTTTAACCAAACAACACCAAAAGTTTTTCTCTTTCCTTTTTTGTCCCCTTCCCTCAAACCAAACACAACCTAAGAAGGTCCGTTCTCATTGTTACAGTTAGTGGCAATCAGAAGTAGATGAGATTATTTTGGTGGAATTCTGCAAGTTGTCTACACCGAGGAATAAAGTATGGCATTGTAGTCATCAAGCTTGAAGTTTTTCTCTTATATATAAGATTTAATTTCTGTGCATTTTATCTTTTATTTCGCTTATGGGTGATATTTTCTTCCTTCAACAAGCAAGTTGTTTTCCTGACAGATGGTAGGGCATTGTAGTATTGAGCTTGAAGATTTGTTTGTTTCATATGATACCTCATCCTCTCTGCATTTGATTTATCTTTTGAATTATGGATACTCATTTAATTCTATAAAACCAAATTTTCTGAAGGATTTGGAGTATGGAGATAGCTAACTCTATATTCTGATCCGAGTTGTCTTCTTTGATTTCTCATATATTTAGGTTCACTATGATGGTTTCCTTCCATAATATTCATGCCTTGGTTTATATGCAACTTGTCATAATTCAATTATGATATGCAAGTGCTACCAAAATTGGTCTAGCAAATGAAAATACAGCAACTGGTTTCATACAAGAGATTCACAGCTGGAATACTGTTTTATCAACTGACGATAGTTGCACTTCTTACATTTCGTCTTTTCAATGGATATATCAGCAGAAAATGGGCTTGGATATCACTCTCTCGAATCATTACTGGAACTCATCAACATCTATGTTGCACCGATATGAATGTGACACGACAAGGTGACACGAATACGGCATATGTTGTAATGTGTCTTAGTATATTTTGGAGTGTCCAGGATGAGTCCAATACGTGTCTGAGATGACCAACATTACATGTCCTTGATCAATATACTAAAACCTAGGAAGCGCAGACACTATAAAAATGTTGGTAATGTTATGTCGGACGCAATATGGGACACAATCCGGATCCTCCAAAATACACTAGGACACACCAAAATATGTGCCATATCCTTACTGTGCCATGTCATATCCGTGTCCGTGCTACATAGACTTAAACCCATTTAGCATTTGCCAACTGTTCCTTAGGTTGTCAAATTGAGAGACATACCATGTTATTGATTCACTTGATTATTGTGTCGTATTGTCTAAGATACATTTTGATTTGAAACTATATAACCCTTCATATATGATAAATTAATACTTTGAACAATGGTACTAAGGATCAAAATCAAGAAATAAGTGACAAGTTTATCATCAAGTCGATAATTAGGTGTAACATTAGTATTGCCCAGCAGTATTATTCACAAGTATAACATCATTGCATCAACAAGAACAATCAATTCGTTGAAGTTGACGTAAGGTTTTGTTGTATATTCTAATTTCTAAACAATGTACTACTTGTAAAAGCCCTAGAATATATAGATTGGAAAGCCCTCCAAGAAAAACCCAAAAGCAAACGTTCATGGGAACTTAAAAAAGAGAAACATATTTAAAAAAATAAAAGGAAAAAACAAAATGTTCTTTTTTTAGGAAGGCACTTGTCTATATTGTTGAAGTTTCAAGAGATGCTAGATGTCATCCTCAAAGATGTTGTCTTTAGAGATGTTGGAGGTCGATGAAGGAGAAATGAGATGCTTGTCCAAAGAGTTCACTCAAAATAGTCAGTTGAATGAAAAGGTTGTGACATAGTTTAAAGAATTATATGGATTCTCGGGTCGAGTTTCAAAGTTATGACATCAGATTATAAGAGCATTAGTTTCTAAACCACTTAGAAGTCTGCTTGAATCTGTTTAAATTTAGATTCACCTGATAACTTTCATATATGACGAATGTGTTGGGTAATATGTACAGAATCATACAATCCAGAAAGCGTATCATAAGATCAATTGTCCATACTGCTTGGTTCAACAAATCTTATTGTTTATATGTTGTATGGTATAAATAGAATTTAGTAGAATATTTTGACTTGTTTATTATTGAGGTGGAGCTACACTTATATAGGAGAGGCTAACCCCTCTCCCTATTATTCAACTCGATGTGGGACCAAAAGCCCATTAATACTCTCAACACTCCTCCTCAAGATGGACAATAGATATCAATCATCCCCATCTTGTTACATAGTTTAGAGAGACTTAATGAATTAAGCCCCTTAGTAAGACAATCTGCAACTTGTTCTTCTAAGCGAACATGATCGAGCTTTAGTATTCCTTTCTCTAGCTTTTCCTTGATGAAAACCGATCGATCTCGATGTGCTTCGTTCTATCATGCTGAACTGGGTTGTTAGCTATACTCAGTGCTGCTTGGCTGTCACTCAGAAGACGCAATGGTGTTCCTTGGTCCAGCTTCAACTCTGTCAGTAATGCTTTTACCCACAATAATTCTGACACTCCCAGAGCCATAGTTGTATATTCCGCTTCAACGGTTGATTGAGCTACCACAGACTGTTTCTTGCTTCTGCATGAGACTAGGTTACCCCCCACAAATACACAATACCCTGAGGTAGACCTTCTGTCATCCATGCAACTTGTCCAATCTGCATCGCAGTATCTCTCAACACTAAGGTGTCCATTGTTCTTGAACCATATCCCTCTTCTAGGAGCTCCCTCTAGATATCTCAAAATATGGAAAACTGCATCCATGTAGCCCTTCCTTGGATCGTGCATGTAGCGACTCACTACACTCACAACAAATGAGATATCAGGGTGAGTGTGGCTCAGATAAATCAATCTGCCTACAAGTCTCTGATATCTTTCACGATCAACCGGCTTTCCTCTCTCTGCTCCCAATTTATTTTTCTGGTCAATCGGAGTGACTGTCGGACGACATCCCAGCATACCAGTTTCTGTGAGCAAGTCTAGTACATACTTCTCTGAGAGAGGACGATCCCATCTTTTCCTTGAGCTACCTCGATCCCGAGAAAATATCTCATCATTTCCAAGTCCTTTACTTCAAATTCTTTGGCAAGTTTCGACTTCAGCTCGGTAATCTCCTCTTCCTCGTCACCTATGATCACTATATCATCTACGTATGCAGTAAGTATGGTAACATGGCCTCTCGTATGTCGGAAGAAGACTGTGTGATCTGCATTAGTCTGGCTATACCCCATGTCCGTGACAACTTTTCTGAATTTTTCAAACCATATCCGAGGAGATTGCTCGAGTCCATACAATGATTTCTTCAGCTTGTACACTTTTTCTATTGACTGCTTTGTGCAAAATTCAGGGGACATCTCCATGTATACTTTCTCCTGTAGATCTCCATGAAGAAAGGCATTCTTCACATCTAATTGTTGAAGTTGCCACTCATGGTTTGCTAAAAGGGAGATCAGGGTTCTTGCAGTGCTCATCTTCGCTACAGGAGTAAACGTCTCATCATAGTCGATGCCATAGGACTGAGTGAATTCTTTTGCAACCAATCTTGCCTTGTATCGCTCTACCTTTCCTTCTGGCGTCTCCTTCATCGTGAAGAACCATTTGCATCCGACTGCCATTTTTTCTTTAGTTAATGGAACAAGTTTTCATGTCCCATTTCTTTCCAGTGTCCCAAGTTCCTCCAACATTGTAGCTTTCCACCTTGGATCTTCCTTCGCTTTCTGCCAACACTTAGGCAAGGTGGTGTCTAACGATGCAATAAATGCTCCATAAGTAGGGGATATATTAGAGTATGATAGAAAATGAGCAATATCATGTTCATAACCATAACAAATAGGAGATTTTCATGCATTACTACGAGAAGATCTTCTTAAGGGAATATGAGATAGTGGAGGAGACATCATATCATCCGAATCAGAGGGATCCACATCCAAATCAGAGGGATCCGATGCGGAAGGCGCATCTTCAGGAGTTGGGGCATGGTTAAGCGAGGGACATGGCACAGTTGGCATGGTAGGGGCAATAGGCATAGTAGTGGACTGCTGCTTCCTTTTTCTGTAGACTTGGAGCTCTGTAGTCCGTTCTACCCCTATTCTGTAGTTTTTTCCTGTATTGGAGCATCACTTCCTTCCTCCTGATTGTATGCATCATCATCACTTTCCTCACTCTCGCTATCTCCCCCTTCTTTTTTTGGACCAACTTCCATCATTGGGCATGGAACTGACCCAACAATAACGTTTGGGACTATCTCTCCCTCACTCCTAACACCTCTTGTGTTAGGTGTGTCACCAAATGCAGAGTCTTCACCTGAACTATTGTGGTAGTATGGTTCTATCTCTCTAAATGTAACATCCATGTTCACAAAGAGTCTTCGCTCCACTGGACTCTAGCAAGAATATTTCTTCTGAGTCCCTGAGTAGCCAACGAAAACACACTTCACCGTCCGAGGGTCCAATTTCCCTAATGCATGTCTATTATCCTTTACAAAACATACACAACCAAATACTTTTGGGGGAACAATGTACTTGTTCTCACCTGTAAGCATCTCAAACGGTGTCTTCCATCCTAACACTTGAGAGGGCATCCTGTTGATAAGGTATGCAGCAGTCAACACAGCATGTCCCCACAAGTGTTTCGGAACATTCATAACAAACATCATCGACCTTGCTACTTCCAACAAGGGTCTGTTCTTCCGTCCCGTCACGTCATTTTGTGCTGGTGTATAGGCACATGAAGTCTGATGATGTATTCCATTGACTGATAAGTACTCCTCAATAGCTTTGTTGGTATATTCTGTCACATTGTCAGACCTCAAAATTTTCACTTCAGCACCGTACTGTGTTGAAATCCTGCGATAAAAGTCTTGAAAGCATGCAAAGACATTACTCTTACTCTTCATTAGGTATACCCAGGTAACACGAGTATGATAGTCAATAAAGGTGACAAACCACTTAAAACCATTAACAGCAGTTGTAGGACAAGGTCCCCACACATCAGAGTGTATCATATCAAAAGCAGCTAAACTTTTATTTTTAGAACTTACATAAGAGCTTCTGATGTGTTTTCCAAGTTCACAAGCATCACAAACCAACTTTTGCTTATTAGCCTTTTGATACATAGAGGAAAATATCCGACTCAATAGACTAAATGAAGAGTGTCCCATGCGTTGATGTTAGAGTAATAATTCTTCTACGGTACTGCGCAGCTCCTCCGGTTGTGCTTCATCCACCAGTGCTGCCAGTGCTATATCCAATCCACCCCTGTCCAAGTACCATAGTCCTTTATGTCAAGTGCCAGTCCTCAACTGTCTTTCCGTTCCCTTCTCCTGAAAAATAATCTTCGAAATGTCAAAGAAAACAACACAATTAAGTTGAAGAACAATGACACTTATGGATAATAGATTAACAGGAAAGGATGGAGCATGCAAGACATCAGTAAGACTCATCGAAGGGGTGCATTCAACCATCCCTTTACCCATAATGGGTCTAGCAGTACCATCAGCAGTCTGAATGCTTTCAGGTGTCATCAGGTGAGTGTAATCTTGGAACTCATCACGGGTACCCGTGACATGGCATGATGTCCCAGAGTCAATTATCCAATTTATACTTCCTGGTTTGTGGGTAAATGCAAGGGCATGAGCAGGTATATCTGTGCTTGTACTGGCATAGTATGTGATGTTACCCCCGGAGGTGGTTGGAGTCGATGTCCCAGCGGTGTTGGCGCGACTGTCGCTGGTTCCAAGCTTCATGTTCCTCCATATTTCTAGTATTTTCCTCTTACTAGGGGTCACATCGGATGACTGATTCTTACTTTTTTCTTCTGTCAGGTTTGTTTTGTGCCCTCCAGAATAATGTCTTCTGCCATCGACATAGCCTCCTCTGCCACCGCTACGCCCTCCATGGCCGCGTCCACGACCGCTGGACTGGCCTCTTATAGGCTTCATACAAAATCTGATGAAGTGTTCTGGGTCTCCACAGTTGTAGCACCCTCCTCCTCCTGAAGGATTTGGGTTAACAACTGCTAGAGCTGATTTCTCTCTTGGAGTGCTAGTGGTGCTGGACATCAGCTTCAACCGTGCTTCTTCTTGTGCCATAGCAGCAATAGCCTCCTTTAGTGATGGCAGTTCGGGTTGTGCGAGTAGCACATTCCTCCTTTGCTCGAATGCTTGGTTGATCCTTCAGGAACTTCATCATCCTCTGTCGTGAGATATACTCCATGAACTTATGGTAATGTTTCGCAAATGTTGGTTCCACTTGCTCATCTTCTACACCAATGGAATTATAGTGGTCGAGATCTGACCAATACTTCTTCAGCACAGCCGCATAATCGGAGATGGTGTGATTTTCTTGGACCACCTTATCAAGTTCATCCTGCAGTTGGAAGACTCTCATAGGGTTGCTCGTCCCTGAGTACATGTCCTTTAGCGTCATCCAAATATCACTGGCTCCCTCCATTGCTTCCACGTTGTCCGACACTTGGTCGGTTAAGGAGGCTGTCAAACCATCTAGCTACAACATTGTTGACGATCTCCCACACAGCAAACTCCCGTGGAGTGATCTTCAGGTGCCTTGGTTTGGCCATTCACATAGCCCACTAAGCCTCTTGCTTTCAGAGTCCGCATCGCCTGATACGACCACTTCAAATAGTTGGAAGTACTCTCCAACTTTACTTTCAACTTCTCCAACTTCGTCATTTTGTATGGTGAAAGATTCACATCTGTGTGTGCATGACGGAAACTAGTCTCGGTCAGCCTCCTGGAGAAGAGATCGTCCATCAAAGCCTTCATCTCTTTGGCCGTCAGCTTGTCGTAGATCGTCTCCATCATCTTCGTCTTCTCCTCTTCCATCAACAAGGTAGATCGAGACCGTCTGCACCTTTGTTTACCGTCCTCTCCACATCTACTGTTCCTCCTTCAGCGGTAGCGGCGTCTCCGAAAGCCTCTCCTCATGTCTCATGCAGGGTTACGATTGGAGGTCACATGGCCGGAGGAGAAGGGCCGGTGGGGGTTGGGGGCCGACGTGAAAGGAAGGGGCCGACGGTGCTGGGGTGAGGCCGGGGGGGGGGGGGGGGGGGGGGGGGGGTGGCGGCGAGGGTTTTGTGGAGTAGGGTTAGAATTTTGTGGAGAGGGGTGGCGCCTAGGGTTTGGTGGAGAGAGGTGGTGGCTCTGATACCAAATAGAATTTAGTAGAATATTTTGACTTATTTATTATTGAGGTGGAGTTACACTTATATAGGAGAGGCTAACCCCTCTCCCAATTATTTTACTCGATGTGGGACTAAAAGCCCATTAATACTCTCAACAATATATCATATGGTAAGATAGCTATCATGTATCTTAAGATACTGACAACCGAGGTTTTGGTTTTTAATAGATCTGAATTACTTTGAGACTACTTTTGTTGTTACTATAGATAAATTAATGTGTCATTCTGATGTTACAGCCTCGCAAAATACGATTAGAGCATCATACTCTGAAGCTTCTCAAGTACTGGACATGGCAATTTGTAGTAATTCGGCCAATCTGCGCCGCACTAATTATCACACTCCAACTTCTGGGGTGGTATCCTAGCTGGGTCAGCTGGACTTTCACCATCGTACTGAACCTTTCTGTTTCTATGGCTTTGTATGCATTGCTGGTCTTCTATCATGTGTTTGCAAAGGAGTTGGAACCACACAGGCCTTTTCCTAAGTTCATGTGCATCAAGGGAGTCGTCTTCTTTTGCTTCTGGCAGGTATATTTCTCGTCTTAATTTTCTTGTCGACCAGACCTTTTCAATAGCAATGCCATATCTTATTATTATGGTATTAATTAAAGTTTCAAGTGTTAATGGCTTTGTATTCTAGGTGCAGATACCCATTCAGGATAAACGGATTGGGTGTCAAGTATCCTTAACACGTACATATAAAACCATCAAGAAATTTTTTTTTTTAATTGACTAAGTACATAATAGATGCCTAGTTGGCAAGAATGAGCTTTCTTTTACGGTAGCATATTTAGTTAACATGCTTACTTTTGGATTCCCCTTTTACAAAAAAAGCTGAAAACTTGATCAGTATTGCGGAAAAATAAAATGTCATTGTAGACATGCTTGTGCAAAACTTTAGTAAAAGGGACACTTCTGTTAAGGATTCATTTCATAAAGGTGCAACAAAAGTTTTACACCGACTTTGGAACCTCCAAATCTGGTATGGGATTAATAAAATTTGAAATGTTCAATAAGCATCAAGTACTCTTGCATCTGAGCCATCACATAACATTTTAACAGTTTAGCTGCCAATTTTCTCCTCATTATTCGAGAAAACATCAGGCTCAAACTACTCCTTTTTGGCAGGGAATCTTGCTCAAGGTTCTAGCAGCTGCAGGAGTTATCCAGTCACGCCACTTCTGGTTGGACGTCGAACATATCCAGGTGGCTCTTCAGAATGTCTTGGTAATCGTGGAGATGGTCGTTTTCTCTGTTCTCCAGCAATATGCATACCATGTTGCACCATATAGCGGAGCTGATGAAGCCAGGTTCATGAACGATAAGAAGAACGAGTGACCTATCAAGCGGAACCAGCCACATTCGGTTTCCCCAATGATCTCCTGCCTCAGTTTGACATACTTTGTTTTTGTGTAATTCCATGTTATAATTATTATTTTGCTCTTTATTTCAGACTAGTGAGCTTGTAGATGCAGTATCATGAGACAACTAAAGACATTTGTATACCAGTCATGTATAAATATTAAATGATGTAGTTTGGTATGTACTGTTTTTTTTTTTTTTACTAGGGAGCCATCTGCTGCTAAATTAGTGTTCAGAAAATGCTTGCTTAATAGAGATTATTGTATGGGGATGATAATTAGGACGGTGGTTCTTGCAGTGTAATGAGGTGCTAGGGAAAAAAAAAGCTACGGGTACCTACTTTTAATCAAGATCTATTATGCATTACTAGCATATGTATACGTGCCTTGCACGTATATTAACATTTCTTAATTAGTTTATGAAGACTCTTTAGGAAGACCAACCGTCTTCTTAATTACTAAGTTGTCTTGATTAAAATTAATGAACTATTTTTAAATAGTATAAGTATGTAAGGGTATTTTCGTAATTCAAAAGTTTCACCATTTAAGTTTTCCTATTATATAGTAGAATAGAGAATAGATGAACTATTTTTAATTAGTATAAGTATGTAAGGGTATTTTTGGAATTCAAAAGTTTTATCATCTAAGTTTTCCTATTATATAGTAAATAGATATCTAAGTAAAAATGATATTTTTATTTTCTTTTCAATAATAGTGAAGTTTGGTTATGGGACATTGTTACATTCACATTGCCCAAAGCTTGAAGTGGTCAAATGAACATGGTGGCACCTTATATGAGCAGAATGCTGAATGAACCGATTCCATTTGCTACTTCCTGGGTTCTGGCTTGTAACTGGACTAAAACTAGATTTGCACTTCTTATGATTAATAAAATGACGAGAGTGAATTTTCCTATTACAAATCAATTATCTTCTTTTTCTTCCTTTTTTTTTCTTACAGAACTCTAATACTAAGTCCAAATGTCTCCTATAATATCACTCCGGATTTGTAACCAGAGTTTCATCGTTTCAGACTCGATTCACTTTTAAATCTCTTTCTTTCTTTCTTTTTTAGATTCTCATCTACACGTACGAAATTTTGTGCACGCTGTATTGCATGTCTGTTAGGCCAACTGTCTCCAACTTTTACCAAATAAATGGAAGAAATAATACGTCCCCGGTACTTAATCCACTGATCTTCCGCCATTCAGTCAGGATCTTATACCTCTCATCGGTAACCACAAGTGCCACTCGAGTTTCGGTAATTCACTTTTAAATCTCAAAACTTCATTATAAGTTAACTCTTTTAACAAATTTTGTATCCAAATTATGCCTTGCAGGTTTGACAACTTTAGCACTAGTTAAAAAGAAGGCCTCTAACCCACAATTTTTTTTTTTTTTTTGACTTTCATCCCACTTATTAATATGCATTTGTACTTACATCCCACTTCTTAATTTTTTTAGACTTACATCCCACTTTTTGTCACTAAAAGTATTTATTTTGTCACGGAAATTATTCGTTTTGTCACGAAAAATATTTTTTGTGACAAAAGTGAGATGTAAGTCAAATAAAATTAAAAAGTGGGATGTAAGTACAAATTCATATTAATAAGTGGGATGAAAGTCAAAAAATTTCTTTTTTATAGGCTAGTTATAAAGGCACTGCATAATTTGATCAGGGCTAGCCCATTTGTAAGTTTGTATTATTTACAAGTTTGTCATTGAAAAAATTTATTAGGGCTAGCCCATTAGGTAGTATAAAAGTCAATTGATTTGTTTCTCTTTCTCTTCTCTTTCTCTTCTTCCTCTCAAATTTTCTTCTAAACCCTAGATTGAGATTCCTCTTGTCCCTACAAAAATCTTCCTGTTTTCTAACCCTAGAGTAATTATCAACGAACATTCGTAGTAGTCGGTATATTTTCGACTACTATATTGCAAAGTTTGTTAGATAATCGGTTGATTCCTAATTTTTTAATGTTCTTTCATAATGTAGAAAATATGGAAGAAATTGGGACATCAAATATAGCAATCGATCATCCCGGTCCTTCCGAAGAACACGACATTCTCTCCGAAGAACCCGTGGTTGGTCCCCGACCTAGTTTCATTTTTTCGTAGTCCACAATTGGACTGCCACATCGCATGGCAGTCCACAAAGTACTTAGGACTGCCAGAAAGTATAGCAGTCGAGTTAAATACGTATGAAGTTAAGGACTGCCTCACTTTCTGACAGTCCTAGATAAGTCAAGGACTGCCCAGAAATGTGACAGTCCTAAAGTTGATAATCGATTCAACTGGACTCCACACATTTTGGCAGTCCATGAAGTACTAAGGACTGCCAGAAAGTATGGCAGTCGAGTTAAATACGTATGAACTTAAGGACTGCCTCACTTTCTGGCAGTCCTAGATACGTCAAGGACTGCCCAGAAATGTGGCAGTCCTAAAGTTGATAATCGATTCAACTGGACTGCCACACATTTTGGCAGTCCATGAAGTATCTAGGACTGCCAGAAAGTATGGCAGTCGAGTTAAATATGTATGAACTTAAGGACTGCCTTACTTTCTGGCAGTCCTAGATACTGCAAGGACTGCCCATAAATGTGGCAGTCCTAAAGTTGATAGTAGATTCAAGTGGACTGCCACACATTTGGGCAGTCCATGAAGTACTCATGACTGCCAGATGTTGTGACAGTCTAGTTTAACAGCCTGAATTGGATATTGTATTTGGTTTTGTCATTGATTTATGTATTTAAAAAATTATAAATTTATTGTAGGGCACCCCATCTCCTATGTGCACAGATATGAGCAGTAAATTCTCGACAGATATTGTCTTTGAAACTTACGCCGAAGTATTAGAATGGTGCAGAGAAGTTGGAAGGCAAACCAACACAACCCTTGTAACTTCAAGGTCGCTACGGTGTCGGCCGAAGCGTCAAACTGCAGAGATTGGCTGTGAAAGAGGTGGGACGTTTAGGGTGCATCGTAAAAAAAGTGAACTTCTCCCAATAATATCTGGGAAGAAAGAGGCAGGCTCAAGGAAATGTGGTTGTCCATTCAAGTTAGTGTTGGGGTGCAGGACTGGCGAGAAGTGGACAGTAGTGGTACGTAATGGGATCCACAATCATACAATTCCGGAGACGCTAACTGGTCATGCCTACGCCGGAAGATTGAAAGATGATGAGAAAAAGTTAGTTACAGAATTGCCAGCTTCCGGAGTTGCTCCAAAAGAAATTTATTCTGCACTGCTTCAGAAGAACGATAGGAACAAGTCCACTATGAGGACAATTTACAATGCACTAGCGAGGTCTAGAACGAGGACTCTAAAAGGAAGAATGGCGATGCAACAAGTGATGAAATTGCTCGCCAAAAATCATTATATGGAATACCATAGAAGACTTCCGGTGAGCAATGAAGTCGTTTCTCTGTTTTGGTCCCATCCGGATTGCACACAGTTGGCACGGTCCTTCGTCGATGTTTTGGTTCTTGATTGCACGTACAAGACTAATAAATTCAGGATGCCTCTTCTTCACATTGTTGGGTTCACGTCAACCCAAAGGACATTTTCAGTTGCCTTTTGTTTTTTGAGGACCGAAACATTAGAGGACTATACATGGGCTTTGGAAAAGGTGAAGACACTTTACAGTGGACATAAAGAACCGTCTGTTTTTGTGACCGATCGGGAATATGCATTGATGAATGCTATTGATACCATATTTTCTCATGCTCGTAGATTATTATGTACTTGGCATGTAAACAGAAATATTCAAGCACAATGCAAACTGAAGTTCGAGAAAGTAGACGGCAAACTCGACATGGACCGCTTCCAAGATTTCTACAACGGTTGGACTCTTGTGTGGCGAGCAAGTAGTGAGGAAACATTTGACGCAACATGGTACATGTTCAAAGAGCAATGGGAGCAGAGCAACCCGGCGTGTATATCTTACATCAAAGACACCTGGCTTGATGAACATAAAGAAAATTTTGTCTTGGCATGGACGAATATGGTAAAACACTACGGCACGACCACTACCAACCGTGTCGAAGGCTCACATGCAAGACTAAAAAGATATCTGCGCTCATCGGCCGGTGGTTTCGTCTCCGTTTGGCAATCAATCAATCTAATGACCAATTCGGTCGTGAACGAGATAAAGGCTTCATTTGAGATGAGCCTGAATATTGTAAAACACCAACATAAGAAAGAACATCTCTTGTCTGATTTAATCCACGTGGCGTCCCACGACGCATTGACATTATTACTTGATGAGATTGGTCGTGCAAATTCTGTCGGTTTAGATACCGAAGTATGTGGCTGTACACATCGACATTCTCTCGGGCTCCCTTGTGCACACGAGATCAACGAATATCGACGTCAATGTAGACCTATTCCAGTAGCGGTCGTTGATCAGCATTGGAGACAGCTGTCGATCATGCCTAAGGTGGACAGTCCAGATAATTTCTTTTCCATGCCACAGTTGAAACTTCTTCATGCCAGATGGTGTGCGGCACTAGAACCTGAGAGGAAGTCCATTAAGCTTGGGATCCAAGAACTTGCCAACCCGGCAAGTAGTCGTCTACCACTACTAAAATAACCCAGATTAGCGACGTCAGGAGACGTCGCTAAATACGTCGCAGTACGTCGCTAACACTGATTTGCGACGTATTTAGCGACGAAAAACCTACGTCGCTTATAGGCAAGTCGCAGATGGTAATTTCGTCGCCGAACGTCGCTATTTGCGATGCGGCGTCCATTGTCGCTAGACGTCGCCAAATGAGCGACAGAGAGCGACGTATAAGTACGTCGCCAACATTGCGACGTAAAGCGACCACTAGCGACGCTTTAAAAGTTTGTAAATGATGACGAGGCATGGCATCCACGTGGCCACGTGGGCATCGTAGCGACGTATATTAGCGACGTCGAGCGACGTAACGTCGCTAGTTAGCGACGTATAGCGACGTTTGTGTGACGTCGCAGTACGTCGCAGAACGTCGCTATACGTCGCTAATATAAAAAAAATTTAAAAAAAATATAATTGATATTTTTGTTATGCTGTGTGTCTGTGTTTACAGTGTGTGTGAAGTGCAGTGTTCGAACCATCGACAGTTTCGCTTACTGTTGTATGTTTTATCTTTGATAGAAAGAGCAACAGTTCAGGGTGCACTTCTCAGAGCTTCCTCTTCACGTCCTTCACCTTCTCGAGAACCTTTACAACGTCCGAGAAAGTGAAGGATGTGAAAATGAAGCTCTCAGAAGTGCACCCTGAACTGTTGCTATTTCTATCCAAGATAAAACATACAACAGTAATCGAAACTGTCGATGGTTCCGAAACACAAACAACTGTTTTTGGTGGAATCGAGATCCACAAAGTTGTCTCTGATCGGACAAGTTGTTGACTTGAACCTAAACCCATTAACACAGTAGCTTGGCCATATTTTTGTAGCATAAATTGGTCCCTTGGCTAGCGTTCTAATAGACTCATTCTCAAGTCTTGCGTATGGACAATCGACCTAAATACCACGAAAGAAGCAATTAAGCTCATTCTCAATCAAGTGCATATACAAAAAGGTAATTATAGAGTTCTCAAGTCTTACATATGCACTCAACCATGATGGAAAATAATGCCTCATTTCTTGTTCTAGTTCTTCTTCTGTTATGTGTGGCCTACCCGACCTCACATCATCATTAAATATGCTGAAAACAACATCGTTCAATTAATGTAATAGTATAATAATTAACACTATTAAAATAATATAGACGTATTAATTACTTACCCCTCCAGTTTCTCTACTTCCTCCTCGTCGCAGTTGAGTAATACATACACCTGAGCAGCCCTTATGTTATCAAACACATTCTTCTCAATATGCATGACATCAAGATTATGTCTGATCAGATTGGTACTCCAGTATGGCAGATCCCAGAATATGCTCCTCTTTGTCCAGTTATGAACTCTACTAAATCCATCGCACTTGTACCCAGTTGTAGGATCTTCGATAGCACTTGAAAAATCTTTAACCTCCTCCCACATCGTGTCTCCGCACCACCTTGGCGGTGGATCACCCTTCTCTACAACGCCGGCACGGAAAGCATTCCTGTTCCTTCTGAACGGATGATCTTTTGGCAGAAATTGTCGATGACAATCAAAGAAGCACGGCTTTCCGCCGTGTTTCAAGCGGAAAGCCTTACTACGGTCCATGCAATACGGACATGAGAGACGGCCATGAGTGCTCCATCCAGATAATATTCCATAGGCCGAAAAGTCGTTGATGGTCCACATAAGGGTTGCCTTCATCTGAAAATTCTGCTTCCTGGAAACATCGTACGTGTTAGCGCCTACTTCCCATAACTGATTCAACTCATCTATCAAAGGCTGTAAGTACACGTCAATGTTCCTTTTGGGATTGTTCGGACCAGGAATTATAACGGTTAGAAACATGTACTGAGTCTTCATGCACATCCAAGGCGGTAGGTTATACGGAGTAACAATCACAGGCCAGCACGAATACTGGGATCCCGAAAGACCAAAAGGAGTAAAACCGTCAGAAGATAGTCCCAACCTGACATTTCGCGGATCTGAAGCAAAATCTGGATACACTCGATCAAAGTGCTTCCACGCTTCTCCATCGGATGGGTGATCTAACACTCCTTCAATCTGTTCTCGCATGTGCCAACTCATATTTTCGGCCATCTCTTTTACCATAAATAATCTTTGCAACCGCGGCGTTAAAGGCAAGTAGTGCATTGAATCGGTCGGTCTTCTTGTACCGGTAGACCTTCCTGTACTAGTTGTCTTATAGCGATCAGCACCACAAAATCTGCACACATCTGCGTCCTTGTCGTCTTTGTAGTACAGCATGCACCCATTGCGACAGGAATCGATTTTCTCGTATCCCATCCAGAGCGATCTCACCATCCTCTTAGACCGGTAGAAGTCTTTAGGCAACTTAGCACCCGCCGACAAGATCTCTATAATCAACTCCAACACTCGGTTGTAGCATTCTTGCGACATGTTAAAATCTGACTTAATGCTCAACAGTCTTGTAACCACCACCAACGGTGAATGATCCTTACAACCAGGATACAATGGAGTCCTTGCATTCTCCAGCAACTCCATGAACTGTGCAGCATCGGCGTTCGGTGCCTCCTCAGGTGCATCATGAACGAAACTAGGCCCCGCAGCGTCGAAAACCATGTTCACGCACCCGTCGTCGTATGCATGATTATCTGAAATAAAATTAGGTCCCGCATGCATATACGGCTCAACGTAAGGCTCCGGCTCTGATGCTAAAGACACAAGTTCTCCGTGTGCGGTCCACTGATAGTAATTAGGCGTGAAACCCCTCGAGTACAAATGATATGTCACTTCCACTTCTGGATAATATTTCACGTTATGACATTTCACACACGGACACTTAATTTTGGTGCCGTCCATGTACTGAGGGAACGCCTTAGCAAACTGCAGGAACTGCTCTACTCCCGCTATGTATTCATCCCGCACACCACACATATCATCAGGACGACGATTGTACATCCATGAACGATTCCACAAGTAGTAATTCATATCCATTTGAAAATAATTCTGCAAAGATGGACACACATTATCCAACAGGCACAAATTCGTATATTATGTCTTATTATGGGACACATATTAGTAGCGAACAGTTACTAATAACAATGATATGCAATCTAGGTCAAACTAGGTTGTACTAAGTCAAACAAGGTCAAGCTAAGTAAAACAAAGTCAAACAAAGTCAAACAAGGTCAAACTAGGTCAAACTAGGTCAAACTAAGTCAAACAAGGTCAAGCTAAGTCAAACAAAGTCAAACAAGGTCAAACTAGGTCAAATAGTCAACCTTGGTCAAACAAGGTCAAATCTAAGTCAAATATCCTATTTCTAGTCATGACCTACCAAGGTACCCTTTACCTTATCGCTATTGGTATCCCAATACTAGCTAGCACACACCATTCAAGGCTATACAAGCCTAACCTATAATTCAAGTACCAATAATGACCAGAGTCAACTCAAGCTATCTCATACACACAAGTAATATCTGGGTGTCATTTGTTTAGACTTAAAAAACACAATCAACTAAAACTAGTACCAAGTAATGAGCAATAGTGAGTTACCAAAGCAAACTGAAACTAAAACTAGTATCTGGGTGTCATTTAAACAACTAAAACTAGTATCTGGGTGTCATTTAACAAACATGAAGACAACAAAGTCAAACAAGGTCAAGCTAAGTCAAACAAAGTCAAACAAGGTCAAACTAGGTCAAGGGTTGACCTATAGTTGACTTTGTCAACTCTTAGTCCAATCTAGGTCAGATGTTTACTCTACTTTGACTTTCAGTAAAAATAGTCAACCTTGGGGGTGACTACTATTTCATATAATTTTAAAGTATCGGCCGACATATTATATATTGAAATGTTGACTCCTTGAAACTATATTGAGAGTTCAAGAGGAAAAAAGAACCCATTGAGCATCAAAACTGAAACAGGTCTAGAGCTGAAGATAGCAATTTTAGGAAAACATACAAAGTAGTAAACGTATATCACATTACGGTATATGATATATCATATTATGATCTAGAATATTATGCCACCATATTGAGGGTCCAACATGCCCAGATTTCAGTCCAGAATCAACTCAAATATCAACATGCCCATATTTTAGTCCATGTGTAGAATTAATAATTCAAAACCAACACAATAAACAAAGCACGAAAATGCATAATGTTTGTCATCACAAGAAGAGAGAGTGCTACTAAAGATGTTACATAAGCAGTAAATATCCTTGGCTGTAAGAATTGAGGCAGTTCTTTATTCCATATAAATCAATAAGAGGATATAAGAGCAAAAATGTCCCTCACTTGTCTTTCAAACAAGTCAAGTAGCATTGATGAAGAAAGCTAATAACAGGTGGAGTTTCAACCAGAATTGAAGTACCAAAGCTTATTATATCAATACAATATACACAGTAGCTTCGCCTTGTGCAAAATTCACATGTGAGTACACCTAATTAAACATGTTAAAATGGAAAATAAATGGTTGGTAAAGGATCTAGGCTATGTGTACGTGTCCAACATAGTGTCTCGTGTCCACCACAACATGACACAGTGTGTCCAGTGTGTGTGTGTGTGTCCATCTGTGTGTGTGTCCGTGTGTCCGTGTGTGTGTGTGTGTGTCTCTGTGTGTGTGTGCGTGTGTGTCCGTGTGTGTGTGTGTGTGTGTGTGTCTCTGTGTGTGTGTGCGTGTGTGTCCGTGTGTGTGTGTGTGTCCGTGGGAGAGGAGAAGGAGGAGGAGGAGGAGGAGGAGTAGGAGGAGGAGGTTAGGGTTTACCTGAGCTCGAGGAGGAGGAGGTCGACGGGGGGGTACGGGTCGCCGGAGAGGGAGGGAGTCGCCGGGGGAGGGAGGGAGTCGCCGGGGGGGGGAAGCGGTCGCCGAAGGAATCGCCGGAGGGGGGGAAGGAAAAATTGGAAATTTCGAGTGAGTGGGAAAAACGAAACGCTGTGCCCTAAGTAAAAATATTAGCGACGTCACATGAGGACGTCGCTAAACGTCGTAAACTGGCGACATATTTTAATAATCCAGCGACGTAACGTCGCTCTTCAGCGACGTAATTTTATATCTGTCGCTGAACGTCGCTGAATAGCGACGTTTTGCGATGTTTATATAAAGGAGTCGTTGAATTCTATATATAGCGACGTAATTTAACGCCGTCGCTAACTTACGTCGCTAATAGATTATATTTTAGTAGTGTACAGGAGCCATCTTCTATCATTGCTCCGAAAGGTAGACCCCCAAAAAGACTTACAAGAACACAAAAGAAGAAGCTCGAGTCTACTAAGCGAGAAGCCTCTATCTTTGAGCACGTTGAAAGAAGTGTGCAAATTCTAGCCGTTCCAAAGAGGAAGGAGAAGCTCCATACTCGTAGAAAGAAACAGAATACGAGTGCTGCAAACACACTCGATGCGTACATTGGTGCTTTTGTGCCCGGCATGCGGAAATATATTTGGTCTATTGATGATGTGCCCAAAGACGGACATTGTGGATATCATGTGCTTACGCGACATCTAGGCTACCCCGCTAAAGACGGATGGAGACAAGTTAGAGCTGAGCTATATTTGGAGCTGGAGTCTCGTCTTTCATTCTATAGCAAAATACTTGGACAAGAACATGTTGGCGAGCTGTTGACAAGCATTCAATGCGACACCCAGACTACTGGACCAGAGCATTACCTGGACATACCTTCTGTTGCATATCTATTCGCTAACAATTACAAGATCCCAATTATCGTTTTTTCCAAGCACAACAACAACACGTTTTTCCCAATATGCGCTCCTCCGAAGGACTACACTATATCCACTCTAAATACAATTGGACTCGTCGGAGATCACTTTGTTATCCCGCGCTTGATTGGGCACTCTCTTATTCCTCCCCCTGCGTCACTTTGGTGGAAACATGCACCGGAAGAATCCCTCGCTTGGGTAACACCGTACGAAGATGCAATAAATGTTTACAAAAAAATCACGAACTTCGTGGAACCTATACCAAGGCCGGAGGGACACTATGATGTATTAATTGACTGATGTACAGTTGACGAAGCGTAACATTTTGCATAGACTCATGTATAGTTGACAAAGCATAACATTTTGCATAGACAGCTGTATACTTGACATTTTGTATCTTACTGAGTATCTATGAGTATTTTGTATCTTACTGATTAGCAGTGTTGCATTTTGTATCTTACTGACAAAGCGTAGCATTTTGTATCTTATTACAACTTGCTGCTTGTATGTGGACTGCCCAGTTCCTGGGCAGCCAATACTCACAGCAAGTTATGATAAGGACTGTCCACTTTCCTGGCAGTCCACATATTTATGTGGACTGCCAGGAAACTGGACAGTCCTTATTAGAACTTGCTGTATGTATGTGGACTGCCAGGAAACTGGGCAGTCCTTATCAGAACTTGATGTTTGTATATGGACTGCCCAGTTCCTGGGCAGTCCATGCTCACAGCAAGTCCTGATAAGGACTGCCCAGTTTCCTGGCAGTCCATATTTGTATGTGGACTGCCAGGAAACTGGACAGTCCTTATCAGAGCTTGCTGTGAGTATGTGGACTGCCCAGTTCCTAGGCAGTCCAAATACTGCAATCCGGTGGGGGTGATTTTTTCCTTCACACTCTCTTTCAACTCATCAAATCCCCACGTACTACACATCTTCGCATGGTTTATTACCCTCAAAAGGTGCGAGCTTTTCTGCAAATAAAAAAAAAGATCCAATATTACATATATCTATTATTTCGAATAGTTAATCTATATAATATGTAAGTAACTTATCGGATCCTTCCATATTTCATAACAAATGTGGTTCTCGATTGACTTCAAAATTGAGCAACCAACTGGGCCCGCATCTTCCTCTTCCTCTTCCTCGGGTACTTGAGAAGGACCCGATCCAGCGTCATCTCTTATTCGGGCAATGGATACATCATCATCGGAGGAGGAATCATCACGACGAGTCGCCGCCGCTTTCGTCAAACGCTTTACAACACGTTTCGTTCCACGTGTTCTTATTTCTGAGGCTGGTTCGGGTTCTCTGATTGATAGCCCTTTCTCGACATTTCTACCAGCTTCACGTGCCTTGCGATCCGATGCGGTAGGACGTTTTCTTTCGGGCCTGGCCTCAATATCCTTCTCCTTTGTCTTCTTTTTATGACTATTATTGAATATTAATTACATATTAAAATGTTGTAATGCCTGTTGTTCGTATTACGTATTTGGAATACGTATACGTATTTTATCTTGTATTTGCATATCTCCTTGGTTTGGCTTGGCTTGTTTACTCTCGGTTTGGGTTGGCTTGGTTCGGCCGGCCCAATGCTTGGTTCATCATGGGCCAAGGGTGGAACACCTTAGCCTATGCTTCTCCTTCATTTCCACCACAACCCTGTCACAACCCGTACCCGGTTTTCGGATACGAGACGTGTCCAAGCCAGCCTACGCCGCAGAGTCGGCGGTAGAACGCTGTCCCGGCCATGATGCTCAAAATCACAAAAGAATAACGTTTATTGCTCATTCACATTTCTAGATTTATTACAACAATTAAAGATTTACATTGGAAAGAAAATACAATGTTCTTACACCTTAAATGAAAATAATACCACTGCTATCTATTTCTAGGTTTGGCCTGCAAATACACCCGAATCTCCCAAAGCTAACTGAATCCACGGCTAACCTGAAAAATGTTGGTTTCCAGTCAGGAATGGAACAAGTACACAAATCGACGACAATGCAAAACACAATAGAATTAACAAGACATGAAAATAGCATATGAGAGATGAAAAGTAGAAAGATGCTGATGTCATGGCACGGTGGAAAAGTAAAAGGAAAAAATAAAAGACATCTACCTAGGTGGTGTGAAATATCCGTTTCGACATGTGAACGGCTAGGGGGTAAATCAGGCACACTGCACGTGTCGTGCGCAGCGGCTAGCATTCACGAGAGACACTGGGATAGTTCTGGGTAGTCCACATGTCTACTAAGATATTTCCCCTCCCGACTACTCCGTGTGACGAGCGTGTCAACAAGCAGCAAGATATATGTATAGACATGAAATGAGAAAACTACTATGAATCGAAAGCAATCAGAAAGTGCACTTGCCTGAGGTCCTTAGCTGGAGAACCCAACAATCTCATTGAGTCTGGACTAGTCCTGTTAGCCTAGGTCGATACGAGGGAGTCCAAAGTTGGCAAAAATAGGAATACGATTGATTAGTCACAGTCGTGGTTTGATATTCGAAAGAAACTTCATAATTAAAAATTTATAACTATTTTGGAAAATGTTTAAGAACTATATATTATTAGCTAAAATAGTTTATATAACTGCTTCGAAAATATACAAAAATCATTTCTAGGCTAAACCCTTAATAAGAAAATATCTATATAAAAGAATGTTTATAAATTATCTAGAAATTATTTATAACAATTTTAGAACCTAAATACATTTTACTTAGTCAAAATTATGTATATCGTAATGAGGTATTAGAAAATATTTATGGTATATATATTTTTAAAAGTCCAATAAAATTTGCGGTGCCAAGAGCTTTAGGGCTTAAAGCCTAATTATATATATATGCTACAATATATTTTTAAAAATATTATTTACCAAATTCCCAAAAAGTAACAATGTCATTAATAACAAAATATTAGTATTTTGATAATAATAATAGCATATTATACATATTCCTTAATGAAACATTTATAACTGTACTATTGATCAAATTTATTAAGTTAAATTTACTGTGCTTTCAACAGCACTATACTATTAATGAAACATTACTTATGAAACATTAATAACTATACAATTTAATCCTATTTTTCCCCTCGTTTACTGTGCTCTCACCAGCCTAAAATACTGTTGCTACATTATAATTGAATATAAAGTAAAAGAGCGAGAGAGAGAAGTCATTGGAACTCACAGTGCAAAAAGGGGGATCGAGTCGATCGACTCGCCGGAGACTTCGTCGCCGGGCGCAGTCCACCGCGGGGAAGGGCTGCTGAGTCTGCGCGGGTCTGGCACGGCGGTCGGCGTCGAGCACCCGCGAAGGAGTCGACGGCGGCGGCGAAGCACGGTGCTGTGCTCGCCACGGCGGCGGCTGGACGCGCTACAGGAGAGGCTCGGTGGCGGACGCTCCGAGACGCGGCTCTCGACAAGATCTGGCGCGGCGGCAGCAGATCCACGACAACCGACCCAACAACGACGTCTCGGCGGATCGGCTTCGTCGGCGGAGGCGAGGGTGACATGGGGCTCGCTCGTGTGTTCGGGATCAACCTCGGCAAGGTCGCGGCTGAAGTCGACCACGGCGAGGGCGGAGGGGCGCGGCTCGCCGAGATCTGGACAGCCACGAATGGCTCGGCGAGGAGAAACTCGCACGGCGGTCGCCGGTTCTGGACGTCGATCGACGTCGATCTCGGCGGAGGGCGGGTCAGCAGCGAGGGACACACACGCGAACAGGACGCCGCGGTGGTGCTCGCACGCCTGCTGGTGGCGATCAAGGCGATGGCTTTCAGGGGGTAAGTACTGGTGATGGTGGTGTTTTGGATGCTTGGAACTCGTGTCGGGTGTGTCCGACACGAGTTGGTTTGTATTGAGATGGAATAAGATGGGATGGTCACGGACACACGGGTCCGGACACGATTGTGATGGCGATAATGTTGTTTGTGGTGGCTGATATGGTGTTTGAGGGAACGCGGCTGTGGCCGAGCGAGCGTCGTGCTCCGGCCGACATAGGGCTGAGGGCGTGGACGGGTCGGAGAAGGAGGCGATACGATTTGGTGACTGACCACGGCGGGTGGAGGACTGCCACTGTCGGTCAGGTTTCTGCAGAGTTATGATGTGTCGAAGGGGAGGGGTTTCCGTAGGGTGATGGAAGGAGAAAGGGATCGGTTGATCCTTCTAATTATATGCATGGTTTGGATTGATGTTAATCCTAGAAAGATTAGAAGAAATCATATTCTAATTCGATTCGGTGAGGGAAAAATTAAATCTAGAGTTGGTTGATATAGGTAGGTAGCTATGCTACTGGAACCGAGTAAATCTAAATACAATACAAACAAATATAAATAATATTATTTTCCATGATATCATTTTCTATTTATGAAATTTTAATAAAGATATAGGACAGAAGATAAGATGTAAGCATGTATATAAATAACATAAAACAAGAGTATATATGCTTATCTTTGAACGCTTACTCCCCCGTTACTAAAGCAAAACCTAAGATAAGAAGTATATAAATATCATGCTCAGATTGCTATCCTCGTGCAATATTAATATAATAAATCAGATAAACCATATAGGTGAAATATATAAAATAATTTCTAATGAAAACATCAAGCAGGTTTTGAATATTACGCCATTTTAAAACAATTGAGTAAATCATAAATATAATTTAAATTAACAACTTATTATTATCGATTATTTTCGAACACATAAATTCCAATAAATAATTTAGGTAAATTGTTACATAAATCAAATAACGTCTCAACTTCTCAATGCCACAATTAAACCATATTTTATATATCAAAATAATTTTTGAAAAACAATACTTAGTAATTACCAAACAACTCTATAACTCTAATAGTATAAAAATTATTCTATTTTGAACAATTTAGCACTTTCAAATATTTAATTTAAAACTAGTTTTAATTATACCATAATTAACCCTAAAATCATTCAGAAAGTCTCGTTGAAAATTATCTTTAAGTCACGATAAAATTGAAAATATTGGAAAAATTCGGAAAGAGAAGTTACAGATCTACCCACCTTAAAAATAAATTCGTCCTCGAATTTAAGAATAGATAAGCTCGATAGGAGAAGGAAATGTAGTAAAAGAAAATGTAATAGGATAGGCATTGATTGATAAGATAAAAGTGATCGAGGATAGCAAAAATTTTCTTAATAAGAAATATTTATCAAGAAAGAACGGGATTGGAAAAATAAATATATACCGCTTGGCATTAAAATTTAGGTTGTCCCTAAATTCTAGAAAGTTTTCACGGAAGTTAAGAGACAGAATTTGGATAGCTAGTCCAACGACATAGTCTAGAAAAGTATCCCGTAACAACCTCAAAGGCTTATCATTGTCATGCTACTCATTATTCCAAAATTTTCATCAATCTTTATAAAAGTTTAACCTCACGAATACTTCAAAACTTTCCGCAATTTCTATCATCAACTGTAGCTCAAACCCAAACTTATCGATTTCAACAAAATAATAATTTTCGTCTTTCAAGTTCAAACCATCGTCCGTATTGGTAGTTGGCCTAAAAATAAAATTTCACAAGGATTTAAATCCACCAAAATATTTTCAAATTCAAAAAAATCCATCATCATAATCCTCTAAAATTTAAATCTTTATCGACAAATATTAAATTGTCTTTACTTGTAAGTACCACAATTTTTTTTTCTCTCAATTCCATACCAAGGTCTAAGATATCATTTATGAGTTTATATCTTTCCAAGAAACTATGCAATATTCAAAATTTTAAGCATTCCAATGGCTATGCAATAATTTAGTCTAAGTTTTCCATTATTGTAATATCTCCTTCCATTATTCTCGAAGTTGTGGTTATTTCATTTCAAACGGGATTACAAGGTCATTCGTTTCATTAATCCTACAATACCGGCAATAATTAGTATACTGTTAATTAGTAACCATCTAGAATCATATTTGTCTTAATCCTTCCTTCACTAATTGCGTAATTCTATTTCTCGTAAAACAATGGCTATGAATTTCTTCACAAGTTTATCATGTCATCTTCCTTGAAATATAAGGGATGTCTAGGACAGCTATGCGCGATTGGTCAATGGAAAAGATAGAAGGGTTAATGAGGAATGGTCAAAGGGATGATTAGTGAGACAAAGATAGTAAAAATTTCTAATGAATAAGAGCATTCTGATTAAAATAGATGAAAAAAGAAAGAAAAATTCTTTTAGTAAGAACATTGGTCAACGGTGTTGGATATGGAAGGAGTAAGTAGGTATGGCTTGGTGTTGGAGTCTTAAGCTACTGCCTTGGTCAAAAGGTTCTAATATTTAATAGAAGAAACCTATTAAATATGGCGTGACAAGGATACGACACCTAACTTATTATCCATCGGTATTATAAATAATTCCTCAAGAGTAATCAGAAAGTTCTTCCTAACTTAATTCAATATCGTGATTCAGCAATCCTTAATACCATCCTACCACAACCCTTGATAATTATCTTAAAAAAATCAATTTCACAAGGATCCTTTTAAAAAAAAAAAACAAAATATTTTAACCCAAATCCAATCTTTTTATAATCATCTCAATAATTTAAATTCGATAATCTTTCAAAATTATATCTTCATCAATAGTTCAATACTTATCATGATCTTCAATATTATGATCTAACAAAATGGTCATTGCATAGTCAACTATTAATTCAAATTGCAACTATCCATAAATTATGACTTCAAAGAAAAGAAAAGAAAATCTGAAAATATTTTTTAAATTCCAATTCGATCTTCGTAATCTCCTTAAACCTCTAAAGATTTTCATGATCTTCAACTAAATCAAAACCATTTTCTTTGGAAATTTAACCTTATCAATAAATTCAGCAAGACATTTATAAATTTGAACGTCAAAGACACCAATGCTAATAATCTTAAAGGCCAATTTCGTCAATTAATAACTCTACCCACCTTTGAGTAGACTTATTCTATCACGAAAAATATTTTAATAATCATTAAATAGAGTATCTCAATAATTTCTTCAATTTCCATAACCCAATATCTCCAAAATTTCAATAATTATATATATATATATTTTTATCAATTATTCAACCCTTACAATAATCTTCAAGATTGTAACAAAATGATCAACATTTGACTTATGGAATATTCCTCAAAATTTTAATTCCACAAGATTTTAAATTCCTCGAACTATTTTAAATATAAATTCACCTTTGCATAACTTCCTCAAAATTTAAATTCAAAATTCAAAATTCAAAATCCAAAATTTTAAAACCTTCAAAATTTAAACTTAAAACTACTCCGTCACAATCTTCTCAAAAATTCTTCACTATCAATATTATTTAAATCACTAACTCAATGTAATACAGTGTTTTAACACTTCATCAATATCCTCTCATCAAATTCATGGCTCTTAGCTAATAATTATCTAATCTTCACAAAATTTATAAATTCCACAAAATACTTTAGATACACCCTTTTCACGACTCCTTCAAAAATCAAAGTTCAAGATTTAAAATCTTCAAATATAAATACTTCAAAATTTAAACTTCAATCTTTTCCGTAATACTCTTATCAAAATTTAAAATTAAAAAAATCTCCAAAAATTTATATCAAAATCATGTACTTTGAAAATATAAATATTCTATCTTATCGATAAATTCATCAAACCACATAGAAGTTAAACTTCAAAGACAAAAAAAAAAAAATCATTTTCAACAGTAACCAAGATACTCAATCTATCAATCCAAGATTCTACCCAACCTTGATTGGAATTAATATTATCACATAAAACATTTCAAATTCATATACCAATGTTATCTCAAGGTTCAAACCAAAATAGGGTTGTCTAAAAATTCACGTGTATCTCTATCCTAATTATGTAGCCTTAACTACCCAAGAATTTAATTCAAATGAATCTAAGGGTTGCCCATAGGGTACTTAGTCCTAATCCTAATTGTTGTCCTAAAACAAGTCAACCTAATCGTGAATGAGCAATTCCTAGTCGCAGGCTCGCAGCAGTACGACTAATGTAGTACTACCACGAGTTCGCATGATTTGCGAAAACTGACCTGCATGGGCCACCACAAAAACTTGTCACAACCCGTACCCGGTTTTCGGATACGAGACGTGTCCAAGCCAGCCTACGCCGCAGAGTCGGCGGTAGAACGCTGTCCCGGCCATGATGCTCAAAATCACAAAAGAATAACGTTTATTGCTCATTCACATTTCTAGATTTATTACAACAATTAAAGATTTACATTGGAAAGAAAATACAATGTTCTTACACCTTAAATGAAAATAATACCACTGCTATCTATTTCTAGGTTTGGCCTGCAAATACACCCGAATCTCCCAAAGCTAACTGAATCCACGGCTAACATGAAAAATGTTGGTTTCCAGTCAGGAATGGAACAAGTACACAAACCGACGACAATGCAAAACACAATAGAATTAACAAGACATGAAAATAGCATATGAGAGATGAAAAGTAGAAAGATGCTGATGTCATGGCACGGTGGAAAAGTAAAAGAAAAAAATAAAAGACATCTACCTAGGTGGTGTGAAATATCCGTTTCGACATGTGAACGGCTAGGGGGTAAATCAGGCACACTGCACGTGTCGTGCGCAGCGGCTAGCATTCACGAGAGACACTGGGATAGTTCTGGGTAGTCCACATGTCTACTAAGATATTTCTCCTCCCGACTACTCCGTGTGACGAGCGTGTCAACAAGCAGCAAGATATATGTATAGACATGAAATGAGAAAACTACTATGAATCGAAAGCAATCAGAAAGTGCACTTGCCTGAGGTCCTTAGCTGGAGAACCCAACAATCTCATTGAGTCTGGACTAGTCCTGTTAGCCTAGGTCGATACGAGGGAGTCCAAAGTTGGCAAAAATAGGAATACGATTGATTAGTCACAGTCGTGGTTTGATATTCGAAAGAAACTTCATAATTAAAAATTTATAACTATTTTGGAAAATGTTTAAGAACTATATATTATTAGCTAAAATAGTTTATATAACTGCTTCGAAAATATACAAAAATCATTTCTAGGCTAAACCCTTAATAAGAAAATATCTATATAAAAGAATGTTTATAAATTATCTAGAAATTATTTATAACAATTTTAGAACCTAAATACATTTTACTTAGTCAAAATTATGTATATCGTAATGAGGTATTAGAAAATATTTATGGTATATATATTTTTAAAAGTCCAATAAAATTTGCGGTGCCAAGAGCTTTAGGGCTTAAAGCCTAATTATATATATATGCTACAATATATTTTTAAAAATATTATTTACCAAATTTCCAAAAAGTAACAATGTCATTAATAACAAAATATTAGTATTTTGATAATAATAATAGCATATTATACATATTCCTTAATGAAACATTTATAACTGTACTATTGATCAAATTTATTAAGTTAAATTTACTGTGCTTTCAACAGCACTATACTATTAATGAAACATTACTTATGAAACATTAATAACTATACAATTTAATCCTATTTTTCCCCTCGTTTACTGTGCTCTCACCAGCCTAAAATACTGTTGCTACATTATAATTGAATATAAAGTAAAAGAGCGAGAGAGAGAAGTCATTGGAACTCACAGTGCAAAAAGGGGGATCGAGTCGATCGACTCGCCGGAGACTTCGTCGCCGGGCGCAGTCCACCGCGGGGAAGGGCTGCTGAGTCTGCGCGGGTCTGGCACGGCGGTCGGCGTCGAGCACCCGCGAAGGAGTCGACGGCGGCGGTGAAGCACGGTGCTGTGCTCGCCACGGCGGCGGCTGGACGCGCTACAGGAGAGGCTCGGTGGCGGACGCTCCGAGACGCGGCTCTCGACAAGATCTGGCGCGGCGGCAGCAGATCCACGACAACCGACCCAACAACGACGTCTCGGCGGATCGGCTTCGTCGGCGGAGGCGAGGGTGACATGGGGCTCGCTCGTGTGTTCGGGATCAACCTCGGCAAGGTCGCGGCTGAAGTCGACCACGGCGAGGGCGGAGGGGCGCGGCTCGCCGAGATCTGGACAGCCACGAATGGCTCGGCGAGGAGAAACTCGCACGGCGGTCGCCGGTTCTGGACGTCGATCGACGTCGATCTCGGCGGAGGGCGGGTCAGCAGCGAGGGACACACACGCGAACAGGACGCCGCGGTGGTGCTCGCACGCCTGCTGGTGGCGATCAAGGCGATGGCTTTCAGGGGGTAAGTACTGGTGATGGTGGTGTTTTGGATGCTTGGAACTCGTGTCGGGTGTGTCCGACACGAGTTGGTTTGTATTGAGATGGAATAAGATGGGATGGTCACGGACACACGGGTCCGGACACGATTGTGATGGCGATAATGTTGTTTGTGGTGGCTGATATGGTGTTTGAGGGAACGCGGCTGTGGCCGAGCGAGCGTCGTGCTCCGGCCGACATAGGGCTGAGGGCGTGGACGGGTCGGAGAAGGAGGCGATACGATTTGGTGACTGACCACGGCGGGTGGAGGACTGCCACTGTCGGTCAGGTTTCTGCAGAGTTATGATGTGTCGAAGGGGAGGGGTTTCCGTAGGGTGATGGAAGGAGAAAGGGATCGGTTGATCCTTCTAATTATATGCATGGTTTGGATTGATGTTAATCCTAGAAAGATTAGAAGAAATCATATTCTAATTCGATTCGGTGAGGGAAAAATTAAATCTAGAGTTGGTTGATATAGGTAGGTAGCTATGCTACTGGAACCGAGTAAATCTAAATACAATACAAACAAATATAAATAATATTATTTTCCATGATATCATTTTCTATTTATGAAATTTTAATAAAGATATAGGACAGAAGATAAGATGTAAGCATGTATATAAATAACATAAAACAAGAGTATATATGCTTATCTTTGAACGCTTACTCCCCCGTTACTAAAGCAAAACCTAAGATAAGAAGTATATAAATATCATGCTCAGATTGCTATCCTCGTGCAATATTAATATAATAAATCAGATAAACCATATAGGTGAAATATATAAAATAATTTCTAATGAAAACATCAAGCAGGTTTTGAATATTACGCCATTTTAAAACAATTGAGTAAATCATAAATATAATTTAAATTAACAACTTATTATTATCGATTATTTTCGAACACATAAATTCCAATAAATAATTTAGGTAAATTGTTACATAAATCAAATAACGTCTCAACTTCTCAATGCCACAATTAAACCATATTTTATATATCAAAATAATTTTTGAAAAACAATACTTAGTAATTACCAAACAACTCTATAACTCTAATAGTATAAAAATTATTCTATTTTGAACAATTTAGCACTTTCAAATATTTAATTTAAAACTAGTTTTAATTATACCATAATTAACCCTAAAATCATTCAGAAAGTCTCGTTGAAAATTATCTTTAAGTCACGATAAAATTGAAAATATTGGAAAAATTCGAAAAGAGAAGTTACAACCCCCTCTTTATTATCTCCACCAACCTTCTCTCTCCTCCATAATTCTCATTTACTTCTCCTTTCCCTACCATTACTCTTCTCCACCAACCAAGAACACCATAGGCAAGTGCAACTTGCTTCCACAAAAGAACTCCTTTTGATGGTTTCATTAGCTTCTCCTCATGATTCTAAACCACATTAGAACTTGTCATTTTCTATTTTGAGGCTTTAATTCTTGTAGATCTAGAGTTTTGCTATTTTCGGATTTTTGTTGTTTTGATCTATCAAACTTGCTTGTTTTCAAGTTTTGATGGTTCCATGTTTTAGAGAATATCATTCTACCCAATTTTGACCTTTGGAAAGTTGGATTCGGACTTGTTTTGACCAAGATTTGGACAATTGAAGCTTAGATTCAACTTTAGAGTTCTTGCTGTTCTTGCCATTTGGAGAAGACAGTGAACAGTGAGCTAGCTTTTTAGCTTACGCCACTGAGCTGTACGATACGCTGCCTGTTGGCAGCGTGTCTTGAGCGTACGCTAGCTTGAGCGTACGCGTGCCTTGGTACGCTAGCTTAAGCGAGCAAGGCGTACGCTGGCCCCTTTCGTACGCTAGCTCGAGCGTACGCAGTCTTGAGCGTACGCTAGCTTGAGCGTACGCTGACCGGTAGCTTGAGCGTGCCCTTGTGTACGCTGACCCTTGCGTACGCTCCCCATTGGAAGTGTATGGAACCTTTGGTACGCTAGCTCGAGCGTACGCAGACCTGAGCGTACGCTAGCCTGAGCGTAGCCTGGCTTGAGCGTAGCCTGATTACCCTTGATCTTCTATAGCCCTGTATATTGATATTTTCTTAGATATTTAACGTCCATTTTATATCCTTACGCCTTTTGTCCTGAACTTGATAATCATGATTTTACTTGATATGTTGTAATTAATAACTGAGCCTGACACGATAGTGACCCGTGATGGTGCACTCTTGACATGAGTAACCTGACATGACTTGATAGTGGCCCGTCGTGACGCGCTCCTGACAAGTACACTTGACATGATAAATCTGACATGTTATATCTTGATAAGCTGTTGCGACGGCTACCTGACATGACATGACCTGTATAAATAACCTGGACACCGTGGGCGATTGTCCTTGTACAAATAATCCAGTCCTGTCTTACATCATGTCTAGGAGGGGACTCCTGAGTACCACGGTCAGGAGTACCTACTAAAATGGACTAAGGTTAACAACTAGATTAATACATTAGTCATGAAGAGATTTTCCAGCTACAGGCAATCCCGTTACCTGGGCGCGCTTGGGATCTGTAGCCTGCCGTCGAGTAGGGCACATTTCCAGCACACTGTCATGTGTTGCACCCTTCAAACTGCTTAAGGGTACATGCGTTTCCTGGACGATGTACCCACCTGAATTCAACCCTAATCTCTCGACCTGGGTGACCTGGATAGTCTGCAGGGCTTGTGGCTGTGGAATAATCTCACTGCATCTTGTTAGTAATTAGGCTTGTGATAACCCTAGTTAGTTAAAGTATCAAGCCGTAATTCTTGCTTGGCCGTGAAGTGATTGGATGGAGTCTAACCAGTCTAGTCTTGTCCTGATCCTGTTCCAGATTATTGAATGACCAGAATGCTTGTATTATTTTACTGATAAATGGTGAGAAACCAAGCTCCGTTCAGACGAAGGGTTACAACCCCGGTCCTTGTTTGGTTTACGGGTTGTAACCTGGCTATCTGAATAGTTCCATGGTTATCTCGTCGTATATCATCCTGATATGTTTCCTTTTATTCCAGTCCTTATTTTATTTATATTTATATTCCTGTGCTGATTGCTGGTTTTAGTTCTTAAGTGAAGCCTCATTTGTGGCACTTGCTCTTTCTGGGGTCTGACCCAGCTGGTTTTGTGTAGCCAGATTTCGGAGCAGCTCCAGAGGATCTACCGACTTCCCAGCCAGATGGTGGCCACTAGACGGAACCCTAGCAACGAGTGGTTTATTTTTGGCTCTCCCGCTCTATTGTAAAAATATTCTTGTGAGGCGTTTAGCCGACGAGCACCTGTTTAGCTCGATTGCACTTACTTACTGTCTGCCTACGGGCTGTAACATGATTGACAAATCCTAGGGTTGATCATGTATGACTAAACTCTTGCTAGTCCTAACATTTTGTAACGACTAGCTTCATGATCAGCTGAATATGTAATATTTGGGACGCCTTATTATTGTATATTTAATGATCATACATCTTGTGACTCTTACTTACTTGCTTATGATTGAGACACTAGGCTTGTTCATGACCCTAAGAGACTGTTGGCTTGTAGATAAACCCTCATGTATCCTAGACAGTCGTGACCGTATAGCGAGATGGAATCCATTTCAATATACGTAGCTGGCTATGTCTGCCCCCGCTCTCCAGTATTCTGGTTCTGGGGCGTGACATGGTTTAAGTGGTGGCCCATGCAGGTCTTGTAAATCAAGATATGTGAGGGTTACCGAATAGATGTCTCAATCAGTACTCGTCCTTGATCTCTGTTCGTATCTTCTGAATCCCTGGATTCTTGTCCTGATCATATGCTTGTATCGTTGCTCTGTCCTGGTCCTTCCTTATTGTTTCCTATGTCGTCTTCTTCAGCGGCATAGTACCTGACCCGGCCGATCAGCAAGGCGGAGCACCTCCCGCGGACCAGCAGCAACCTGGAGATCAAGCCCAGCATTCCGGAGTAGCCTCCAGAGTCGTGCCTTCTGGCGGAGAGCCACCAGTCCAGCCAGTTCAACCTGTAGAACATGATGACGGCACTTTGGTAGGACTCGTCAGGACCTTGATAGCTTTCCAAGACCGGCGTGGAGATGCCTTGCACCAGACAGTGACGGATGCTTTGACCCGGGGTGGTCATCAGGGTAACAGCGCTGCCAACAGCTTCAAGCGCTTGAACCCTCCATTCTTCGACGGTAGTGAAGATGCTATCGCGGCAGATGCATGGCTTCAGGACACAGAAGTGATTCTAGAAGCAGCCAGGACCCCAGAGAACGAGAAGGTGGCCGTTGTGCGCCTGCAGTTGTTAGATCTTGCCCGCAGCTGGTGGGCAGCGCAGGCCGTTGGATTAGCAGCACCCATTGCTTGGGCAGTATTCAGAAAGAGATTCCAGACCAAGTATTTCGATGCCGTGGCTCGGTATGATCTGCAGACGAGGTTTACCAATCTGAAGCAAGGAGGTAGGACGGTCGACGGATATGCGACCGAGTTTTCCAGACTCAGTCGGTTTGCTCCCACCTTGGTGGCAACCGAGTATGATAGAGCCCAGCGGTTCCAGCAGGGACTTCACCTGGAGATCTTGTTGGCAGTCGAGCAGTTTGAGCATCAGACTTTTGATGCAGTCTTGAGAGCAGTCCGAAGGCATGAGTATACCTCCCAGAGGATTGTGGATAGGGCCGGGGGTCGGAAGAGATCTCACGGCCAGATGAATCAGTCTTCAGCACCAGCCCCGGCAGCCAGGGCTTTGACTATTGGAGCTCCGAAGCGAGCGACCTCAGTAACGTCGGTTCAGCATTCAACTCCGACGCACCCTCAGCAGCAGAAGCAGAAGCAACCTTCCGCAGTGGGTTGTTATCATTGTGGAAAGCCAGGCCATGTGGTGGCAGAATGTCGCAGGGCACAAGGATTGTGTCTGGCTTGTGGAGCACCAGACCATAGGGTTGGATCCTGCCCGAATAGGGGTGGTTCATCATCGTCCAACCTTTCTAGCTCTTCGGTGAGAGGACCAGCTCCGGTCCAGCAGCAGCAGTATCCATTGCCGAGGCCCTTGCCGCCTCAGTCCCAGGCGTTTCAGCAACAGAGCCCCCAACAGTATGCGCAAGCCCAGGCCTTGAGTCAGAGTAGGCAGCGAGGGTTTCAGCAAAGGGGACCAGCACCCCGAGGGCACGGTCAGGCTATGGTGATGACCGTGGAGGAAGAGTTGGCACCAGGTGAGGTAGTGGCAGGTACTATTCTCGTCAACTCCTTTCCAGCTTCAGCTTTATTTGATTCTGGTGCATCGCATTCTTTTATGTCATCACGATTCGCGACACGGGTAGGATTGGAGCCCGAGTCATTATCAGTAAGGCTCAATATACTTACTGGTAACGGACTTGTGGGAGTAGATAGAGTATTTTCCTCGTGTCGGATCGTAGTTAGCGGTAGAGAATTTCCCGCTAGATTGATAGAGTTCCCGATGGCCGATTATGATGTGGTCTTAGGGATGGATTGGTTGAGGAACCAGTATGCTAGAATAGACTGTCATATTGGTAGGGTTGTTTTTAGCATTCCAGGAGAGCCAGAGTTTTCTTTCTCTCGCGGCGAGGTTGAGCCTTCTCCTCCGATATTACGGATGGTAGTAGCAGGAGTTCAGTTGCCCAGGATAGTGGATGAGTTTCCAGATGTTTTCCCAAAAGAACTTCCAGGTATGCCTCCGGAGCGGGAGATCGAGTTCACTATAGACTTGATTCCCGGGACAGCCCCAGTATCAGAGAGAGTCTACAGGATGGCGCCGTCAGAATTGGAGGTATTGTACAAGATGATTGAAGAACTCAGAACCAAGGGATTCATTCGTGCTAGTGGATCGCCTTGGGGAGCCCCGATGCTTCTTGTGAAAAAGAAGGATGGTACGTCCAGGTTATGTGTTGATTGTCGTACCTTGAACTCAGTGACAATCAAGAACAGATACCCTCTTCCGAGGATAGATGACTTGTTTGATCAACTCAAGGGGGCTTCAGTATTCTCGAAGATTGACTTGCGCTCAGGTTATCATCAGATCAGAGTCAGAGAGCAGGACATCCCGAAGACGGCTTTTAGATCGAGATATGGGCATTAGGAGTTCCTTGTTATGCCTTTTGGAGCAACCAATGCGCCGGCAGTATTCATGGACCTCATGAATCGCATCTTTATGCCTTACTTGGATCAGTTTATGATCGTATTCTTGGATGACATCCTGGTCTACAGCAAAAGTGAGGCAGAGCATGAGCAGCATCTCCGTATAGTTCTTCAGACTCTCAGAGAGCACCAGTTATATGCCAAGTTCAGTAAATATGAGTTCTGGCTCGATCGCATTTCGTACTTGGGTCATATCATCACTCGAGGAGGAGTAGAAGTGGATCCCCAGAAGATTGTAGCTATTGAGTCATGGCCAGTACCCAGCACAGTTGCAGAGGTTCGTAGTTTTCTTGGATTGGCTGGCTATTACCGGCAATTTGTTTCAGACTTTGCTCGGATTTCAGCGCCATTGACGCAGTTGACCCGCAAGGATGCGCAGTTTGCTTGGACAGCAGAGTGTCAGAGTTCTTTTGAACAGTTGAAGCGAGGATTGATAACAGCTCCTCTTCTCACGCTTTCAGATGGGATCGGAGGATTCTCAGTGTACTGTGATGCTTCAGGCAGAGGTTTAGGATGTGTTCTGATGCAACATGGGAAGGTAATAGCTTATGCGTCATGACAACTTCGTGATCATGAGAGGAATTACCCAACCCATGACTTGGAGCTGGCAGCAGTGGTGTTTGCACTTAAGTTGTGGAGGCACTACTTGTATGGGGACAGGGTGGAGATTTTCACCGACCACAAGAGCCTGAAGTATGTTTTCACCCAGAAGGATCTTAACATGCGTCAGAGAAGGTGGATGGAGCTTCTTGTGGATTATGATGTCAACCTGCAGTATCATCCTGGGAAGGCCAATGTTGTTGCGGATGCATTGAGCAGGAGAGCCGAAGCTTATTTTCTAACAGCGCAACCAGAGCTGTTAGCAGATCTTCAGAAGATGGGTATTGAAGTTGTTCTTCCTTCCAGTGTGGCGTTGATGGCCAGCATGCAAGTTCAGTCCACTATAGTCGAGAGGATCCGGATGGCGCAGTCGGCAGATTCTAAGCTTCAGCGACTCAGAGCAGAGTGTGAAGCAGGACGAAGACCAGAGTTATGTATTCATGAGGATGGTACACTTAGGCATGGTAAGCGTCTTTGTGTACCCAGTAGAGGTATCAGACATGAGATCATGTCAAAGGCGCACAGTTCTCAGTATTCCATCCATCCTGGCAGTACGAAGATGTACCGTGATATCCGTCAGCACTTCTGGTGGAATGGCATGAAGTGGGAGATAGCTCGGTTTGTCTCTCGGTGTTTGGTTTGCCAACAGGTTAAGGCCGAACATCAGAGACCGGCTGGACTTCTTCAGCCCTTACCGATTCCAGAATGGAAGTGGGAGCATGTGACCATGGATTTCGTGACTGGATTACCTAGATCCCCAGCTAGTAGAGATGCTATTTGGGTCATTGTGGATAGGCTTACCAAGGTAGCGCACTTTCTTTCGTTTAGAGTTGGTCAGTCGACGGCTCAGCTAGCGGAGATGTACCTCAGACAGATTGTCAGATTGTACGGAGTGCCAGTCAGTATCACCTCAGACCGAGATTCAAGATTTACGTCACACTTTTGGCGTAGATTGCAAGAGAGTTTGGGGACTCATCTCCAGTTCAGTTCAGCATATCACCCGTAGACAGATGGCTAGTCGGAGCGCACGATCCAGACTCTTGAAGACATGTTGCGGTCTTGCACGCTTGACTTCGGTGGTTCATGGGAAGATCATTTGCACCTGGTGGAATTCTCATACAACAATAGTTTCCAGGCCAGTATCCAGATGGCACCGTTCGAGGCACTGTATGGCAGGAAGTGCAGATCCCCGTTAGCCTAGGATGATGTTGGAGAGAGGCAGATGCTTGATCCAGAAATGATTGCTCAGACCGTTGAAGTAGTCAGGCGAGTCAGAGATCGCCTTCGAGTTGCCCAAAATCGCCAGCACCATTGGGCCGATTCTCATCGGCGCCCTCTCGAGTTTTCGGTCGGCGATCATGTATTCCTGAGGATTTCGCCTAACCGTGGCGTCATTCGATTCGGCGTACGGGGAAAGCTTAGTCCTAGGTATATAGGACCGTTTGACATTCTGGAGCGAGTAGGAGATGTATCCTATCGTCTCGCTCTTCCACCGTCGCTAAGCGAGGTGCATGACGTGTTCCATGTATCCCAATTACGACGGTACATCCCGGACCCGAGCCACATCCTGGATCATTCGGAATTGGTTGTTGGTACCAACCTTTCGTATGAGGAGAGGCCCGTGTCTATATTGGATCGAAGAGAGAAGATCCTCAAGAACAAGACTATCAAGTTAGTCCGAGTTGCTTGGGGTCATCACTCTTTGGGGGAGTCAACGTGGGAGCGTGAGGATGATATCCGATCACGATATCCCGACTTGTTTGACTCGTGAGTTATAATGTCTTTCTTATGCCTCATGCCATCAATTCCTTGCTTGCATGATTGATTGATTGCCTAGTATAATTACCTGTGAATAGTGTAGCTTGTTCTTGCTCCTCTAGCCTCTTGATTAAATTCCGAGGACGGAATTCTTTTAAGGTAGGTAGAGTTGTAATGCATGTTGTTCGTATTACGTATTTGGAATACGTATACGTATTTTATCTTGTATTTGCATATCTCCTTGGTTTGGCTTGGCTTGTTTACTCTCGGTTTGGGTTGGCTTGGTTCGGCCGGCCCAATGCTTGGTTCATCATGGGCCAAGGGTGGAACACCTTAGCCTATGCTTCTCCTTCATTTCCACCACAACCCCCTCTTTATTATCCCCACCAACCTTCTCTCTCCTCCATAATTCTCCTTTACTTCTCCTTCCCCTACCATTACTCTTCTCCACCAACCAAGAACACCATAGGCAAGTGCAACTTGCTTCCACAAGAGAACTCCTTTTGATGGTTTCATTAGCTTCTCCTCATGATTCTAAACCACATTAGAACTTGTCATTTTCCATTTCGAGGCTTTAATTCTTGTAGATCTAGAGTTTTGCTATTTTTGGATTTTTGGTGTTTTGATCTATCAAACTTGCTTGTTTTCAAGTTTTGATGGTTCCATGTTTTAGAGAATTTCATTCTACCCAATTTTGACCTTTGGAAAGTTGGATTCGGACTTGTTTTGACCAAGATTTGGACAATTGAAGCTTAGATTCAACTTTAGAGTTCTTGCTGTTCTTGCCATTTGGAGAAGACAGTGAACAGTGAGCTAGCTTTTTAGCTTACGCCACTGAGCTATACGCTGCTCTTTAGCGAGCGTACGCTAGCCTTCGTACGCTGCTCTTTAGCGAGCGTACGCTAGCCTTCGTACGCTGCTCTTTAGCGAGCGTACGCTAGCCTTCGTACGCTGCTCACGCTGCTCTTTAGCGAGCGTACGCTCACCTTGATACGCTGCCTGTTGGCAGCGTGTCTTGAGCGTACGCTAGCTTGAGCGTACGCGTGCCTTGGTACGCTAGCTTAAGCGAGCAAGGCGTACGCTGGCCCCTTTCGTACGCTAGCTCGAGCGTACGCAGTCTTGAGCGTACGCTGACCGGTAGCTTGAGCGTGCCCTTGTGTACGCTGACCCTTGCGTACGCTCCCCATTGGAAGTGTATGGAACCTTTGGTATGCTAGCTCGAGCGTACGCAAACCTGAGCGTACGCTAGCCTGAGTGTAGCCTGGCTTGAGCGTAGCCTGATTACCCTTGATCTTCTATAGTCCTGTATATTGATATTTTCTTAGATATTTAACGTCCATTTTATATCCTTACGCCTTTTGTCCTGAACTTGATAATCATGATTTTACTTGATATGTTGTAATTGATAACTGAGCCTGACACGATAGTGACCCGTGATGGTGCACTCTTGACATGAGTAACCTGACATGACTTGATAGTGGCCCATCGTGGCGTGCTCCTGACAAGTACACTTGACATGATAAATCTGACATGTTATATCTTGATGAGCTGTTGCGACGGCTACCTGACATGACATGACCTGTATAAATAACCTGGACACCGTGGGCGATTGTGCTTGTACAAATAATCCAGTCCTGTCTTGCATCATGTCTAGGAGGGGACTCCTGAGTACCACGGTCAGGAGTACCTACTAAAATGGACTAAGGTTAACAACTAGATTAATACATTAGTCATGAAGAGATTTTCCAGCTACAGGCAATCCCGTTACCTGGGCGCGCTTGAGATTTGTAGCCTGCCGTCAAGTAGGGCACATTTCCAGTACACTGTCATGTGTTGCACCCTTCAAACTGCTTAAGGGTACATGCGTTTCCTGGACGATGTACCCACCTGAATTCAACCCTAATCTCTCGACCTGGGTGACCTGGATAGTCTGCAGGGCTTGTGGCTGTGGAATAATCTCACTGCATCTTGTTAGTAATTAGGCTTGTGACAACCCTAGTTAGTTAAAGTATCAAGCCGTAATTCTTGCTTGGCCGTGAAGTGATTGGATGGAGTCTAACCAGTCTAGTCTTGCCCTGATCCTGTTCCAGATTATTGAATGACCAGAATGCTTGTATTTATTTTACTGATAGATGGTGAGAAACCAAGCTCCGTTCGGACGAAGGGTTACAACCCCGGTCCTTGTTTGGTTTACGGGTTGTAACCTGGCTATCTGAATAGTTCCATGGTTATCTCGTCGTATATCATCCTGATATGTTTCCTTTTATTCCAGTCCTTATTTTATTTATATTTATATTCCTGTGCTGATTGCTGGTTTTAGTTCTTAAGTGAAGCCTCCTTTGTGGCACTTGCTCTTTCTGGAGTCTGACCCAGCTGGTTTTGTGTGGCCAGATTTCGGAGCAGCTCCAGAGGATCTACCGACTTTCCAGCCAGATGGTGGCCACTAGACGGAACCCTGGCAACGAGTGGGTTATTTTTGGCTCTCCCGCTCTATTGTAAAAATATTCTTTTGAGGCGTTTTGCCGACGAGCACCTGTTTAGCTCGATTGCACTTACTTACTGTCTGCCTACGGGCTGTAACATGATTGACAAATCCTAGGGTTGATCATGTATGACTAAACTCTTGCTAGTCCTAACATTTTGTAACGACTAGCTTCATGATCAGCTGAATATGTAATATTTGGGACGCCTTATTATTGTATATTTAATGATCATACATCTTGTGACTCTTACTTACTTGCTTATGATTGAGACACTAGGCTTGTTCATGACCCTAAGAGACTGTTGGCTTGTAGATAAACCCTCATGTATCCTAGACAGTCGTGACCGTATAGCGAGATGGAATCCATTTCAATATACGTAGCTGGCTATGTCTGCCCCCGCTCTCCAGTATTCTGGTTCTGGGGCGTGACAAATGTAAGGGATGCCACAAATGTGGCTGTTCCACTAGTGCAAACATTGGGCTGCCCAATATTCTACCAGTCCTCAGTGTATAATGGACGGCCAATTTGAATGGGCAGCCCTGTCTCAGGACGTGTGTAACTAAAGACTGTCCACATTTCTGGCAGTCCAAGATGCAGTTAGGACTGCCAGAAAAGAGGGCAGTCCTAACTCACATCATGTGTAAGAAAGGACTGCCAACTTTTCTGGCAGTCCTAACTTTATGTTGGACTGCCAAAAATGTGGGCAGTCCCTTGTTACACATATTATGCTAATGGACTGCTCATTTTCCTGGCAGTCCAACATAGAGTCAGGACTGCCAGAAAAGTGGGCAGTCCACTGTTCCACATGTTATGCCAAATGGACTGCTCATTTTTCTGGCAGTCCAACATACAGTCAGGACTGCCAGAAGAATGTACAGTCCTTCGCTACACATGTTATGCCAATGGACTGCTCATTCTTCTGGCAGTCCAACATACAGTCGGGACTGCCAGAAGACTGGGCAGTCCTGGCCGACGCCAAATTTTGGCAAACACGTTTGCTACGGTCCGATGCAATGGAAATAACGAATGTAATTGATCCTTCAATTGTCTCAGATAATTTCTACGGTTTTTGAAAGAAATGGAGGAAGATTTCGCACCTTGTTTGCGAGGAAGGTTTCGGGGCCATCGTTCTCCTTGGAAGAGAGAAGAGGACGTGGAGAAGAAGAGGAAGATGATGAAGCTGCTCGCCGAGTGGTGGAGAATGGAGTCAGTGTTAGGGCTTAGGAGGAAGAAGAAGAGGGAAGTTAGGGTTCTTGAGGAAGAAGAGGGAAGTTTGTGTTCGGGGGGAGGGCGGGATTACTCGGGACAGCCCTATGATCAAATAAATGGGCTGTCCTGAGTAAAACCCAAAAAATATTGGGCTAGCCCCAATCCGGGCTAGCCCTGATCAAAAAAGACAGTACCTTTATAAAAAGCTTTTTTATATTGTGTGATCAAATGGACTATAATAGGCTAGACATTTAGTTCTTGTGATTTTTTTATTTATTTTAGTAATTCAATTAATTTGGTTTTTTTTTCCAGCACGTGCGAGCTCAGTTAAATTGTGTGTCTCCCTGCACCCAATTTTTAGCCGGTCGTCATGTCGCTTCGGACTCTTCGTGCGGATCCTGTCTGCACTGACTTTTTCATTATTGTCCGACACGTTCGTCTCGCGCACTCCGCGCTCTCCAGAGCCTCACGGGACGGCCGACGTCTTTCGACGCCTGCAACTCAACGTCTCGCTCCACGACGTCGAAGGCGCCCCCGACGTCTTCACGACGCCTACGACAGCCGGTTCCGCCCAGCCACCCGTTCTATGCGCACGACGTCCTTACGACGTCTTTTCGACGCCTATTGGGCGCCGCACGACGGACCGCGTGGTCGGCCGTCGTTTATACCCGTGATAGAATGGTGCCGGTCCTCGACCGTCCGCGCGACGTCCTAGCCGATGAGTTTTCATGCACGGGACGTCCCATTCTGTCCCACGCCAGCTCAGATCGTGGCCATTTTTCGTCAGTCCTCCGACATTGTGGATGCCCAGTATCGCACAGGCCAGGCTCATCATCGCCGAATTAATTTGGTTTGTCACTTTGTTGTTTATTCCTATTGTTCACTTTTGTACTCTAGTAAGAAGCACTTTAACAACCCTAGTTTAGGGGTGAGCATTATTCGGTTTTGAACCAAAAACCGAACCGAACCGAATAAGAGATTCGGTTCGGTTTTGAAAATAGTAAATTTTCTTATACGGTTTCGGTCCAAAAAAAATCGGTCCAAAACCGAAAACCGAATAAGAAAATTTAGTTATATATATATATATATATATATATATATATATATATATATATATATATATATATATATATATATATATATATATATATATATAGGTATATTTAGTTATTATATATATTAACAAAAAAAATACAAAAAATCGAATAAACCGAAAATCGAACCGATTTAATTCGGTTCAGTTATTGACCAATTCGATTTCGGTTTCGATTTTGTTTATTCGATTTCGGTCCAATTCGATATTCGATTTTCGATTATTTGATTTGGTTGGAACTGAATAAACCGAATACTCATCCCTACCCTAGTTTCCGAAGGTCCTGCCAATGCATATATAATAGTTGGCACTTGGCAATGACCCCTTCTTGTTTCTTTCTTAACCCACCATCAACTTGTGCTCACATAATTGCATGGTTTAGGTCAACTCAAGCACACTTGTCGTGGTCCCACCAAGAAGCCAACTAACCATTACATAATTGGTGGGGGAAATAGTTTCTATTAAAAAAGAAAAGAAAAAGTGATTGATTAGCTCATTGATGGCTTCTTATAATAATTTCTCTCCTATGTGATCAAAATGGAATGTTTGTTGGAGAAGGAATTTTAAGTAGGGATTATCATTTGCAATCTTGGTAAGTATATGGTCTTAATGCACATGATCACCTAAACTGTTCTTGTGTACGTAGAGGAGTGGAGGGGAAAGAAAAAATGTCACAAGGAGGGAGACTATAATACTAGATACCTAATTAGTCATCGAAGTAAAACCAATTATAATTTTATTTTTTTCTCACTTAAACTCTTTTATCCCTCAATCTAAGCAGACCCAAAACGCCTAATGTTGGGAGAAGACCAGTTGCATCATATCATCATCAATCATATGATCACTGTCTTTGACTTATTAGAAAGCAAGTCTTGGTTTGGTCTTGTTGTCGCTTTTTAAGAGCAAAAGCTTTCAAAAATAATTGCTTGCAATGTGAACTAGAAAATAATAAAGAAGAAACAACTTTCTTTTCCTTTTATTTATTTTTAAGAAAAGACAATTTGCGTTAACTTCATCTATATTTTGGCCTCGTTTGGTTCGCATAATCATGAGGTTAGGAAAGGAAAATAATTACTTTTTTATATTTGGGTGCCAAAGAAATTGAGGAGGAAAAAAGAGTGATCCATAATAGAAGAAAATTACGAGAAAAATTGATTCCATCTATCCAAGCAAAAATTTATTTTTCCACTTTTATGTATTCAGTTTTCCTTACATTTTTTCTTCTTCTGCATTTTCAAATACCGAAAAGAAAAATCAATGAAAATTGTAATGTAACTAAACATGATCGACCAAAATAAATGGTTAAGACAATAGAGTTGGACATGAAAACAAAAGATTAATTTGGAATGAGTATCAAAATATAATACGCAGAGTAGACAAAGATTACATAGAAAACCTAAATGGTTGGATTAGTACTAAAACAAAGCAAAAAAAAAAAAACATAGTAATATAAAAAAATAAAAATACAATAACCCGATAAATCCAATGTCTATTTTTCTTCTTCTTCGGAAGTAGAGATAAAAATCTAATATTAATGTTATATTCCATTATTTTCATGTTTGGCAAGTAGAATGTATATAAAACTATGATACATCACTAAAATGTAAACTAGTTTTCATCCAAACGAATGAAAACTCTTAAAAAAACATATGGAGCAATTATGACTTAAATGTTCATTATTTATTTTACTTTTTGAAATCAAAACCCAATCTTTAATTCTTTATATAATTTTTTTTATGTTATTACTTGTAATCGTTAATGGCAACTTTCTACCTTGTATCAAGCAAATAAAAAAAAATTTACTTTGTTAAATTTTTTATGGTTTCTAAAAGTTAAAAAAAAATAGTTTCAAAAAGTTTTCATTTGCAGAAAGTCTCCTACATTATGCTGGGCATCAAAAATAATTCATTTGCCAAAGTGACACTTTATTTGCCAAACTAATCAAAGAGGAACTTCTACATGCGTGCCGAGTGCCTTCCAAGTGAAAAAAAAAACATTTAACTAAAATAAATAAATAAATAAAGGCACAAAATTGTTATTTAGAAAACAAATGACAAATAAAGTCAACAAGGAGGTCACACATAGAATAGAAGGTCAAGAGATTGTTCCCAATTGTTTTCCCTCTTCCTCTTTTTCTCTCCTCGCAGTAATAAGAGATTGATCGAGGAGAAGAGGGAGAGAAAGGAATTTTTTTTTTTCTCTCTCTTTCGATTTCTTTCAATATTTATACATATTTAACAGATCATCTTCCCCATTAGAATCGATTCCAGAGAGCACTCACCATGAACGAGAAGGCCTCCGTCACCAAAGAACTTAACGCCAAGCACAAGAAGGTACCTTCGTCTTCTTCCCATCTCCACCCCAAAAATTAAAAATCCGATCTTTTTGAGACCAATCTCGTCAATTTTGAGAATTTTTTTTTTTTAGATCCGTAAGCTTTGGATTAGGGATCCGTGGATTCTTGGTCTAGGTTCTCGATTTCGTACTGGATCTCGATCATCGGTGCTTTAAATTTGTCGAGGGCCCGATTTTCATGCGAAAAATCTGATCTTTCCATATGGGCATCTCTGTTTCAATTGTTCTAGATTGATTTCTGACGGTTTAGAATTATTACGACTTCAATTTATCATAGATTTTCGTTATTTCACCTGCTCTGGAAGAACATGTTGACTGAATTATCGCGTTATGCCGGATAAGGAGCAACTTGTCACGGACTTAGTGTTTTTACCTGCACTTTGACCCGTGCGGCGCACAAGCTTCCTACTCGAAGACCCGTGCACTGATCGAGATGGATAATTGAGCACCATCAGGAACATGCGTAGACCTATTTGTCTTCAAAGTGTTCAAACCCCCACAGCAGAGTGAATCATGTGGATAACCATAGCGACAAGAGAACCCTCCAGGCAAGAAGATTCGACTTTTTTCAAAGAATATTTAAAAAATATAGGAAGACGTAATGATAAGTTCCCAATTTGAACTCAGTATCAGTACAGTGTGCAGTTCACTTCAGTTAGTGCATTCCTGTTAGTGTAGTCGCTAGCCAGTATCAATTGGTAGTTCAGTTCAGTAATGTAGTTCAGATAGGAGTATTTGTAGTATCAATCCAGTCCTTAGAGGAAGTAGCAGCATTCTAGTATCATCATTCTAGTATCTTCAGTATAGAGTATCAGAACAATTCTAGTTCAGAGTATCAGAAGCCAGTAATGAGCCTCGGATTTGATTCAGTACAATGTGCAGTGCTCAGGTTTAGCCAGAGTATCATTAGCAAAGGAATGTGCATTTGCCTTTCAGAATAAGCAGTACAATGTATTGGCAGGAAGGGTATAAATGTAATTGTCAGTATATCTCCATGAGTATAAATAACAATGGAGGGAAAGAGAAAGGAACTATTGGGAATCTGTATCTTTTAGCTTTCTTGATATACTGAATAATCGAAGTGAGAAGGGAGGGTGTGAGGACCTAAAACCGTTGGCTTGTACTGGTCCTTTTTGATATGCCAACTGATGTCGCATTGCCTACAACCCTTGTTTTGCTCCCGTCGGGCTTATAACCATAGTGACTTTCATTGTTTTCTGTTATAGAGCATAGGGAATAGAACTTTTTCTTCTTCTTCTTCCACTCATCTCCTCCAAATTAATCTAGGGTTTTCTTTTACTGTAGTCTATTAATGGTGAATTCAGCTAGATTCTTAGCTAATCCAGTGAATCAAGGAAGGGGTTCTTATCACGTAATGTGTACGAACCCGTAAAAAAATTGGCGTGAGACTAGTGATGAGTTTTCGTGGGTGTGTCATGTAAGATGGTTAGGGCAATCTTTGTATATTTTGAGTTTGTAGGTTTCTTTGAGCCGTGCGCTTAACTACGTCTGTTGGAATTCTTATACTTATCGTAAAAACTATCCCTGTCATGCATTTCCTGATATTTCTATAGGAGTGGTTGAGTTTTGAACCCACGAAAGCTACATGCATGTGGAAGTAGATTTTACGCAAGAGAGTTTCCTTTGATTGTACAACTACCAAGGCATAACTTTATCCCAAATTTTTTGGGGTTGGCTATTTATATCCTCTTCCATTCTGTTCTGCTTTGTTAAGGACCATTTTGTTTGTAACATTAGCAAATATCATATTATTCCTTACAAATTTGATCCTAGTTTGTTTAGGCCTACTCCTAGTTCTAGCAGCTTCTTTGACTAAAATCCTATCACTCTTCGTAGCTGGTGCATCTATTGGTCTATGTTGAACGTGTTCAACCCATACTAGACAATTTTCTCTCGTCTTCCTCTCATTTTGCACCTCCTCCAACTTCCTACAAATACACTTATTTCTCATCTTATCTTTGTCTTTGTGTATCGTGTGGGCTACACTCATTTGTGGACATTTTTCTTAATTTTCCAACATTTCGATCCGTAAAAGGTGGTTGGTATTCCTTAATTTTTATGAGCTTTTTAAAATAATTTTAAGTGCCTTGGAAGTCCTGGAGACGCCCATGAAGGTTTATAATGACATGGAAAAACTATGGTGAAGAGTTGGATGTTTATTAGTTACACGATTTGAATGGTCATTTATTTTTTGTCAAGCACCTTTTGTATAGAGGAGCCTTTAGCTCTACAATGGAGCATGTAGTTGAAGTGCATTGGATGGTAAATCGAGAATTCTTTAGCAACTCAAAAGGTAATGTCCTACCCCTAGAAAGTCTTATGAAGACCAATAAAGGTTTGCACTTTACGTGAGAAAGGAACAAAGAAGGCTTGAAATAGTTTTTTGTAAGGGAGAAGCTAATTATCTGAACGCTGTCCTAGAAAGTAAGTTTCTCATCAGATGGGCCATGTCTTTGTACTATAAAGTTACTGATATCTTTCTGTCACATACTTTGTCTGACTATTTTTCCCCCATATTAATTTCTTTTGTTCAAGTGATCAGTTTTGGTTGCTGCCGCTTACTCAATCTGACTGATTATTTCCTTTATCAGATCTTGGAGGGGCTTCTTAAATTGCCAGAGAACAGAGAATGTGCTGACTGTAAATCCAAGTAACTTGCTAGCAACTCATACACATCTAGTTCATAGCTGTTTGCATTTGTCATCATTGTCTCAGCCTTTTCACATCTGAAGTTGCTTGATGGAGCATCACTCAAAATTGAGTAGGCTTCATGTAGAATTAAACAGATTGTTGATATTGGCTGTCTACACTTTTTAATTTCTAGCATTCACCCTATGTAATGACTAATGAGAACAATCAATCCATTGTAAAGTCACTACTGAAATCTTTTTTTTTTTGTGCATTTAGACCTTGACAAAACACTGAATTTCACCTATAGCCAGCCTTATTTTACTGGACTATTGATGAACCTGTGAATGAAATTATTAAACTTGGTTTGCCTCTTAGGTTATTTTCCAAATAAATTAAAGGTCTGATGATGAGATTTGTAGTTTGCTAACGATGACCTCGTGTGCGATGACTATATACTGTATTGAAGAACCTGTCTTTGAAAGCACAACAACTGTCTTTGAAAGGTTTTATCCGAATTTTTTGGATCAGCTATTCTAATAATTTCGTTCATTTAGCTCTCTTAAGGGCCATGTTTTTGGTAACATCAACAAAAATCATATCCTTCTTCAATCCAACTACTAAGTACGTTGAAGCCTAATCCTGCTCCAGCAACCCCTTTAATTAATATCTAATTGCTCCTTACAACTAGTGCATCTGGTGAATCGACTGGTCTATGTTGCACATGTCCCAACATTCCGAAACAGTTTTATCTCATCTTATCCTCAACTTGTACCACTCTTTTTCACTCATTTCCAGTCCCACTTCAAAGGTATTGCCACTCACCATCTTAGTCTTCTCCTTTAACCAAATCCATAAAGCAGTCCTCTTAAGGAATATAACACTTTATTCTGCATTGTTGGGAAATCTCAAATGACAGTTTAATATTTGTTATGGGACTTCAAATTTGGGGCAGATTTCATGAAATTGCAACTCTTGTAAGATTGAGGATTTTTTTTATACATATCAGTAACACTTAGTTATAGGTTATGGGTATGGTGAATCTTCATCTGAAGAGTTCCTTTTTTGTGATATTATTATTATTGTTATTGTTATTTTTATTGAACCCTGTTTCAAGTTCCATTTGATTTTCTTTATATCACACCTTATTTCTTCTTCTTTTTTACAGAGGCCCGCGATGGGCGAGCGTGAACTTGGGAATCTTTATCTGTATGCAGTGCTCTGGAATTCATAGGAGTTTGGGGGTCCACATATCAAAGGTCATATATGTAGTTTCTAGTTACAGTAATGATATCTTCTACCATTTCCAAGCTACTTTGATTTGCTGGTCATTGCAGAAGATTTAAAACTCTAGTCATATCAGGTTGTGTTTTGAAGGATCATTTACTGCATTACAACTTTTAAACTAGTTTTCAGTCTTTTGATCAAGTAAAACTTGATTTTTTTCCTTCCTGAAGTTAGCTGCAATTGACACCACACTAGTAATAATTTTCACGAGATTGTTTATTTGCATTATTGAGTCAGTAGGACTCAATGAACATGCTGTTATAGATTTACCTTATTACAAATTCTTCCTTTAGTGTTATAGCTATTAGCAATATGCTATCTTAAGTTAATTTTTTTACTCTATGGTTTGACTCATAAGCTTTTTTTTTTTTTTTGAAACAAACTCATAAGCTTGATTTCTCATTAGTTAGAAGGTAATATAAGTTATTTACATTTTGCTTTGCTTGTACTTGGATATAGGCAGGTTAGAAAATATGTGTTGTTTGAAAAGGTAAGTCATCTTCAAACTTATTATAGATTGGATGTCACACGTCTCAGTTATATACTCTTGTCGTTCACTGGAAAACTTTCTAGTTTGGCTATAGGTATGCAGGAAACTTTTGTGGACTGGGATAGTTGTCTGATGTCAGTTATCTTGAGCTATAACCCTTTGCATTCCAGTTTAAAAGGGCGTCCCAGTGCCACAAGTATCCTTCCTCTTACGCAGGGCCCATGGAGGGTCAAGATGCACGTAGCCTTTTCCCCATCTATATGGAGAGGTTGTTTCCGCGACTTAACCTGCATCCTCCATGATGAAAACAATAAGCTTTGCTGTTGTGCCAACTGATGCCCTATTTTAAATTGAACATACAGCTAAAAGGTAGGGGAACCTACCTGCCAAGTGACTGTCTAGGTTATATGTCATGACCCTCTAATGTCCATAGCTACCTTGGTCCAGAACATGACACCGAAATAGAGGGTTGACAGCATGTGGGCAGGCAGTCATAAAAATAGGCAATTATTTTATGGAGATTTCTTATGCTCCTGAGCAGACCCAATTTTGTTGGAAGAAGGCTTGGTTGATGATGATGATTAAAGTTCTGTATGAAATTTGAACATTAAGCATCCTCTTAAAAAATTGTACTCTCCTTTTGTTTTCTTATCTTTTTTTTTTCTTCTTCTTCTTCGTTATCGTTGTTTTGGGATTATTAGGAAATTTGTGTTTTTAACTTCAAATCAGCTCTTTCATGGCAGATCAGCTACTTGTTGCCATGTTCCTGCATTACCGTGTTCTTCAATTGAATCAGTTTAAGTTTCTAATGCACAAGTAAAAGAATTCCTTTCGTGGGATGTCGTGGTCATGTGACTAATAGAAGAGGAGATACAACGTATTATTTATACCCAAGGATGTCTTACGTGCCAAATTCCATTAATAGTCTGTGTGCTACAAACGGGAATTGCATTTAACTTGAATTGAAGGAGTGATGAGAACTGTGGACGTTATAATGCTCGAATGCAGTTTCTGACACTGTTAATACTCCCTATAATATTATACGTCAATGTTTAATCCTCGTGTGTAGGCATGTTAGTCCGTGATATTGTTGTCCGGTGGTAATACGAGAAGATCAGGTCAACAAATTTGCATACGGATCAAGAGAACATAATCAGTCTATGCCCCTTCATTGAGTGATCTCTATATACGCTTGACTTCTTATGGTATCACACTAGCTGGCTGAGAAATTTTTTAAAACTAGAGAGGCGAATCCACTTGAACCTTCTTCCTTTCCTAAACTGAATTATAGGTTCTCTCTCCCAAAACAAAATCCTTACATAAAAGAGCTAAGCTCATTAAAGTGGTTTAAGGACATAGATTAGGGGTTGGTCAAGGCTGCCTAGTGCAGTTTGGTCGAGCCACAAACTAATACATTCATTTCAATCTTTCTTAAGAAATCTTCACATCTAAATGATCTGATATTTCTTCTTTATTTTGTATCACATTTTTGTATCTGTTCTTTTTATGAATTACAATAAAATAGTTTTGTTAGAATCTTGCCCTTCAGTCATATTATTTCATTGTTTGCATCTTGTTCTTGATGTCATGCATAGTGATCTCTTCTCCATCACGGCCAAGCTAACGTTTGGTGACCTACAGGGTGTAAGAAGATCAGTTTGTATCGTATCATGTTGAGATAACAGTAACTAGGATGACTAGAAGAGAGAAGAATTAGCTAGGAAGTGGGAGTTGTAAATATGTTGAACTGTGTTGATATCCTACTTCTTGTCATGGATAGATAATACTTTGGATGATAAGCTTATTGATCTAAGTTTATTAGGTCTTGTCCACAATACATGTGCCTGATTGATTGCTGATTTTCAGAATACTTCCAACATACATAATGTTTAGTTCTATTTTGATCTAATCAATGCCATGGACATAATACATTAGACGATAAGCTTTATAGAGTTTTTTGCATTTGGTCCCTTTGGCACGTGCCTATTCAATGGCCAATAATCGAAGAACTTTGAGCATGTTTGATGTATATTTATATTCGTTGACTGCCGTTGCAAACATGCTTATTGTTTTCTTTTGGATGCTGTTTTGCTTCAAGATAATGCCTTGCTTTCACTGCACAAGTTTTGAATGAAAAACACTTCTCTCTCTCTCTCTCTCTCTCTCTCTCTCTCTCTCTCTATATATATATATATATATATATATATATATATATATATATATATATATATATAAATAACTTGTCACGTCCCGATCCGGAAAATCGCTCGTCCTCGTTAGATTTCACCCGAATCATCGTTCTCGCTGGGGTGTGATGCCGCACGAGCCTGGAGTTGCGCTCGTGCAAGGCAAGATAACAGGTTCACATAGTGTTTATCTCAAATTGATAACATACGCAGCGGAAGGAAACAAAGTATAACATAAGAATCTCTTTTATTGATAACAAACTGAAGATTACAAAGGCTCTGAGTAGCCCAACATATATGCCAATTGACTACAACACTCATGATCTCTCTAGCTCACAAAAGATTACATTGTTTCATACATTATGCCTCTTTATAGCCAACAAGTAGTCTTCGGCCGAACATCTCCATGTCGCAAGTCCGAACGCTTATGCGGTAGCTCCTCTTGAACGCCAAGGACTCCATGCCTCGGCACGTCCAAGACAAGCTCCGCCCCGAGCCGAACATACCTGAACCTGCAGGCAAACTAGTGGAGGATTAGTGCTTTCGTCCTCGCTTCACACTGATCAAGATCCGCTCGCACCCAAACCAAACACTAAATATATTTAGTGAAACATGCATCTTAATTTGTGATCTTTCTATTTAGCCTTAGGATCAATTTCATGGCAATATTCATGCATAGCAACTTATCATAAATGTGTCCGATACCGTGTCCCTGCGGCAGATACAGTTAGACATAATATGAATATAAACATAGTGATCGTGCTCATCTCCGTCCCATTTGCCTAGCCTGCAATGGTTAGAACTTAACATAAGAAATCATACTATTCACGCAACCAACCATAAACATAGCCATATACATAAGGGTAGCAGGTCCTGCGCCTGCACCCAACTCTAATCTCAGCCCACCGGCCCTATCTATATGAAGGTCACGGTGTTTCGCACCGTAATGGACTTGGCATCTCTTATGTGTAAGCCTATGATCACTTCGATACGGGTTGCTAGCCCAAAATCCGAAGGATCCCAAACTTACTGATATCATAGCTTATCACAACACTGGACGGTCGCAACCCGTCCGAATGATGTGCACCATAAATACCATACATAATTTCCTCCTAGGTGGGTTAAGAGGGTGGGGGGTGGGTGGGGAGGGGTGAGTTGAATGGATTGAGGTGGCGAGGTAACAAAATTTCTGCTAATGGCATGAATGACACACTCATCTATGAAAATGAAGTGGATAATGGACACAGAAAAATGTTTGTATTAAAATGTAGACGAGTTTGTTACAACTCTTCCTTGACCTTTGCAAAGTAGACGCTACACAATTAGAGAAATTTTGGGGAATTGTGTCGAGGGAGTCTTGATCAGTGCGCGGTCACTGTGCTCTGTTGACGATCCGTACTACGTTGGCTAGGGAAGAAGCTCTCTGGTGCTCTCAAGTGTACTCAATGCTCTCTGGAGTATGAAATTAGCCTTCCCTTGAAAAGCTCAAAGGTGGGCTATATATAGCCGCATAGGCGGTTAACAGTGTCCAGGGGAACTGCTTACTTGTTCTGCGGGACTCCCGCGACAGCAAAACCGCTTGGGGAGTGGCACACGTTCTCCACCACTACTGCGACAACTGGGCCATGTAGGCCACGTTCGCAGAGAATGAGGCCACAATGGCCCACTTGCTCCTTCCATTTAGCGTAAAGCTAGCCGATCACTAAGCAGCCTAGATCATTGGTTGTCATGCTCCTGCAGTCGTTGAATTGGTCAACAACATGTCAACACCATGCCGCGGAAATGGCATGGTCGCGGGGATGCATTCAGGATGAGTGCTGCGGTATGAAGTTACCACTGCTGGTGAAGTGTCGCAGACGAAGACTTCATTTTGGGGTTTTGCGGAATGAACTGCTCGAGTTGCCACAGAAGCAAGGTTGTGGGAGACCTGCTGGTGAACCTCCGTATGAAGCTTCTGAAGGATTGATGTTGGACTGTCGCGGAAGTTAGATCTCACCAGATTGGCTTCCGCCGACTGGCTAGCAATATTGCTCTGCGGGAGTATCTAGCCAGATTGGCTTGTTCCGCGGGAGCAGCAAAGCGAACATCATTGCTGGTAAATTGCCGTGGAAGCATTTTCGCAGAGCAGCATCAGATTTCGCACCATGAGTGCATCATCAGATTCCGCACCATGAGTGCATCGTCAGATTTCACTTTGGCTTTTGGGTGATCGCAGCGGGAGGATGCCATGCTGCGGTCCTGCTGGCTTTTCAGAAACTCTAGGCAACGGGAGTTATCTAGCCATTGCTGATTCTGCATCAGCGGGCTGCTGCTGCTGCTGGAGGTGTACAACGACTTTGCGGTTTGGCTGATCTGGTTGATCCTGCAGGCCCCGACTGCAATGATCCATCGTGGAAAACAATTTCACCGCGGATGCGGCTTTCTGCACCGACTCTTTCTTGGAGTCAATTGAGTGCTAACATATATATATATATATATATATATATATATATATATATATATATATATATATATGGGTTCGAGGGTTGTGGCTTAGTGGTTACAACAGGGGGTTCCCGTGGGGGAGACCACGGTTCGAGCCCCCCCCCCCCCCCCCCCCCCCCCCCCCCGGACGCCGGTTGGGTGGCTTGTGCCACGGGCGTGCCAAGCCTACTTGGATGGGGGTGGGGGATTCCTGTTGAGCACTCTGCACTCTAGGTTGTAGACCCCACTCCGTTCGGGTTGGCTGGGTGGCTATGCCACGGATCCGAGAGGACCAATGACGGACATTATATATATATATATATATATATATATATATATATATATTTTGAGACTATCCACTCTATTCTTAGGATCTATTTTTCATTCTATTTTGAAGGTAACTGTATTTAGATGAAATTTGGAGTGTTCAAAGGTGCTTTAGTTTTTTTTTTTTTTACGTTGCATGCTGATTTGATATAAACTTAGGCCTCGTTTCGTTCGCGGAATGGAAAGGAAATCGATTCTTTGCTCTTTCCTTTCCTTTAGGAAATTACAATTCCAATCAATTTCCTTTCCGGTGGATGGAAATGTCAAGGAAATTGGAAGCGAATGTGAATCCTTAGAGAGAGAAAGTGAATCCTTGGGTTCGTGGAGGGAACCATTTTCCTTCCTCTTGGGAATCAACTTCCTTTCCTACTCATTTCCTTTGACATCCAAACACAGGAAATGAATGACTTTCCTTTCACAAGGTCCTGATTCCGCGAACCAAACATGGCCTTAGGTTTTATGTAACTTAACTAATCAGTATTTGCATTGTTATACATACGAAAAGAAAAAAAATCTACCTAATTATGTTGCATTATTTACTGCAGGTAAGGTCTGCTACACTAGACACATGGCTACCGGAGCAGGTTGCCTTTATCCAAAGTAAGTTAGCCTTGTCATTTGTGATTGCGATTGTAGTTTCTTGTTATTTGTTAGATATGGAACCGTCTTTTAGTTTGTCAAATTAATTATGACACCCTTATCTCCTTATTTACCTGGATTAATATCTCTCATCAATTACTGCCTTGCAGCAATGGGAAATGAAATATCAAATAGCTACTGGGAAGCAGATCTACCACCAAACTATGACAGAGTTGGAATTGAAAATTTCATTCGTGCAAAGTATGAGTTCTCCTATATCTTTGAGAAACCATTATGTCTATTTCTTGCTCTAATAACTCCTTGAAACTATAAGGTTAATATTGCTGTTATAACTGAAAAGGAAACTGATCTGCCAGATATGAAGATAAAAGGTGGATATCCAGAAACACAACAATAAAAACACCTACAAGGGTAACAGAAGAAAGGACTCATGAGCCTAAACAGAAATTTAGTGATAGAGCTGTACATAGACGCTCCACCAGTGTTGGATCTTCTGACGATCAAAATAAGCTTACACCAGCTACTGCCAAAAAACCTAACATGGTGGCCCCTAAAGTTATCAAGCAGGTAGCCTATATATATATATATATATATATATATATATATATAACTTTGAAAATTTATCTCCAACCATTCTATTGATGTACGAAGTACCTGGTTTAGCTTTTAGCTCAAGTTTCTTTCCTCACAATATGCTGAGCAAGATCTATATAAAATACTACTAAATTAGATGGTGCATAATTGCATATATTGGTATTCCTATATGATATACTTGTATAATCTCGGAAGAATGTTGACGTGTGACTAGAATTCAAGTAGTATTTCCATAATTTGGAAGTTCTAATGAGGGCCGGAAAGTGTATTGCTACTTATCTAGTAATCAAGATTATTTCCATTTGTGATTATTGATAAAACCTCAACTTGGCAGCCCTCATGTAAAGTAGTACTACCAGAGAGAAATACTATCAGAATGTATCAGAGATTAAGACAGGTATCTAATGCTGTTAGAAAATTACAGCACCTTTGATCCCCATGAATTCCCTTGGTTATGGTGATCTTGATTTGACTTTTAACAATTTATACCCACATATACCATGAGGGATGACTTGATCACCACTGCTCGAACCACAAAGTGCTGATTTACTATTCTACTCATCTCCTATGTTTCTTTCGTTCCCCATGAATTCTTTGGTTACAGTGATATTGATTAGACTTTTACAATTCTATACCCAAATATACCATGAGGGACGCTTTATCTTCACTGCTTGAACCACAAAGAGCTGATTTACTATTATACACATATCCTATGTTTCTTTCAATGCAAGTAATTCTAAAGCCTCTTGTGTAGGCACTCCCTTGACTGCTATGAATTCCTGTAGTGGGTTATGAATTAGTCATTACTCCTTGTTACTTCTGAGAGGAACAAGGACAGTACATTATGTGAGAATAAAGGTTCTTAAGATTCCTACTCTAATGCTACTTCTCCGTTCATCGGGTATTTCATAGTACTTGGGATTTTGTTGAATAAACTAATAAGTCATGTCAATCCTTTCTAACAACACATTTCAAACTTCAATAGAATATCATTATGGTCTATTGTATTTCCGTTTTCCCTACTTTAAACCATCTTTAACTTCAAAATCCAAATTATACTACAATAACAATTGCCATATCCTAAACTAACTCACAATAGGTCATATCCTAAACTAACATGGTTTCTAACTTAAGATTTTCTATGTTGCTCCAGTAAATAGCTTGTGAGCCATACCATAAACCTCTTGGAGAGTAATTGAGCAAAGATTATGACACGATCCTAGAGTTTCAGAGAATCAATTTAATTTTATGTTGGAGAGATCTACTACGAAAGTCATTTATTTGGTAAGAAGCTAATGTCTTTTCCTTTCAGAAAAGAGGTATATATATATATATATATATATATATATATATATATATATATATAGCCTAGTGGTAGTGGTGAGACATCGGCCCGAGTGGTCAAGAGATCGATTCCAAGTGGGGGCATTCGACACAATTACCATTTCCTATATATATATATATATATGTGTGTGTGTGTGTGTGTGTGTGTGTGTGAGTTAGGAAAAAAAAATATATATGTGAGTTAGAGGGAACTTATGTTAGAGTTCGTAGGGGATATATGGTTTTAGAGAAATAATAGATATATTGAGATTATTAAGAATATGTATGTTGGAGTTACAACGACCAATGTTCTAAAAATCGCTAGGCGGACTCGGTGCGGCGGAGGTCCGCCTAGCGCCTAGCCCGCCTAGAAATTTTTTTTTTTGAAATTTTTGAAAATTTGAAATTTCAATGTTCTAAAATCCAAATACTATCTTAAAACCCAAACAAATATAAAAAATACAACTAAGAATAAACAAAATCAAAAAAAAATTTCAAAAATTTCAAAAAACCCGTCGTCTATGGGCGCTTAGGGCCCGCCTAGCCCACCGCCTAGGGGATTTTCGGTGCGGTGGGCGGGCGCTAGGCCGATTTTTAGAACACTGACAACGACCATGCAAACCGTTGGAGGAGATATCAAATTATTTTCTATCGCTATTGGCAAGGGTTAACCATAAACTTGTACCTTTTTTCTGCTAGTTATGGATGAAATCACTAGGCATATTCTGGAGGTTTCATGGTGTATGATATTTGCTGATGATATTGTATTTCCACGTTGAGAGTAGAGATGGTTGCACGATGAGAATAGATAAGTTTTATATGCTAAAACAAAAGTGTGGGGAGAAACTTTGTGATCCAAGGATTTTAAGATTAGACAATATATAGTATATTGAAAAATAACTTCAACCACATGTCAAAGAGAAATCGAGTATGTATAGATGGACAAGCGAGATCTAGAAGTGAGAGTTTAATGTATTTAGGATCAATCATTCATTGTGATGCAGTAATTGACTAAAATGTTGTGTATATATATATGATCAATCATTTATTGCAATGTAGTGATTGATAAGAATGTTGTGTATATATTTAAAATAGGATGGCTGAAATGGAGTGCGCTTTTGGAGCATTTTGTGATCATATAATACTATTGAAGTTGAAAGAAAAAAAAAAATCTATAAGACAACCATAAGAACAATGCTCCATGGATCGAAGTCATCGGAGGTTCAATTAAGAAACAACATGATTAAAAAATTTAAGTTTGTTGATAATGCTAAGATGGATGAGTGACATTACATTAAAACATAGGATATTTCGTGCGAAGTTGGAGGCGACGCCAATTGTGGACAAGAGGAGATCTCTTAGATGGCGTAGAAGTAATGGTGAAATATTAGTTAAAGGAGTCACTAGGAATAAGGTTAGGGCATAAGTGAACATGGATTGAAACTGAAAGAACGATTTTGTTTTTATTATTGTTACAAAGGACATGACACTTACTGAACTGAATGGAAAAGGATTCAAACAGCCGACCCAAAAAATTGGGATAAAGGCCTTGTTGTTGTAAAATAACCTATGCTAACTACTGGTGTTAGCTTAAATTTACTTAGTTGGCTGAATTTTCAGTTAAGTTCTTCCTTCAACCTGATATGGAAGCTATTGCTAACTGAAATTACTTTTAAGTACCAATGTTGAGATCTGATTGGTTTACTGTCCTGCTATTTGGCTGAATTCTTCACAATTGTTATTGATTATAAACTGATTCATGGTGAAGTTTGCTACGTATCTTTGACATTGGTCATTCATAACATAAGAACTGGATAGTTCAAGGGTAGTTCTACTGCAGTACTAGGTCATCATAGAACACCGCTAGATAAGTTGGATGAAACTTAGATGGTTGTAAGACAATCATGCTTTATTATGCTTAACATGACAAGCGATTTGATTAGAAATGATTGCGTTTTGGGTTAGCAGTTGAGAGTATCTTCAATTGAGGATAGGATGAAGAGAATTGTTTGAGATGGTTTGAACTATCCCATGGAGACTAATTGGATATGCTGGTCACGAGTCGGTATCTATAGAGTTTCTAGTATTAAAGTCTAACAAAGGGGATTAAAATGTATATTGTACTAACAAAAAAATTCTTTCTTCTGTGTGTGGGAAAGATGTGGGATGAGGGTGGGGAATGGATAAAAACTTTGTGACATGTACAATCAATCAATAATCATAGGGATAAAGGAGAAAGAAATATAAACATACAGTCATCCTGTTGGTCAGCGTATGGTTGTGCATCTTTGTGAAAACCTGGCCTTTCCAGTTAATGCCATTCCCGACATAGAAACCTCCTCTTGAAACAACCTGGAACAGGAAATATAAGGGAGTTGCAATGAACTAAAACTCTTTAACATAAAAAGTAAAAGGCCAAAAGCGTTACTTCTCTATACAAGTTGTAAAGGTCTAGGCGCTTCGCGTTGAGTATGGCATCAGGAAACTCTTTTATGAGTTCATTTGAAACCTTTATACATTTATGAGAAAAATACTAGGTGTCATATTTCATAAATTTCTCATAAATTGAGATTGTGAGGAACTGTATGCTTTCATTCATGCTGGAGGCCCCAATTACTGCTCATAAGAGCTTTGATTCTTGTTGTTGTCAACTTCTCATTTACTCTTTGCGGATGGTCTCAAGTACTGTTGTATAAAATGGGAGTATTTGGCTGGTCCAAGATACTCTAGTGTATTAGACTAGTTTGTTGATGCCTTGCTGTTTATCGCATAATCTCATAGGCTGCAATTGGCTAACCCTTGCTAGTTGCTATATAGCGTATCTGTAACTTGTTACTGTTTCGTTCAAGAATCCTATACTTGCTAGCGTAAATAATCTCTCTCTTCCAACTCAACCCCAAAACTATGAAATTCTCAACCACCACCCAAACTTTAAGGTTTTCAATCCTGGTCCTGATATCATCCTTACTATCCAATCTCAAGTATCAGTTTGGCCTTTTTAAGTTGAAATTTTGTTATTGTTTAAAATGAAAAATCAAAAGTCAGCCAAAAAAAAAAAAGGTACGGAAATTCTGTATTCACTTTTCTGTTTCACCCATCACTAGAAGTTTAAGGAAGGTTTTATATCTCAATCTCATTACTACCTCACTTCTCTGTCCCTGTCCATATTTGGTCTTTGTATGTAATTCTTAAAAAGGCCCATCGGTCAACGCTTAGTCTTTCAACTTTTGCTATTGCATTTTCTCTTATGTCATAATAAAACTTCACATGTTTATTTCAATGCTTACTGATGTGGTATAATTGAAAATTTTAGGTTCCCGTGGAATCGAAGGCAGAGCCAATCTTGCCCAAGGCTGATGCTCCACAATCTCCAGAGACTCCTGCCAAAGTTGATAAACCACAACCGAAAGTTGAGGCTCCATCTCCTAAAGTTGAAGGTCCATGTCCTAGAGTTGAAACTCCACCAGCCCCACCTCCAAAAGTTGATTATGCCACAGATCTTTTCAATATGCTTTCTATGGATTGCCCGAGTGGAAATCAATCAGAATCATCTTCCACTGACAATAATACATGGGCTGGATTCCAGTGTAAGTTCCATTCCATTACCTTAACAATTTATCATGCTTTAGTTAAAATTTTCTTCCTATACGTAAATTATTTCTACTTCTTTCAATCAATTGATCATGAGTTCATTAGAATTTGCAGCTGCGGGAGCAACAACTGGTGGAGAGAAGAACAACATTCTGAATCCATCAGTGGAAAACAAATTACAGTCTGAGTCTGGAATCATGGACCTATTTAAAGATTCATCACCAGTAGCACAGTCATTGGCCCCACAGAAAACCCCAGCTAATGTTAAAAATGACATTATGAGCCTCTTTGAAAAGGTGAAGTTTCTATGTCTAATGAACCATGTTGATAAATCTTTAATTGAAAATACATCCTCATTTCATTGGAAAATCTGATTTTGTTACTGGGAATGGTATTCAATTGTTTGAGATACTTCACGAGCACTTAATGAATTAACTATTGATAAGTGACAACATATGCTACAACTGTACTCTAGTTAGGTGCAGAATAGATCCATATAAGATCTTCAAAACCTCATCCAGCAAGCTAAAGACTTGAGTTTTATATTAGAGCCTAGACATATTTTCTGTCGGGCTATAGTCAGGTAAGGACTAATTACGGATTCTATTCTTCAATTTCTATGGCAACAACCACTGAGACATTTATTTGCGTTGATTTTAACCTGTTTTTTTTTTTTCCTTTTTTTTTCCAAATGAACCCTATTTACGGTATAAACTAATCATGCATTAAGTACAAAGTGCATGACCATTGAAGAATTATTAGTCCATAGCTATATGTTATTTATGACATGGCCTTCCATTTATCAATTCATTGTCGGCATTGGTCCAAAAGAAAGAGATTTTGTAGGATTTGAATATATTTAGTACATAGCTTAACTATGACAGTTTCACTCTAATTAATTAAATATGATTTATGCCATAGATGTATTGCTTTCTGAAGAACATACAAGGGTATTTGTTAACAATAGATCTATCTCGTAGAAGTTCAGGGTAGTCTAATTTGCTTGTGTTCCATTTCTTCTGTATCTTTTTTATTTTATTTTATTTATTTTTTGTAGTTCTTGTTTGTTGGTTATAAAGTTCTTTTGATCTTCTTTAAGAAAATATCAAACGTTCATGCTAATGGATCATTTATATTGGTATGTTGGGTGTCTATCTTGCTCTATTCAAACCCAAACCAAGTAGAATGTTAATCTAGTTTTAGCACCCTGAATTCATTATATAGTTCAATGCTCAAATTGGGTTACACTTGTACTATTTTATTATCCTATCTGATGTGAAAAACTTGTAAATAGATTTTTTTTTTTCCATTTTCTCCCTAAACAGAATACTGTAATGGAACCTGCTACAAGGTTGGTATTTGCCCCTTGGATTGTAGCTGTAACTTCTCATGTCATAGCAACATCACCAAATTGTGGTGACGGACAGTTTAAATTCTGTATAGCAAATTATACCATTACTTCATGTTCTTTTTCTCGTTATGTTTGTGCTGTATTAGTAGAAAACAATTTTTCTGGCTGTTTTTCTGTGCTTGGGCTATATCAGCAGGACAGATTGCTTCTTTGTGGTAAGTGTAGGAGAAACTGTGCGCTCATTAATTTCAATAATGTTTGATTGATATTGCAGTCCAATATGGTTTCACCATATGCTGTTCACCAGCAGCAGCTTGCATACCTTTCCCAGCAGCAGGCTCTTCTCATGGCTGCAGCTAAATCTGGAGGAGTGCCTCAACCATTTCCTGTCAGTACTAATCAATCAGGCATGAGCAGTTCCCAGGCATCTACGAGACACTTCCCATCTCAAAGCTGGCCAAACAATGGCTACCAAATTCCGGGAATGGCACCAATTACTGGTCAAAATGGTATCAACTCCTTAAGTCAGGTGATTCTTCATAAATATTCAGAATGCTATATTTTACTGTATACAAGAATTCTTAAATGCTGCATGATGTCTCATGCTGTTGTCTTCTATGTAGCAGCAAGGAAACATCAGGCAAGCACAAACTACTATGAACTATGGTGCTCCTATATCCAGGTAGGCTGAGTTATTTTCTATCCCTTAAATGCTGCATGATATCTCATTTTATTGTGCCTGAATTAAGTATTTCTGTATGACTGAGGGATAGGGCAGAATTTATCTCTATCCCTGTACTGAAGTAGATCTTCACATAATTCTTGAAAAAAGATGCAAGTCTTAACATATGAACTGTTGAAGTTAGGAAATTTAATTATTTTCATATTTGTTAAATATTTACGGGGTTACCATGGCCAATAAACAAACTCATCATATCGATTTCTTACTGTCGATTGAAGATGCCATCATACAGGTATTGACTGCGCCATCGAACAAATGTTATATCTGTAAAAGTAGCAAGTTCTCCAAAGCAGACTGCTAGGGAATGATGTCTCTTTTCCTAACTTACCTCACGGCCTTACGTCGTGCAAGCCATTTTGCCATCTTCTGTTTTCCCTGTCCTCAGCTCGCAGCCTTCTGTCGCACGACAACTAACTCTTACACGCCTCCCAACTTCCCTCCAGCTTCTGCATTTTCCCACTTATCTCCATCCCCTCCATTTTCTTCTCGGTTTTTCTTAAGAAGTTTCCTTAATGTTAGAGGAAGCTCAACTGACTCCTACATATTACACTGTAGTCTGGTTACACCGCCATGGAAGTTAACCCCAATATGATGACCCAAGGGCTCTATGCACCAAAACCCAGAAAGAATCAACATATTGGTCATGCTAACTTTTATTCAATATATAAGGTCTCAGAGAATACTTTTTTGTTATTAGAAGTGGGACCAGTTGCTTCCTTCTCAGATGACTTTGGTTTCCTCCTATAATAGATGGTTAGGCTTTTATGTGAAGGACTTGAAAATTGTTGTTTCTGCATCCCTTTTAGCGACAATCTGGTAGCTCCATATATGACTCATTGGCCAGCATGCATGATGCTCGTATCACTCTGAAATGAAGCTCTCTTACACTTGCAGTAGACTTTGTCTTATGTTTTTTCACTACACAGCCTTGTTCTTCATATGGTAGTCTTTAACTTACATTGATGTGCCCACTTTTGTAACTAAATATATTAGAAGGTGGATGCTATTTTTGGAGGATGTCCAAATAATTAGTGGTTATGAAATAATTCAATTTGTGTTTCCTTCTAGAATATTCTTTGTGATCCATTATCCTATTCTTGATTGCTTGTTGATAGAATCATCAGAATTACAAGCAATTTGTTTGAAAATTTCTTTCCAGTGACATTTATACTGACAATAAGGTAATTAGTTTTATACTGAAGAAAAGACTTGTTGTTGCAGCATGTACACTATGTGGTCACCTGTACCTATCAATGGTGTTATTAGCAATGGAGCAAGCAACCCCGTGGCATCGCTGGCTCCTTCAGTCACCCCAAGTCGGTCAGGCAGTGACTATGACTTCTCATCACTAACTAATGGGATGTTCTCAAAGCATTGAAGCCAACCCGAGCTACCAGGCATCAACAGTAGAGAGGAAAGGTTTACGATGCTCGTTGGAGTCTTCCACATTGCTGTGAATTCCCTGTAGAGGCATTCCTTATTTATATTTGCTAGCTGTATTTGTATAATTAGGTGTCCGGAGTAAATAAAAACTGGCTTAATTTGCTGGCTTTTGTTCCCCACAGTGATTATGGTGGTGGATGGTGAGGTTCTTCCTTGGTGAGATATTGTTTGCTATACTTGTTTAATGAGTGAGGAGGTATAGATACTGGAAAAATTCACGCATTTCGTGTCTCCAGGAATAGTAGTATAATGGAGTGTTTTTTTTACTGTTTTGGAGTTTGGTATTATAGTTGATTGTTATAGATTCGTTTATTCATTGGATGAATTGTTGCGGAAAATGTCATTCTTGTTCATGCCTGCACTGCGGAGCTCATTTTACTTGCTGCACCTGGTGTTCTGTTTTGCTGCATTGTTATTTGCAGGAATTCTTCGTCGGTTATGTGAAATTTCAAATACTTGTCTAGTTTATCAGAAAAGAAAATTTTCTGTAATAGTAACAAATTTTGGCCGAGTTCCATGGAGGGTGCCAAGTTTTAAGAAAAAAAATCTAGAGATACAAAATGCTAGAATTTTTTTTAAAATGAAATAAACAAAAACGCCAGATTGTATGGTGTTTCTGCAACAAAAATGTCAGATACTCACGGTTTTGTTGCAGAAATGTGACACATGGTCTGATTTTCTGTTGTTTTTATTTTTTTTAATTTTTTTTTCTCGACCTTTAAAATACAAGCTCGGATTACAACGGCTAAGTTCTAACGTTCACAATGGTTGGAAAACAATGAGCTTTAAATTGAAGAGAGCTTTAGTTATATTTTTGGCATAGTTCTTGCTAGGAAAATCTATTTTCAACCCCTAAAGCTCTACTCTTTTTTTTTTTTTTTTTTTAATCTCCTACAATCTTTGTTAACTTGGTTGTTTGTGGTATTTTTATGAATCAAAATTTAGGAATATTAGGGGCATAGAAATATTAGTTATTTTACGAAGAAGGTTTGACCCAATTTCTTTTTTAGTTCATCATAATATTAACTTAGAATGATTTACTATATCTTTTTATCAATCTTTCCGTCTGGTATGAGTTCATACTAAGGTGCATTTTTCTTCTTCTACTTGTTTATTTTTAGAAGTAAAGAAGCATAAAATTTTGCTGTTCAAAGTAATTTACTTTCACTGAATATAAATATTTACGTTATTATATAATTACCAAATTTTGACACAAATATCATTTCAAATATTCAATCTTTAAATGTTGGTCATAGTTGTTCAAACCAATTTGTTCAATTTATTGAAGACCAAAATATATTAAGTTAAGAGGATGATGATGAAGTTAGTGATTATTTAATTGATGGTTTATATGATGATTCAAATGACAATGTCGATAATAATTTAAATGTTAGCATTCTCGAAGTATTTGTCTGAAAAACATTTGAAACTCATTTTAAATTTAGAACTTTTATAAGTGATATCACAATTGAACATAATTTTACTTATTCAACTAGTATAAACAATGTCCCAAAATTGTATATGCTTGTGATGAAGCAAGTTGTTGGAGAGTAGAGTATATGCTAGCATCATTGGTGAAGGAGGAACATTTGTTATTCATAAATTAGAAATTCGACATTCGTATTTAGGTGGACTTACAACATGAGGTCATTCATTAGCTACTACTGAATGTGTTAAAAATAAGATAATTAATAAAATTAAATATAAACATTCCTATAGTCCATCACACCTTATAAATGATATATATAGAGAGCATCAGATGTATAACTAAAGTTCTAAAGCTTGAAAAGTCCCAAAAATTGTTAGTTGAAATTAATGGTAGTTATGTTGATGTATATGATGGTTTTGAATTTTTTTTGTTTTTTATAATTATGAAAACAAATTTCAGGATTAAATATTTTATAAAGACTATAGGAAATATAACTTTGAAAAATATTTGTTTGTTTTAAGATATGTATGAATTTTTTTTTAACTCACAACATTTTTTTATTCAACATTTTAAACAAAATTTTAAACTAAAGTAACATGAGTAACAAAATATCAAGTATTTATATAAACTTGCAAGATCTTATAATGAGGTAAATGCGAGTAATTGATTCGAAAAAATTAAAATAGAAAACATAACTGTTTTTAATTAGATTATTTGGGGAAATGGTTGAAGTCGTAATTTTGCGTAATGGATAACAACTTATACTTCTTGTCCTAGATTTGATATTAACACTTCAAAGCTTGCTGAATATTTTAATAATTGGATTAAAAATTTATGTGATAAACCAATAAAGTATATCACTTTATGATAAAAATAGACAAATTATTGAAAATTTATCAACAAACTTAATTTTGTCCGAGAATGCTAAAAAGTATGGCAAAAATAAAAATAGAACCACACCATTTTCAAATGTTGTAGTATTGTTAAGTTTGTATTTGAAATATTTGATCAGATCAAATGTGGTTCCTTTAGACAATACATTTTGTACATGTTGTAGGTGGTAGCATTCTTTACTACCATGTGTTCGTATATGCTTTGCATGTAAGTATTTTAATGTACAAATTGAGACGTTGTATCATGCTCAATTTTCTACTTAAAGATTTAGAAGTGTATATGTGCCGCGTATAGAACCAAAAATCAAGTTCCTTTCACTCCTCAAAGTGCAAAACTGGTAGACCAAAAAAAAATAAAATAAAATGATACATAATCATTGAATTATACATGTATAATAAAGTGTATATAATGAGTGCCCTCCCCTGACAAGTCATTTGTAATCCCTCCGAGCACCACACCTAAATGTAGTTGATCTCTCTTGTGCACTGTGTGCTACGCAGTCTCCTCTGAACCACCATCACATCATCCTGAGAGTCCTCCTGAGACTCGCGTTGTGTAGATCTATGCCCTAGTAGAGTCATAAATAATATACGAGTAGATGAATTATCTAGTGAAAAGAGATGGTACATTCGGACACTACCAAAAAATCAGGATATCTTACAACGGTCGAAAACTATTGCAAAAATAATATAATTTGTTACAAAATTATTCTACAATAGTTAATGGAACTATTATAAATTTGAGCGTTGCTGATTCCTCTTGCAACGATTATAGAAGACTTTTGTAACGTTTCTATAAATAGTTACAAATAACGTATTATGCAACGGATTTCACGTCAATGCATAATATATGGATCTATATCAAGTTCTGAATCGCTTGCTCCATTCTAGGTAGCTGAAATTTAAATAATTTTTAAATTTAGTAAACCTTTTGAAGATTTAGCAAAATCAATTATGGATATAAAAAAAAGAACACCATGTTAGTGACATTCATGTGGATTCATGTCACACAACCTTCCATCATCTACGGCTCGATGCTTGAACTGCTGCTCTTTAAATCCTTAAAGTGATATGATCGGTAGTAAATACGAGAGGCTCACCACCAACACCTATAAACGTTATCACCAAGTACTGCATAATTTTAGGAAAATACGAGCATAACACTCATTCTTACTTAATTAAATTTAGTAAATGATATTCAATAACTTGATTACTATCAACTCTCATTGACAAGAAAACATACATCTGTGCCACTACATATGTCTGTAGTCTGAAAGTCCAACTGAGACTCAGAGAATGGAATCTAGCAATTACATTGGCTCTACCACCGACTCAAACACAAAGGCTCATGGGAAATCATTTGTTACAACCAGAATTGTCATACAATACGATCAACTGGATGAAACATGTTGTGGTATATAATATAATACCTATGAAGGCTTAATGTGTGTGTCGACATTAAGATACCATTGAATCTACTTGATGTTAAGAAAAATAATAAAAATAAACATGGTAGATTTGGCATAAAAAATTTAGGCTACGACGAACATCGATGAAATAATAGAAAAAAGGTGTTGCAGTCATACCATCACGTTCCTTCCATGTTCCTCCGCATCCCAGCCGGTGGATATGCTGCTTGTTGTATGATCATTGGATGGACGGTGCTGCTACAGAGGAATAAACCCCGGGAATTAATTACTAATCACCAGACAGACTACTGAATATATAGTCTTAATTCTTCCAATTACCGAACCGTTGGTTTTCCTTCTGCACGCATTCTGTCAGTCAGTCTGCATGGCGAATACAAAACTCCCATGTTGGCAATTTGACTTAGAGCATCTCCAACCCTATTGTCTTGTTAAGTATTGTGAGTCTTAGGTGGCTCCTATGTGGCATGAGCCACAAGACAATATTTTGTTTATGTGGCAAAATTATATCTCAAAACATAATGAGATAGAAAAACTTTCTCCAATGCAAAAGTATTGAGAAGACAATAAAAAGTATTTTTTCCAACTTCCAAGACAACTCCTCCACTTCTTCAACTTTTTTATAAATATTTCTATTCATAATTGATGATGTGGAGACAAAGTCATTGTGAAGTGCATTGTCTAGATCTAGACAACCAACTTCACATTCTCCTTGTCATGTCATTGCCATGTCAACTTCATGTTTTATTCTACATTTGCATTGGAGAAGAATTTTTGGAATGAAAGTTTGTCATTCCTATGTGTCAACCATTTTTTCTAAACTCACAATAGGGTTGGAGATGCTCTTAGGAAGTTATTTAGTAGCTTATTAATTAGGAGGGGTGCAACTCGGACGGTTTGGATCGGACTTGAGGTCAATCCGAGTCCAATCCGTTGAATCATAAGCCTAGTCAAGCCCAAGCTGACCTGACCTCGGGTTCAACGTATGAAGTCTAACACCAAACTCGGAGGATCGGGTTGGACTCGAGTCCATCAGATTCCGATATAATATTTGAAATAATTTTAAACAAAATTAATATTAAAGTACATAATCAAATAGGAAACAAGCCTCGATCATTACAAAAATACAAATTGAAATGCGATTTAGGATAAAGAGTTAAAGAGTTTAGGTGAAAATTTTATGATTTAAATTTTTTATTTAAGAACTATGAATTTTTTTATAAATTATATGTATATCAGGTTTCAAATTCTTTGGGTAATACGACGCATGAACCGAACCCAACCCATTTTTTGATCGAGTTCAAATGTTTTAACCCGAATCCGAATCCGAATCCGAGTATCTTCAATCCTAATCCAACCAATTAACGGATTTATTAATCTTTCGAACTCTAGCTCGAATTTAGTCCGTTTGAATTGCACCCCTAATATTAATATTAATGGGAGAGTTGAATTTTCTGTATCAAGATTGTTTCTTAGTACAGCAAAACAAGTGATCACATGAATGAGCTGCCCATGAGTAATCAGCCGGTCAGTGTACAAATTACATTGCAGAAAAATATCATGCAATCCACTTGGTGTTTCCTTTCAGAAATATTCGGAGACACTTATACTGTAACTGAACTGGATCGCAGTTATATTCATGCATGACTCATTGACTCATATAATTATCTATGTTTTAATCAAGTAGTTCACAACTTCACATGTCCAACTTTAAAATAGAGAATGCCACACTTAATTTACATATCCTTCACTTAAATATCTGCATGTACCTAGATATCCTTGAACTTACCGAAAAATAATAATCAAATATGAATATATGATCAACAAAGAAAAATATAGATACAACATATCAAACTGCAACAAGTATAAATAAATGCATGATATTTAAGGATAGCTAGCTAATTAGCTATTAATTTAATTTTTATTTTTATTTTTTAGCAAGTTATTTTTTTAGGTAGCTATTAGTCTAATTATTTTCAGGCATAATCCAGAATAATTTTTTTTGGACTTTTTTTGAAATTTTTTATGCCAAGTGTCAACAAATTATTGGCCAGGCTCACCATTCACCATTGCCACCTGGTGAGTCCGGACCACCCAATAATTTCTCCTAGCTACGACAATCATATAGATGACTTTATTTAGAGAAAATATATATATGCCAAGCAAAATTGATCTATGGCTAGCTTAGTACTAGCTCACTACTAGCAAATGCTGATGTTAAACAAGTTTACAGGTTTAGCTGGTTAACATTAACATTAATATTAAAATTAACATTAATATTAGAAATAACACTAATATTAACTTTAACATTAATATTAACATTAAAATTAATATTAACATTAAATTAAAATTAGCATTAACATTAACATTAACATAAAATTAATATTAACTTCAAATTAACATGAATATTAATATTAATATTAATTTTAACATTAAAATTAATATTAACATAAAATTAAAATTAGCATTTGCATTAACATTAACATTAACAATAATTTTTTTGGATAATTAATTTTTTGGGTAAAAACATGATATGTCAGCTGCCACGTCACTTTCCATGTCAGATGCCACATAATGGGAGATGTCATCACCCAAAATTTTTGGGAGCCATAACATAAGAGAAATATTTAAAGAATCAATTATGCTATTTGGATCCCAAAATATTTGGGTGATGTCATCTTCAATTATGTGGCATCTGACATGGCAGCTGACATAACAGCTGACATGACAAATTTTAATCCAAAACATTAATTACCCAATTTTTTTAATATTAATATTAATGTTAATGTTAATGTTTGTCACGCCCCGACCGGGAATCACCCGAATCTTTGTCCTCGCATGGGATGTGATGCCGCACGAGCCTGGAGTTGCGCTCGTGCAAGGCAAGATGACAAGTTCTCAAATGGTTATCTTTGAGTTGAACATTAACAACGAAAGGAAAACAGAGAATACGAAACGAATTCTCTTTATTGATATTCGAAATCAGATTACAAAGGCTTTTCAATAGCCCAACGGAATTTGCCAGATTGGCTACAACACTCATGTTCTCTCTTGCCCACAAAGGATTTCACCGTTCCATACATCATGCCTTCTATATCTCGGCCGCATCAATTCTGTCGCGAGTTCGAGCGTCAATGCAATCGCTCGCTTCAATACGCTTCGGCATTCCAAGCCTCAATGCGTTCAAGCGAAGCTCCGCCGCGAGCAGACCAATCCCGGAACCTACTAGCAAACTAGTGAGGGATTAGTACTTTCGTCCTCGCTGTACTGATCAAAAACCCACTTAACAAACCGATATTTAGTATTGTATTGATTCATACAAACATACAATTTAGTTCTCTTTCTATGTTCTCCTTAGGATGAGTTCATGGCATATTCGAAGACTGTAAAGCATGGCAAGCATGTTATTCAATTCGCATAAGTAAACAAGCAAGCAATCTCGTATTTGATTCATGGCGCAACTTAGCAATATCGACGCACTCGCCCTTGCACCGACGCAAGGTGAATACACCTATCCGTTTTCCCTGTCATGTTATAAGTGCTCGCTATTCAGGATCCATCCATGCAGGATATATGCATACCTTGCACTTTCAAACCCGTCGCCCTTAACTATATGAAGGTCACTAGCTTTCCGGGCTAGAATGGACTTATATTTATCGAAATCGAAACATAAGACGATGTTAACTCTGTGCGGTTGCTAACCAACATCAGAGGCCATCGAAATAATCGCAGCAAGTGGCTTATCACATTCACCAGACGGTCGCTACCCATCTAAATGAAGTGCACCAACAATACCGAAAACGAATCCCTCCTAGGCCGAACGGTCCCAGAGCCCTGGCGCGCCGCGTTCGAGGGAATACTCATGCACGGGCTTTTATATCTTTAAGTCCATTTGACCATGCAACGAATCTTATCTTTCATACAACCAAGCAAGTTCGCTTATCTCTATTTCGATTGGCACAACGCCCGAATGTCCTCAACGAACTCCCGAAGGCCGCGAACATTTCGAAGGGCACCATGCCGCATTATCATCTCGTATTTCTTCCGTTAACTTTCTATGTTCTTACGTTTCATACTTCGTTTCAATGTTCAATGGCATCATGTCTCAACTCGATGCTCGTCAACCGAACGATCCGAAGGTCCCGAACACCTTTCGAGGCATTATGTCATATCCGACAGTTCTGCCACATTCATGCCACAACTGTATTCTTTTGTAACGAAGCCACCTTTTATTATCTCGTGCACGTAGGCACGTTTCGACATATTTATTATCCATCCTTCGCGTCGTGCACTTGCTGCACGCGTCGAAGCCGTATTTCTATGCTTTAGTATTCAATGTCCGTGGCTTGCGCGCTAGGGCGCTCGCCTATTGTCTTTCAATGTTTTAGCCGTTCTAACTCGTGCGCGAAGGCACGGTATGGTTCGTGCACTAAGGCACTCGCCGAGTACAGTTATCCCATGTTCTTACGGCTTGCGCTCCGAGGCGCTCGCCTTTACGATATTCAATGTTCCATAGCGACTCGTACGTCTGTCGTACGATTCATTTCAATTGTTCTATCTAGTGTTCGACACGCACTACGTTTATCTCTCTATCGAGCCATGCCCGTGGTGTTGATAGTTTAACTCAGCATTCAATGATATGTATTTTACTTAAGCATGACGGAGTAGGAAAGAGAGTCAATGTCCCCCCACCTTGAATCGATATGCCTTGTCGTTTTCCTGAGCCGTTGCGGCTCGATTTCATAACTTCGTTGCACGGGCAACTCTCCTGACTTAGCCATTCGAGCACTTCGTGCTTCATTGAATTATACGTCCATTTTGACTTACCGTACCAACGTCTCAGTCCGTCGCAAGGCGACGATTTGCTTTCGCGGACCCCTTACTGAATAAGGTAAAAGATTGACCTCTAACATTTCAGCATAAATGTATAGCCTGCACATGAAACCAACTAAAATCAATACTTGCATCGATTCGGACTTGCGCCTTGGTCGATTCGATTTTTTAGAATCTTTGAGCCGTCTCAACGCACTTATCCTTCGAGGCAACGCGACGCTTTGCATCGATTTACTCGATGTATTCTTTGGGACAAGGCAACTGTTCGCATCGACTTAGTTTGATGCATTGCTCGGGACAACTTAACACTTTGTATCGATTCACATCGACACGTAATCGGGTCAATGCAACTCTTCGAGTCAATGACTCAGCATAATGTACCGTGCGGAGCGGGGCATTACATAATATACCACTCAAAACAAGGTTCGTCCCGAACCGAAACCAATACTAAATTTCCAAGGGTTTCATTAGATCGTTCCATGATCTCGTCTCACTATCGTTTGGATCGTACAACTTAGTTTGGAATCATACACATATTTTAGGCGTCCCACCAATATATGCATTTCAGCCAAGCTCAGTTGTAAGATATCGGAATAACGCAAACATGTAACTTCTTATTCTCAATTACTTGCCATCTCGTACTCTCGATCGGACTTGGGCTGTAGCATAAGTTCTCACAATTCTATTGCATATGTATATTGATACATACGCGATCCGCCAACAAAAGTTAGGGCACACGATGCGATTCAAAAATCACATTTCTCACTTTGTATGTTTTATCGGGACTACCAATCCTACGCGTCGCGTTAAGCTGTCGCGCATCCGATCACAACGAGTCTCCGCAACGCCTTGCGTTCGACGTCACTATCCAACGATTTTTGATGTTTTACTTCGTATCCTATCTCGACATGATTCTTTTTTATTGACTTGCAAAAGCATCAACATTCAGGACTACATCCGCTAGGTGACTTACCTAGACACCGTGCTCAAATCCTTCCGACGCAAGTTTAAATTGACATTACACAAAGGCCATAATCTATTCGACATAACAGTTTACATCAAGGCGATGGTGCTCAAGAAAACGATCACCTTGACACGAAGGTCTTTACGATGCGCCTTACGTTCGATTCCTAACGAGTAGGAATTCACTTTCCGAATTTCCGACTTATCCGTCTCGTAACATCGAATATAATTTTGATTTACGCAAGCTCAATTGCGAGGTAAATCAAATCTAACGACATAACTCGCAAGCCATTCTCTTATCGTTCTCTCTCGTGCATAGCACGATTCTCGCAATCGTCTATTCGAATCACCAAGTTCGTTGGTGAATTTCTAGTTTGTTCATCGACCAACATAACCATTCATTCATCCGACGAATACTCAAATCTAACTATATCATTCTCAATCGAAAGTTGTTCCAACAATTCTCGATCGCCTAGACTTATCGTCAACATGCACCACACTGTATTTGTTATCGACGCAAATCTCATATGTGATATCGCATGGGTCATCTTACGGTCTGCAACATTCAATTTGATTTGGCGGTCAAGTCTTCTAGGATCAGCTGCCCCGAAGCTACGCTCGATAATTGTGGATTATCACCGAAAGACAGTTTACTACGAACCATGCTATATCTTATTTCGGAGCCAAATCACGTTCCGACGATTTTCTATGCGATTACCCAATCCGTACATAACCATTTCTGTCGGCGCAACTGATGCGCAACTATCCTCCGAGTAAAGTCATGTACGGCCGTCGATGATTCCGTAATTTACGAAACATCTACTCGTATCGAGTTCGAATCTATCTTATTTTCGGGTCGACACACGAGATGCTATACGCATCGAGCAATCGTCGATGACTTATAGTCTCGTCGATGACACACGAGATGCTATTTCGAAATTTATATATAATATTGGATTTTACTGCATTTTTGGTAGATATTGGATTTTGGTTTTTTATTAGTGCATTTTAGTTAGGATTAATATTATTATTATTATTATTATTAATATTGATATTATTATTATTAGTTAGTTAAGAAAATTATATTTTAAAAATTAAACTTTGATTTTTGATTAACTGGCCAGACCCATCCCGAACCCGTCCCGAACCTGTCTCGAACCCAAGTTCAGTATTTCGGAAACCAATCTTTAAAGTCCTTTATATATAAAATTCTAATTGTTGTTTTAAAGAAAAGAATTATTTTTCTTTCTTTTAATACTCATTTACACTCATTAAACTCTCTCTCTCTCCCAGCAAAGGAAAATCCTTTCCTTTTCGCTTCCAAACGCTCGTCGCGGCCGAACTTTCCCTTCCGAAACTGCCAGCCATCGCCGCCCCTTCCTCTCTCGTAACCCCCAAACACCTACACTATTTAAATCCCTCATCTCCATCCTCCATTCTCCAATTTTTTCTAAACTTCCAAGCCCTAATCCGAGTCCCCTGGCCGCGTCCCCTCGGCGATTCTCGGCCGCGTCCGTTGATCCTTGGCCGCCTGAGCCCCGGCGACCCCTGCGCAGCGACCTCCGCCCGATTCAGCGCCCGCCTCCCGACTTCGCCGGCTCTGCCCGAGTCCGGCGACCCTCCCGCGCGGCTCCTCCCGCCGATGAACTCTTGCACGACCTTCCTCGGCCGACCGCAGAGCCGCCCGTTCGGCTGCCTCCAGAGCCGCCCGCCCCGGTGACCACTCCGCTGCTGTTCCCGAGGCCGCAGCACCCCGCGAACACTCTCGGGTGACCCCGGTCAGCCCATCTCGGCCGACCCATTGTGCGAGCCGTACGCCGCTCGTCGTTCGACCCCGAGAGGTCCCGATCCGTTGTCCAGCACCTCTGTGCCCGACTCCAGCGCTGTTTGGACTCGATCCGCTGCTATCCGCGTTCTGTTCCCACTGTCCATAGATATTTCTATCTATTTCATTCATCAGAGAGCTCTAGCCGAGCAATTGAGGTATTTTTCATATCCCCGTGTCCCTCCCGTAGCTAGTTAGTGATGACGCGGTCCCGACCCTGTTCCGGGGATCGAATTTTGGTTTCGTTGCGTATAGGGGATACGCACGACGTTTACTTCGCTGCGGTGATTTTCGATTGTTGGATAATCGACGCTGGACGCGTACATTATTCTCGATTTATTATTCTGGGTTGTGATGCTGGTTTTATATATGTGCTGGATGTGGAATTATTATTCTGGGTTGGAATATTTGATGGATTGGTTGGTGTTTTCCATGGTTGGGAATTTCTGTGCAGGGGTTTGTATCGCCTATGTGGCTGGTTGTCCAGTTACAGAGGAGATGCTGCTCAAATTTTCAGTAAAACCTTTTTGTATACTGGTGTTTAAATTAATTTCATAAAAACAAAATATACTCTCAAACTCGGTCTTTGTAAAAGTTTTCCAAATTGGTTTTGTAGTTTGGTCTGTGGTTTTCCGAGATATTCGTATCCCCTGTTAGGCGACAACCGTATTGGTTGGATGAGCCTCGGCAAAGCGTAAACGTTATAGGATTTCCTGTACGTTGGGGCGCTAGCCAGCAACCTGAGATTTGCATGACCAAGTCTGAGACGCGTTTTATAAATTATCTTTAATTTATAACTATTTTAGAACGTGTTACTGCTATCGTAATTTTTTGGTGCAGGGCTTCGGCCTGCTGAATGGACCGCTTCCCGGCGTTCAGTTTACCATTCTTATTTTTAATTCAATTTATGTAAAGCGTTGTAAGGGCATAAGCCCATTTTCTTATTTTTGTTATCTGTGGCTTTGTTTGGTAGCGTGGCTTTAGTTTTTTTTTTCTTCTGGTTTTGGTGGTTTGGCGTAGACGCGTAGAATATAATTTTATTTTATATAGAAAATTAATAGTTTTCTCACATTAAGTGGTAAATTTCAAGGTTAGACTATTTTAACAAATTCACGTTTTCTCATTTAAGGAAAATCTATTTTTATATATATTACAAAATACCAAGTTTTACCAAATAATCTGTAGATACCATTTTTCCAATAAAATATTAAGTTGACTTTTCTTCGTAAATTAATTAATAGTAAATTACATCGATAAACGTGTTCTGGTAGAAATTGTAATAACATAAAACTTGAATAGGACCAATTCTAGAGATTGTAATTAGCACACCTAGATATGGTTTCCTCTCTAATACTAAGTCAGGATCCTCAATGTAGGATTTCGAAGACGAGTCTGATTGTCTATTCCGGAACCAACTCTTCAAACCAGTCATAAACAAAGGCAAGTACAATTTGTGTTAGTTTACCAATTATTTAGTAATCGTTTTCTTGCAAGTTTAAACCACGATGCAACACGGAACTCTCTCTGAGAGCATTGACTGATTGACTGTTGGGTACTGGGGGAGTAGTGTAATGAGTATGACCACATCCAAAGTAGTATACTGACTGTGTTAGCTTACCCCTCATACACACGGGGATAAGCCATATCGTATCAATAGGATACAACTGTACAACCCAATCCGGTCATATTCATTGTCTATTCACATCACAATATTTTAACTGCTGGAGAACTATTTATTTTAAATTGTTTAAAAGTGCATAACTCTATTATTATTTCAATTGTTGGATTATCATGAATTGTACTTTGCTCCCTCCTGACTGGAGACCCAACATTTTTAGGAAGCATTGATGATCCTGAGCTGTATCCTGTGGTGTTACTCGAGTCCCAATTGGAAGACGATGATCTCGAGGCTGATGAGCCGGCTGCTTAAATGTTATTTTTTTCTTTTCTAGTTTAGGAAAAGTTGTGTTGAAGATAGTTAATTCAGTTTTGATTATCAGTTGTATCTTTCTTGTATTGAACAAATTTTTTTATATTATTCGAATTATTCAAGTTGTGATAAATTTAGATTCTGTTGTTGAGATTACCTGCAAGTGGATACAGCTTACTGCCGCCGTTTCAACAACGGTGCAGGCTGGACATGATCCGATTCGACCCAATAATTTGGGACCGGGTCGTGACATATTTTTAGTGGTGGCCCATGCAGGTCAGATCAACAACTTAGGAGAACATATTTAGAAACAATTAGAGCACTAGAACATTAATTTGTCATAACATAGGACCGAAATATATTATAAATAAATATTTTTTTATTTGTTATAGACTGGTAGGCTACCTTGTTTATGTTTTGCATCCTAAACCTTATCCAGCATAGGCCGATTGTATGGTGGTCTATTTTATTATCTACTTTCTAGATTTTATATATATTTTTTTCGTCCCATGGTTTTCAGCGGTTATTTTTCTCCATATCCTTATCATACTCCAGCATTCCTTAGCATCCATACTCTTTTGTTATTTTAGGATTAGATTTTTCCTAAATCTCCTTCTTCGACAAACCTATTTCAAAATTTTCATTAGTTGATCAAATCATACTTCTCTATTTTTATTTAGAATCTAGATCTATTTCACTATTTAGAGTTTCAAATTCTCCTTTAGCAAACTTGGTAAACTTTTATCTATTCAGAGTATTTTTACGACTAGTGAATCTGACCATTTATCTTGACATTTTTTTTAATTGACTTTCTTGGGACCAATCCCGAACCAAATTCTTCTGGAACCATAAAGCCCCAAGGTTAATTATTACAAAAGAATTGGTTCAACTTAGCTTGTTCACGAATCTTCCAAGGGGATTATTTTCCAAAAATAATAATAATTCCAATATTGATTGATATTTCCTAAGTTATTCTAAGACCAAGAATATTTTCATTTGTTGACTTCCTCCACTCAACCTGAAACCTTACTCTCTCTAAGAACTTCTTGATCAGTTCAAGGCCTAGAAAGCTTCCAAAACTCAATACTTTATTTTTGTTGATTATTACTAGATGATAGCCTGTAGAGTTGTAATAAGATATCTTTTGAATTCATAAGAATTTGCTGAATCTTCCCGATATGAATCAACCCTTGATTACACTCCTTTTTGGTAGTGTCTTTCACAAAGTCATGTTTTCCTTACAATACGATTTCTGAAAATTTAGAAGATTCTAATCTTAATGAGAATATATGGCGGTACTTATCAAAGAAATATTGGTGTTAAGATTTGAGAAGAATGAAATTCTTCTTAGATACGTGTTAGTGCTCGAGGTGATAATGATATGAGGAGTGAAATTCTAATCTGAATGAGTTACAGTGATAGGACAGGCGACTTACCGAGAAAATATATTACGGAGTGTAAGGCTGAAAAGATATATGAAAATTTAGGGATCGAAATCATTTATGGAAAAGGCAGGGATGTTGTAACGATCAATTAATTATGTGACTTAGAGGTTGAAAAAAAAATGATAAATACTGAGGTGTTCTTTAAGGAGGAAAAAAAATCTATAAATGATTGCGGGGCAAGGAATTTTAACTCAAGGTACAACTTAACTAAGGACGACAATTGATAATAAGGAGAAGAATCAAGGATAATTGAATCTTATGAATATGATTGTGAGTAATACGAAGTTAAGAGATATGTGATGGAAAAAAAAAATCTACACATGGTGGGCGGAACAAGAAAACTCGAGGTACAATTTAATTGAAGACAGCGATTGATGATGAGGAGATGAATCATGGTGTTTGAGTTTTATAAATAAGATTGTAAGTATTATAAAAAAAAGTGTGTACGATAAATTGAAACGTACCATCGATGGGTGAAACAAAATATTTGAAACTTGAGGACTACTCAATTGGAGATTGAAAATACAAATCGAAAGACCCAGATGTTATAAATAAGAGATCAAAGGATTAAGGGATACAATAAGCTACTCCTGAGAAAAATTTTATTGGCTAAGTGATAACAACAAAATTAGAAGCTCAAGATGGAATAACCGAACTTCCATTTGGTCAAGGATTTTTGAATCAAACGTTTAAATCAGGAGATGTCAAAATGTACGTGATGGTGAAGATAGAAGTCTAAAGGAATACAAGATTGATGATGAATTAGACAGTTGCATAAGAATATCATTCACGACCAGTTTAATTTTGGAAGAATATTGGGTTGATTTTCTAGAGCATTATTTTCTTTAAGATACCCAATTTTCAGTAACACTATTTTGTATGTATTCGTGACTATACATGACTTTGCTTGACATGACAATTTAACCATTCCGTAGGATGTCTTTTGCAATTCTTAGACTTTGTAGCACTGTTAGAATCATAGAGTTGGAATATTGATAAAGATAGGAAGACAGGATGTGTAGGATCATGAATAAGTGAGTTGGTGACCATAGAGTAGTTTGGATAACAAAGTTAAATCATGATGTTTTGAGAACTACCACTTGAGGGAGAAGTGGTGCAAGAATCAAAAATTGATGATGAAAAAAAGGCTAATGATTGTAAAATTGATGACTGAGAAAATGTTTCATAACTGAGGTACCATTTTTGAGATATAACCAACAGTTGATGATGTCTTTCGTCCCATGACTTTCTGTTAGAATAAGACCATGTTTTATTACCATTTCAGGTGTAGCTAGTAGTATTTAAATAGTCTATAGAGTTTCATTACGAGATCAGTATTTATGAGAAGTTGGATTACAATTAATATTGGAAAAAAAAGAATATTGGAAGAAATCTTGATCAATGAATGTAAAGTTCGGATATGATAGGAGGGAACTTATATATTAATCTTTGTTGTTGGATGACAAATTTGGTTTGACAAACTTTTGACAACAAGTTGGAAGAACATCACAATTATACGACTCTAAACGGTGACATAACGAAAAAGTTTTAAGTGACATATATTTGAGGAAAGACTTTTGTAACCCAGTTATTGAAAGGGTTGTTGCAACAAATTGATTATAAAGACAAAATATGGGACTATAAATTCATCGATATGTGATAAAAGGGTTACTAATGCTTGATATTGAGTTAAAGGCATGACACCAAGTGGAATGTATCAAGATTATTTTGGAGCGTATATAGCGACGCAATACGAAACTGGATCCTTGGTAAGTATTAAATTGATCGGTAAGGTAATAAGAGGGTACAAATTGTTGGAGAATAATTATGTGGGTTTAAGTGACTTATTTCTGCACAAGTATTTTGCCGATTTATGATTTGGAAATAAGAGCATGCTAAAAGTAATTTTTGCACGATTATTTCGGCGATTAACAATTCAGAAATGGAAGCAAACATTAAATTGTGGACAATGGCCGTATTTCTAAGGAGGGAAGAATGTTGTTGCATGAATTGACTAAGATAGTTCTTTTGTAGCTGACCTAGGGATTGCCAACATTATTAAGAGATAATTAAGGCAGTAATTGTAAAGGTTTGATCATCCCCTAACAGTACCCTTAAATTTCGAGGACGAAATTTTCTAAGGAGGGAAGGTTGTAAAACCCGCAATTTCAAAATTTATATATAATATTGGATTTTACTGCATTTTTGGTGGATATTGGATTTTGGTTTTTCATTAGTGCATTTTAGTTAGGATTAATATTATTATTATTATTATTATTATTAATATTTTAGTTAAGAAAATTATATTTTAAAAATTAAACTTTGATTTTTGATTAACTGGCCAGACCCGTCCCGAACCCGTCTCGAACCCAAGTTCAGTATTTCAGAAACCAATATTTAAAGTCCTTTATATATAAAATTCTAATTGTTTTTTTAAAGAAAAGAATTATTTTTCTTTTTTTTAATACTTATTTACACTCATTAAACTCTCTCTCTCTCTCCCAGCAAAGGAAAATCCTTTCCTTTCTACTCCCAAACGCTCGTCGCGGCCGAACTTTCCCTTCCGAAACCGCCAGCCACCGCCGCCCCATCCTCTTTCGTAACCCCCAAACACCTACACTATTTAAATCCCTCATCCCTCATCTCCATCCTCCATTCTCTAATTTTTTCCAAACTCCCAAGCCCTAATCTGAGTCCCCTGGCCGCGTCCCCTCGGCGATTCTCGGCCGCGCCCGTTGATCCTTGGCCGCCTGAGCCCCGACGACCCCTGCGCAGCGACCTCCGCCCGATTCAGCTCCCGCCTCCCGACTTCGCCGGCTCCGCCCGAGTCCGGCGACCCCCCTGCACGGTGCCTCCCGCCGATGAACCCCTGCGCGGCCTTCCTCGTCCGACCGCAGTGTCACACCCCAGAACCAGAATACTGGAGAGCGGGGGCAGACATAGCCAGCTACGTATAACGGAATGGAATCCACACCGCTACACGGTCACGGCTGTCTATATATGTGAGGGTTTCACTACAATCCATCAGTCTCTTAAGGTCGTAAAATAGCCTATTGTCTCAATCTCAGCCAACTAATAATAATCACAAGATATCAGATCTCCAAATATACAATTGTAAGGCGTCCCAAACATTACATATCCAGATGATCATGAAGCTAGTCGTTACAAAATGTGAGGACTAGCAAGAGTTCAGTCATACATGATCAACCCCCGGGGCTTGTCAATCATGTTACAGCCCGTAGGCAGACAGAAAGTAAGTACAATCGAGCTAACACTTGCTCGTCCGCTAAACGCCTCAAAAGAATAATTTACAATATTACAGTGGGAGAACAAAAGAAACCCACTCGATGCCCTGGTTACACCTGGTGACCACCATCGGGCTGGAAAGCAGGGAGATCCTTTGGTGCTGCTCCGGTATCTGGCCATACAAAACCAGCTGGGTCAGACCCCAGAAAGAGCAAGTGCCAAAAAGGAGGCTTCACTTAAGAACTAAAACCAACAAATCATTAGCATTCAATATGTAAGAAAATAACAATAAATAACACAGATTGAGGTTTGTGCACTACCAATGCACTTATCCCAATCAGAGAACATAATTAAGCGAAGCATCATTGGCATAAAGAACTGGAGAATCATGCTAAATAAAACATAGCAGGACAATATATGAAGAGAAAATGAAGGTACTATTCCGAAAGCCAGGTTACAATCCTTAAACCAAACAAGGACCGAGATTGTAACCCTTCGCCTGAACAGAACTTAGTCTCTGATCATTTATTGCTAAAGGTGACAATCATTAAGGTAAAAAGGAGAGAGTACAATAATAAAAGTGACAATGAAGAGTACAATACGCTAGAGTGACAATAGAGTACAATCATTATAGTGACAATCTGGAGTGACAATCATTCAATCATTCTGGTACAATCTTGCAATCAATCACTTCTAGACAATACTATACTGGACTAGACTCCATCCAACCAATCACGGCCAATCATTGCCTACGGTTTTCTACATTAACTAACTAGGGTTATCACAATCCTAGTTACTAGCAAGATGCAATGAGATGCTCCAAGTAGTCACAGGCCCTGCAGCTGTAGAAGCATGGAATTTCACAACCAGAAAGCCCATGCGCCAGACACTACATGCGCCAGAACTCAGATGAAGAACTTCACAGCAAAGTCAATAACTATAGACATTTGAAGAAGGACTTTTTATTTATATATAAAAGTCTATTACATGTCTAGAAAAGGCTGTACAAAGAAGAATTCCTACAAAGGAAAGAGCCTAAGTCTACAGCCAGCGGCCATCATGCGCCTTCAGATAAGCGCAGCAACCACCATGCACCACCAGATAGGCGCAGCATCATTATGCGCCACCAATAAGGCGCAGCAGATATCATGCGCCTCCATCCAGGCGCATCCCATCATCTCTTCAGCACCTCAGTTATGTGCATCCCTTCAGCCAAATTCTTCCAGCCAGGCTCACCTGGCCGAGCAGAGCCCAGTTATGTGCCGCTCTTCCAACCAGGCTCGCCCGATAAATGCTTCGACACAAAGCATTTAACCCTCTGGCTGGAACCAAGGAAGAGAAGAGCACCGCAAATGCTGTGGCCAGGGGAGGTTTCGAAAGATCCTCCAAAGCCGAAGGAAGACCGTGATCGAAACCATGGCTAAAGGAGCAGCTTTCGACACGATCAAAGTGGGGAAACCCCACTTTGCAGGAAGAGAGAGCCTTGCACCGCCATTCCGATCTACGGCTCTTCCGGAATAACGGAGACGAGGCTCGAGCATCCTTATCTTTGGATGCAACAGGCACCTTCTGCCTGCCTCAGAAGCCCTCGACTCCGTCTTTTGGATGTAACAGTCACCTTCAAGTGCATCAAAGATAACACAGCGTCTCATCTTCACCCTCGGGAGCACTTCGTCAGCAGAATGCACCCGTATGTTCAAATTCATATTGGAAAAGTACGTAAGGGAATGGGAAGCAAATCTTCTCTCCATGCCACTATTTATAGGCCGGGCAGATCAAACCCACGCGCCAAGTGGATGGCCCTCCGAATTCCGTGCAATAAATTTACATTAAATGGATGAACCGGACGCCTCGAATTCAGCCAAACGGCTATTTATAGCACTCGAAGAGCGAGACAACCGCATCATTAAAAGACATGTCTGATGCGCCAGCCAGACAGCGCATCACACGGACGCGCCCTTCGGCGTCAGGTGCATCACACAGACGCGTCCTACAGTACTCGGCGCATTACAGAGGGTGCGCCCTCACACATCTCCATACCGAGTGGAACGCCAACCGACGCGCCCACTCAGCTGTCCATCGAACATCACCAACATTAAATGCTGAACTGACAGAGTTGGCAGCATGCCTCCCAAAGTCTGAACAGTTGACAGCTTTTCAGAAAACGAAGCGTCGGCAACGTCAGCATCATCATGACCTTGTTCCGACGGCTACTGCCACGTGGCCACTCCACCATCAGCATGCGCCTCTACGGCCATGCGTCCAAATCAGCATGCGCCTCAAAAGCCATGCGCCTCAGACTGCTCTCTGATCCCGAAAGACAGAAGGAAAGTCGCCTGCATGCGCCTCAAAAGCCATGCGCCCCAAATGGTTTGTAACTCCTAAAGGTTATGAGCCGCAGCCTCCTCCTGCGCCCAATCCAAGGCGCAGCCCATCAGATCACTCCTCTCCACCAAATCCGAGATCTTCGAACCATGAGTCGACGACACGTGTCTTTTGACTCAATTCGTCCAAGATTTCAGCAACGGAAAGATCTTCTCTCTGCTACGTGCCGGCTCACAACAACAGTATGAAGAGTTATCCCCCTCGATCAGGGCGCAGCATCCATGCGCCTCCATCAGCAACCTCCACGTGGCGTTCCCACACCGGCGCATCCTACATGCGCGCATGAGCAGCCAGCCTGCAAAACTATAAATAGAAGGGTCATCTCCTTCACACACACACAGACAGAGACTCAGAACAGAAGACTCACAACACAGAGAGAATCACCGAGAGACAGTTCTAGACACTCAACGTCTTCCTCCTCTCAGCAAGCTCCAGCACCCAGAGCAATCCACACCTTCAGAGAACCGATAACCGTCGTCAGCCGGTCAACGGAGTCAACGCATTACCACTCGCTCCATTGGCACTAAGGACCCAGCTTAAACAAAAGTGTACTCCTAGGACTACATCTAAGTCATATATTGTATCACTGTTCTGTTTGTATTAAGATTTCAATCAAAACAATTTTAATGGCAAACAAGCTGGCGACTCTGCTGGGGACCTCTTTCTCCTCTACCGAGAAAGTCGTGTCACAGGCCGACGACGTGAAGGTGGGCTCCTCCCACAAGACGCTGGTAGTGCGCCTCAATCAACAGGCGTATGAGGAGTTCATTTCTGAAGGAAGTGCGAGTCCTTCGAAGCGGCTGTCGAAGCCGAAGAAGACCCGCGCAGTCTGGGTGCGCAAAGTCGACGCCTCGGGCACCACCGTTGAAGAGGATGCGCCCGTCCAGCCTTCCCTTCCTGTTGACGTCCTCAGCAGTCAAGGTGCGCCCGCTGATGCAGCGCATCTCTCGGGAAAGCGTGCGGCTGACCACGTTCCCCAGCCATCTTCCTCTCAGGCGAGGAAGATAAGTCGACGGAGCAGGGGCGCAGCCAATGCCTCGCGCATTACTTCTGATGCGCCACAAAGAGCCTCTGTCTTTGACAGACTCACTCGCTGTAACGGCGAGAAGAATTTGGATGCTGAGTACTATGCGCCCCAGCGGGCTGGTACGAAGAAATCCAAGGCGGCACGGGCCATGCGCCACAAACGTGCTATGCCAACAGCCGGCCAGAGGCATGTGCTTACAATCACACGCGCTGCCGATGGCAAGCTGTACAAGGTTGACTCAAGTGCTCCTGCACCAACAACGAGTCGACCTTCAAAGTCCTCATCTCACTTGGGCGCATTCACTGCGTGCACAACCAAGCCGAGAGAGGCAAACTCAGTGGTCTTGAACTCCCGCGCCTCCTCTGGTTGTGCGTTTGAGGTCCGTTCAAGTCACTTCAAATGCTGTGGTTCCCCCACTCCTGATCGTGATGCCTGCTTGGTATTAGATCAGGGGGCGCAGCACTCACCCGACCACCCCGGCGCTTGGCCCTGCCATGCGCCTGAGAGGGGTGTGAGGGTAGCACTCTCCTCCAACGACTTGCGCAACGTGATCACTCACAAGCGCCGGTCAGGAGAGCTGACCAACAAGCACGATGCGCCTCTCACGGGGCACACTTGTGCAGTGGTCACCATCAACTGCTGTTGCAAGACGGCAGAATCGCCAAAGCAGTCGGTCTTCCAACGGCTACAATCATCGACACCCCTCCGACATCGCCTTGGGACAAAGGTGTCAGCAGAAGAGGAACTAAAGATTGCGTCATGCAACGTGATCTCCAATTCCTCATCTGTCCGGAGGACGACTGCCAATTCCTCGTCTTCATCTAAAAGCCAGTCGAGGAAAACCAAGGCAGCTGTCACAACCTCTGGGGTGTTCGAAGGCACTCGGTCAAGGAATAAGTCCTTGGAGGAAGCTGGGGGTAGCCAGACCCTTGTTCAGCCTCCTTCCGAAGACGAAGATGTCCAAAGCACAGCTGCGACGGATCTTCATCAAGGCGAAGATGGCCTCCCTGAAGCCCCTCAAAATGACGATGTCCTCCAGGACACCGCCGGGGGTAGTGCTGAAAACGAAGAGGCCCTTCAAGACAGAGCTGAGGGCAGTCAGGCCCTTACAGATGCGCCTGTCGAAGACGAACTCCAGAATGTGGCTGGGGGTTTTTTCTCCGCTTGCCCGAAGGATGAATTCCCGCTCCCAATCACCGATGTAATGATCGACAACACATGTGGCTTTGAACGCATGTCCTTCATGGACGGGTATTTTCCTCGATGACGCAAAACACACGTCATTCAGGACTCCAAAGGGTGTTTTCTGCTACACCGTAATGCCCTTCGGCTTGAAGAACGCCGGTGCAACGTATCAGCGAGCTATGAGCACCATCTTCCGTCAACATCTTCGCAAGACAGTTGAGTGCTATATTGACGACATCGCAGTCAAGACCCGCCTCAAAAGAGATCACCTACAGGACCTGAAGACGGTCTTCGATCTCATGCGGGCGCATCAACTCAAAATGAACCCCGCTAAATCCTTTCTGGGGGTTTCTAGCGGCAAATTCTTGGGCTTCGTCATCACAGCGAAAGGCATTCATGTTGATCCTGAGAAGACCAAAGCCATCCTTAACATGGACCCTCCGAAGAACCTTCGAGAACTTCGGGGCCTACAGGGACGTTTGGCATACATCCGGAGGTTCATAGCAAACCTCTCCGGTAAATGTCAACCCTTTACTCAGCTCATGAAGAAGGGAGTCTCTTATGTCTGGTCAGAGGAGTGCCAAAAGGCTTTCGACGACATCAAGGCTTACTTAACAAGCCCGCCAGTCCTAGTGGCACCTGTCGCCGGCAAACCATTCCTCCTCTACGTCCGTGCCATGGATCATTCCCTCGGCGCTTTGCTAGCTCAAAACAGCGATGCAGGCTACGAGCAAGCAATCTACTACCTCAGTCGAACACTCATCGGGGCCGAACACCGGTACAACCCCGTTGAAAAGGAGTGCTTGGCTTTGGTGTTTGCCATTTAGAAGACTCGTCATTACGTCTCGGGCCAGACAATTCACGTCATCTCCCGAGTCAATCCGCTCAGAGTTCTCATGACAAAGCCAGGGTCATTAAACTCCCGGCTGGCTACATGGGCGATCCTACTAACACCATACAACATGGTGTTTGTCCCGCAGAAGACAGTCAAGGGTCAGGCTCTGGCTGACTTTTTAGCTGCACACCCCATCCCAGAATCTTCAAAACTCTATGAAGACATCCCGGGTGAAGTTCAAGAATCAAATGTCACTGAAGGAAGCCCCATTTGGCGGATGTTCTTCGATGGCGCTTCAAGAACGGGCCCCAATGGCCAAATCATCGCAGGAGTGGGGGTAGTCTTAGTCTCCCCCGATCAGCTGGTCATCCAGCGCGCATACTCCCTTTCGAAGCCGTGCTCCAACAATGTTGCTGAGTACAATGCACTCGTCATGGGACTCCAGCTAGCACAACAGCTGGGGGTGGATCATCTGGAAGCCTACGGCGACTCGAAATTCGTCGTAAACCAGATTTGGGGGCAATACGAGGTTCGCCATGAAGATTTGATCCCTTACCATGAAGTTGCATTGAACATCATTTCAACCTTCACTGGGTTCTTCATCGAACATGTGCCCCGCCTACAAAACTTGGAGGCTGACGCTCTAGCTGGCCTCGCAGCCTCATTGGCCGCGCCCCTTGGGACTCAACACTATGTCACGGTAACTGGCCGAGACTTGATTTGTCCCAAAAACAACCTATGTTTGCAAATGGCTCACGCCATGCCGACAAACACAGGGGTTAATATCCGAGACTGGAGGTTCCCGTTCATCGACTTCGCTGTCTACGGAATCCTTCCAGAGGACCCGAAGGAAGCCGTCTCAGTCAGGAGACGCTCTCTTCGATTCTACTACGATACAGCCACTAAAACGCTGTACCGACGCTCCTTCGACGGGCTTCTCCTTCGATGCCTGTCTAACGAAGAAGCGGCCGAAGCTCTTCGAGAAGCTCATGACGGAACTTGCGGAGCTCACCAACCAGGGCCTAAGTTGCAAGATCGACTGCGACGTATGGGCTACTACTGGCCAACCATGGTTGCCGACGCAGTAGAATATGCTAAGAAGTGCCATGCATGCCAACTTCATGCAGACTTCATACATACACCATCTGAACCTCTACATCCTACAGTCGCCTCCTGGCCATTCGAAGCCTGGGGCATGGACATTGTAGGGCCAATCACCCCTCCTTCATCGAGAGGACACCGCTTCATCCTGGCCATCACCGATTACTTCTCCAAATGGGCGGAAGCAGTCCCACTAGCAGAAGTAAAAAGCTCCAGGGTGGTCAGCTTTATCAGACACCATGTCATTTACCGTTTCGGGGTACCCCGGCGAATCATCCATGACAATGGTCCTCAGTTTATCAGCCACATTTTCAGCAGGTTCTGTGACAAGAATCGCATTCAAAACGTGGCCTCAACCGCCTACAATCCGGCAGCAAACGGATTGGCCGAGGCATTCAACAAAACTATCGTCAGACTACTCAAAAAGGTCGTGTCATCCAACAAACGCGACTGGGACGAAAAGCTTGGCGAATGCCTTTGGGCCTACCGCACAACGGTACGGACCCCAACAGGCAATACTCCATTCTCCCTGGTCTACGGGAGCGAAGCAGTACTGCCTCTCGAGATACAGATACCTTCGCTCCGTGTGGCCATCACAAACGATCTCACAGAAGAAGACAATCAACGTCGTCGTCTGCGAGAATTGGAGGCACTTGACGAAAAGCGTCTCCTAGCTCAACAACGCATCGAACTTTACCAAGCCCGTATATCACAGGCTTTCAACAAGAAGGTCAAGCAAAGAACTTTCCAAGTTGGCGACCTGGTTTTAGCAGTCAGAAGGCCAATGGTGTTAACTCACAAGACACCAGAGAAGTTCGAGCCCAAATGGGAAGGACCTTTCATCATCGAGACGGTATACCCAAACGGTGCTTACCGGCTCGCCAAACCCAATGGGGACTTGTTCATGATGCCCATCAACGGCAAGTTCCTAAAGAAGTACTACTCTTGACATCCTCCAAGACATGTATTTCCCCAAATAGCCTCTTTTCACAAAATCAATCGCTTCCGGAACCCAGCTGTTCCATGGCATCCTTCCGTAGAAAGATAACCACGTCCACATTACCTCTGAGTTGTCTCTCTACATCCTATAAAGCGGAACCTTACACTTCGTGAGCTTACGCTATCCTTCATGTTTACCACGTCCACATTACCTCTGAGTAAACATCCCGTACAAGCAACTCCTACGTTGTCGTACATTTGATCGCAGAACTTCCACGTCCACATTACCTCTGAGTTGTTCAGCGTATCCCACAGGATCATTCCTACCACGTCCATAAACACCTCTGAGTAGGAAGATTCTATCATTTGAACCTAATGATTGCCATGTCCATATTACCTCTGAGCAAACATGTTGGTTCCTTTATACTTATTATCTGTACCTAAAAACCAAGGTGCGCAAAAGACAATAGGTCCACATAAATCATCAAGTTCATGAAATTAAAAATGAACACATCAAAGAGATAGTGTATTTCTTTATTTTAAAAAAAAGGGAGTACAGAAATACGCTATTTCCCTAGCAAGAGTTGTAAAAACACACAAAAAAGAAGAGAAGCTACAATCCCCGATCCTCCCCAGGGTAGGATGAGAGTTCTCTGACTCGACGTCTCAGGTCGGCAGTGCGAGTTTCCACAGTCGCCTGGACTCGCAGCTCGGCTTCTTGACGCATTAACCCGACAGCCTCAGCAGAAGTTTTACTCTCATACTTCTCATCAAGCTGTCGTCGCTGTTGAGCCAAAGCAAGGGTCCGCTGAGTAAGAGTCGTTTTCTCCCGTTTGAATGCCACGTGTTCAGCCAGGACGCGCTCAGCCTCTAGTTGAAGTTGGGCCCGCTGGTCTTCAAGACGGCGCATCTGAGCATCAACTTCTGCGATGTTAGCATCCACCGCAGCTCGCTTTTCCGTCGTCTTCTTCATAGATTGAGACAGCTGCTCCGCCGCAGCCTCAGTCCCAGCCACTTTACGCTCCCAACTGCTCACCTCGGCTCGATAGGAAGCCTCGATCTCAGCCATCGACTTTCCTATCTCTGTATCTACCAAGACCGAGAGGTCATTTCGTTGGATGCGCTGCAGTTCCGCGAGCCGCTCGTCCAGCTCCATCACCGAAACCTCCAAAATTTTGGCCATATGGTCATGGCCCTGGTGAATGCGGATCAGCTCAATACAAGGCATTGCCAAAGCTTTTGCCGCCGCAAAGCTCCCCTTGGCATCTACTACTGCAGATACACCTTTCTCCAACATTTTGTACACTCCCTCGACGAGGAATTTTACATACCCGTCGGCTTCCGCCAGCACCTGCGACGTCATAGCAGGAGTTGAGGGAGCTACTACAGTTTGCGGACCGGAGGAAGATCCGCCGACCTCGATCTGAAAGGTTTGAATCTCGGCAGCAATAGGCTCTTCATCAACAGGGCCCAGACTGCTGGCCCGAGGAGTCAAAGGAACAGAAGGAGCAGGCATATGCGTCGTGATAGTACCCCAAGTGGAAGGAGCAACAGAGGGTTCCACACCCTTACCCTTCTCAAGACTGGAGAAATCACCGACGTCAACGGCTACCTCTTCCTCCGACATTCTATCAGCATCAGCCACCTCCCCCGGCAAAACGGGGAGGTCAACATTTATCTCTTGGCCAGCCCCAGGAGACAAGACTGGCAGAAGAGTCTCATTCTTCTCAAGTCCCTCTACAGGGACAGAATCTGTCGCTACCGCCTGATCGGTAGCCATCTCTATGTCCATGGTTGAAGCCAAGGAAGGATTCGGCAATGATTCAGCCGACCTTCCCTCATCATGACCAGGAGGGGAATCAACCCTCTTCTCTATCCCCACTGCTTCTGCTGCCCCCGCAACGGACCCTTGCAACGCTGGAGGGACGTCACCAGAAGGCGACGAACTCCAATCCACTTCATCATCAGGATGCCTCGAGTTGGTAGGACCCTCAGCATCCAAGGCCTCCACGGCAGATGGTACTATCCCAGAAGTTGTCGCGACTTCAAAGTCAGGAGATACTAAAACCTCCGCGGGAACATCTTCGGGACCCTCCTCCACAGGAGACAACATCGTTGGTGGAATGCGCTCCTCAGAAGAGCCTGCCACCTCCTTCGGCTTACTGGTGCCCGATTTCGAGGCACGAGACTTCTTCTTCAATCCCTACAAGAAGAAGAGCATAAGTCGCCACAATAAAAAAAAAATGGAATTATGAAGCACTCCTTACCTCAGCGGGGGCTAAGCCCGTTGGCGTTACAAGTGGCGTTTCCATAATCTTCGGGGTCGACGTCCTTCTCGACCTTTTCAGTACGGAAGAACCAGCTTCTGGGTCAGCTCGCCTTTTTCCGACAGACGAGTCTCTCGCTGGTGCCATAGCAGCAGCCTGATACCCCGCCAATTCTGGCGGACGATATGACCGAGCCGCCACCAACATATTCGCTGTTGCCTCCAACTGGGTTCCAATGATGAAACTAGTCTCCCTGTCATAACCAGGAGACATAGTATTCATAGTACAATACAGCTTGGCGGCCGGATATAAGATCGGCGGCCGAGGATTGCGAACTGGTGTGGTAAACTTAACGCTAGTGCATCCAGCGTTATAATACTGCCAGCCCCGGGCTCCATCCAGCAAACTCCCGATGAAGCCTAGACTGCTACTGGGATTCCGCAGCATTAGCTGAGTGTAGCCAAATTGACGAGCAAATCGGCTTGGCAAGTATGGTTCCAGATAACACCTGTTCTGATTACGGTAGACCAGATGCGAAGGCCGGATACTCTGCAACCAACGAAAACTCTATTTCGGCAAAGTAACCGCATCCTCGCCAGAATCAACCAAATCCTGGTCGGCCTCGAAATTCTTGAAGATCGGGCCAACTTTCACAATTTCCCACCCCTGAAGAAAGGACAAAACGCTCCTACAAACAGGGACGCCAGTGTAAGACCACTTCCTCTTGTAGAAGCGGCGAATGAAGGCATCTCCTTCAACATGGTCCTCCTCAGGACCAGGACTTATCACATTCGGATGATGTAAAATCAGCCAACCCATGAGATAATGGAAAGGCAGCTCGGCCCGGGGAAAGTTGTCATTATTACCTTTCTCATGGATCACATCATCAGTGAAAGACCTCAAACCGCGCAGCAGGTTGCACACCATCGCGGGGAGGAGAGCCAGAGGTCGTCCAAAGGCCAACTTCACTGCAGGCAAAATGAGATTCCGATGTACCCTCTCAACAGCACCGGATCCCCCTGCAAATATGCAATCCCGGAGCCATATCATCAAGTAGGCCGTCAACACTGCCTTAGATGACATCCGGTGCCCGCAGTGCCAGAAACAGCTGTACGTGTTCTTTCCGCTCTCATTTGAGTGTGGGGTCCTCTCGTCCAGCCGGGTTATTTCAGAACTCACTTCTGCGGGTGTCAAGCCCTGCGGAGTCGCAAACCGGATCCTCGAAGGATCCGCCAAATCCTGTCTGAAAACATAGTCCCTCCAAGCAGTCACGTGAGGCTGGGTCTTACCCTTGTCCCTCCGGTGCATCAGATAATGATGGCTCGTCACCTCCTTGAAAACGGCCATCATCTCCGGGTCCTTATCTTCCAAGACCTGGATCTCTTCATTTGATGGGAAATATTCCTCGTACGGTTCCGAGCCCCAAGGAAGCTTGGACACTTCATACATCTCATGAAGGGCCAATTCCAACTCCCCCACTGGAGTAAAGAAGCTGCCAGTGTGGGCGTTGAAAAGCTCCAAGAGCGCAAGGAACATCGGCTTATTGAGGTCCACGCTTGCCTGCGTGGCCCGAATGACGGCAGTCAGCCCTATCTCCTTAAGCTCAACTTTGAACCTAGAAAGCACCCAGGAGGTCAACTCGTCCCACTTTGGGATGTAGTGACACCAACCTTCGACTCTAAAACCAGCTGTCGGATACGTGACCTTCGACGTCAGCATCCGATTTGCAAAAGTCGGGGCACTGAAGGGAAACGTGTCATTTGGGACTTCACTATAGATGCTCCCAGGACGCAAAGCTCGGTAACTGAACGAAGAACCAGTTCGTGAAGCGGTCAAAGTGTCTCGCTGGTTCGAGGTGGTGTCAATCGAAAGGGAACCCCCCAAGGCACCTCCTTGAGAAGGAGTAAGTTCCCAACCCATCATTCTCTTCGAAGCTAGACGATAAAAGGCTGTCAGTGGCAACTGGCGGTCAACCTGCCGCATGTATAACATCATGCCCTTAGCAGCAAAGAACCAGTCTTCTCTGATCTTTATTATCTTCGCCTCGGAAGAGACTAATCGGTCGCCAAACAGAAAGGCAGGCTTTAAGAAAGTCACACCTTCAGAATCAGCAGACTTCAGTTTACCGCTCTCCATCATACTCTGGAGGAAAAGCGGCAACTGGACCTGGATTTGTAGCATCCTCTCACGAGGTTGGTCCTGAAGGATAGCATCCTTTGCAGGGTTGATCACCGCCTCATCAAAATCAACTCCCATCTGACAAAGAGAAGCGTCCAGAAGGACCTCATTCAACAAAGGGATCGTCATCGACACTGGCACAACAAAAGAGGAAGTCAGGCAAAAAGACAAAATATGTCAAGCAGACTGGCGCATTGCCAGGGTATGAACCCATGCGCATCTGCTTCGGCGCATCATCAGGGCATAGGCCCATGTGCGTCAGCATGTCTCGGCGCATCATCAGGGCGTAAGCCCATGCGCGTTGGCATTGGAGCTTCGGCGCATTATCAGAGCATGAGCCCATGCGCGTCAGCAAAGGCTTCGGCGCATCTTCAGGGAATAAAACCCATGCGCGTCAGCCATTAAAACCTCGGTGCATAATAAAGGTATAAACCTATGCACGTCGGCAGGATAGAACCTCGGCGTATCATCAAAGACCGAAGTCTATACGCGTCGGCAGTTAGGGCACAGGGCCCAAAGCAGAGACGAAACTCACCTGTCACCTCAGGACGAACGTCGGCAAGAGTGGTAGGTACATCCTCATCGACAGACTCCTTCGCTTTCTCCTTTCCCTTGCCGGCAGCGCCGCGAGGAGTCTTGGGAGCCATTCTCTCGAAGAAGGAGAAGTTAGGGTTTTGAAGAAGAAACTCTAAAGAAGCAGAGGCACAGAGAAGAAGAACTCTTTCTCTCTCCGACTCTTACCTATTTATAGGGCATGGTCGCACGCGTGAACAGATGACGTGTGATCTCAGCCGTCGCCTCGGGTTCTGTGCAAGGATAGCAGCAAATAAAACCAAAAGATCATCATTAATCTTTTCGGTTACCGAGGCACCATCATCATTAACTGAGAAGAGCATGCGCCCGAACAGGCATGCGCTCAGAAATCATGCGCCCTGACCTCCATGCTTCTTATTCAAAGTATTCCAAAACTTACTCAAAAGTTTTGAAAACTTTGAAGGGGTTCTTGTAGAAGCATGGAATTTCACAACCAGAAAGCCCATGCGCCAGACACTACATGCGCCAGAACTCAGATGAAGAACTTCACAGCAAAGTCAATAACTATAGACATTTGAAGAAGGACTTTTTATTTATATATAAAAGTCTATTACATGTCTAGAAAAGGCTGTACAAAGGAGAATTCCTACAAAGGAAAGAGCCTAAGTCTACAGCCAGCGGCCATCATGCGCCTTCAGATAAGCGCAACAACCACCATGCACCACCAGATAGGCGCAGCATCACTATGCGCCACCAATAAGGCGCAGCAGATATCATGCGCCTCCATCCAGGCGCATCCCATCATCTCTTCAGCACCTCAGTTATGTGCATCCCTTCAGCCAAATTCTTCCAGCCAGGCTCACCTGGCCGAGCAGAGCCCAGTTATGTGCCGCTCTTCCAACCAGGCTCGCCCGATAAATGCTTCGACACAAAGCATTTAATCCTCTGGCTGGAACCAAGGAAGAGAAGAGCACCGCAAATGCTGTGGCCAGGGGAGGCTTCGAAAGATCCTCCAAAGCCGAAGGAAGACCGTGATCGAAACCATGGCTAAAGGAGCAGCTTTCGACACGATCAAAGTGGGGAAACCCCACTTTACAGGAAGAGAGAGCCTTGCACCGCCATTCCGATCTACGGCTCTTCCGGAATAACGGAGACGAGGCTCGAGCATCCTTATCTTTGGATGCAACAGGCACCTTCCGCCTGCCTCAGAAGCCCTCGACTCCGTCTTTTGGATGTAACAGTCACCTTCAAGTGCATCGAAGATAACACAGCGTCTCATCTTCACCCTCGGGAGCACTTCGTCAGCAGAATGCACCCGTATGTTCAAATTCATATTGGAAGTACGTAAGGGAATGGGAAGCAAATCTTCTCTCCATGCCACTATTTATAGGCCGGGCAGATCAAACCCACGCGCCAAGTGGATGGCCCTCCGAATTCCGTGCAATGAATTTACATTAAATAGATGAACCGGACGCCTCGAATTCAGCCAAACGGCTATTTATAGCACTCGAAGAGCGAGACAGCCGCATCATTAAAAGACATGTCCGATGCGCCAGCCAGACAGCGCATCACACGGACGCGCCCTTCGGCGTCAGGCGCATCACACAGACGCGCCCTACAGTACTCGGCGCATTACAGAGGGTGCGCCCTCACACATCTCCATACCGAGTGGAACGCCAACCGACGCGCCCACTCAGCTGTCCATCGAACATCACCAACATTAAATGCTGAACTGACAGAGTTGGCAGCACGCCTCCCAAAGTCTGAACAGTTGACAGCTTTTTAGAAAACGAAGCGTCGGCAACGTCAGCATCATCATGACCTTGTTCCGACGGCTACTGCCACGTGGCCACTCCACCATCAGCATGCGCCTCTACGGCCATGCGTCCAAATCAGCATGCGCCTCAAAAGCCATGCGCCTCAGACTGCTCTCTGATCCCGAAAAACAGAAGGAAAGTCGCCTGCATGTGCCTCAAAAGCCATGTGCCCCAAATAGTTTGTAACTCCTAAAGGTTATGAGCCGCAGCCTCCTCCTGCGCCCAATCCAAGGCGCAGCCCATCAGATCACTCCTCTCCACCAAATCCGAGATCTTCGAACCATGAGTCGACGACACGTGTCTTTTGACTCAATTCGTCCAAGATTTCAGCAACGGAAAGATCTTCTCTCTGCTACGTGCCGGCTCACAACAGCAGTATGAAGAGTTCTCCCCCTCGATCAGGGCGCAGCATCCATGCGCCTCCATCAGCAACCTCCACGTGGCGTTCCCACACCGGCGTATCCTACATGCGCGCATGAGCAGCCAGCCTGCAAAACTATAAATAGAAGGGTCATCTCCTTCACACACACACAGACAGAGACTCAGAACAGAAGACTCACAACACAGAGAGAATCACCGAGAGGCAGTTCTAGACACTCAACGTCTTCCTCCTCTCAGCAAGCTCCAGCACCCAGAGCAATCCACACCTTCAGAGAACCGATAACCGTCGTCAGCCGGTCAACGGAGTCAACGCATTACCACTCGCTCCATTGGCACTAAGGATCCAGCTTAAACAAAAGTGTACTCCTAGGACTACATCTAAGTCCTATATTGTATCACTGTTCTGTTTGTATTAAGATTTCAATCAAAACAATTTTAATGGCAAACAGCAGCTATCCAGGTTATCCAGGCAATCATTATAGTGACAATTTAGAGAGTACAATACATTAGAGTGACAATAGAGTTCAATCATTTAAAGTGACAATCAAGAGTGCCCCACATGACAGTGGGCTGGAAATGTGCCCTACTCGTCGGCAGGCTACAAGTCCAAATATTTGCGGCCGGGATAACGGGATCGCCTGTAACTGGGGAACATCTCTTCATGTCTAGTGAGTTATACTAGTCATTAACCTTAGTCCATTTCACTAGGTACTCCTGACCGTGGTACTCAGGAGCTCCCTCCCTAGACATGATGCAAGACAGGACTGGTTTATTTGTACAAGCACAATCGCCCACGGTGTCCATGTAATTATACAGGTCATGTCATGTCAGGTAGCCGTCGCAACAGCTTCTCAAGATATATCAGGTCAGGTTATCATGTCAAGTGTACTTGTCAGGAGTGCGCCACGACGGGCCACTATCAGATCATGTCAGGGTTATTATATCAGGAGTGTACCACTACGGGTCACTATCACGTCATACTCAACTATCAATTCCAAACATATCAAATGAATTCATGATTTTCAAGTTCAGGACAAAAGGCATAAGGATATAAAATGGACGTAAAAATATACAATAAGGAGTTACGAAATATGGGCAATAATGATAAATAATAATACACAGGACCATGAGAAAGTCATGCGGTTCAGTCATATGCGGCCAGGAAAGGAGGGGGCGCATGCGGCTGGAAATACAAGGGCGCCAGCGGCTGGAAATACAAAAGACGCATGCGGCTGGAATTAATCGGGATCATGCGGCCCGGACTCAGAAGTCCATGCGGCCATGGTCTAGGGTTCTCATGCGGCTCGGGGATCAGGGCCTATGCGGCTGGCAAGTGCTTGAGTTTATGCGGTTCAGGGAGGTGAGCGCATATGCGGCTCGAATTAGAAAGGGGTCTTCATGCGGCTGATTGCGAACTCAAGTCCATGCGGCTCACATAGCAAAACCCATGCGGCCCGGAAGAAGTGTGGGTGCATGAGGCTGGGTCAATGCAATGGCTTATGCGTCTAGGGGGAAACAGTTGCATATGCGGCTCGAGAAGAGTTCGTTCCCAGCCCTACGACTAAGTCCATGTAGACTCATGCGGCTGATGGGAAATGAGCCCATGCGGCTGAGTATGAGACTCAGCCTCATGCGGCTGGGACTAAGTTTCATGCGGTTTAGAAGTACAAGGGTCTCATGCGGCTGATGGCGACTTGCCGCATGAATACTTATGCGGTCAAGTACAGCCATGCGCCAGGGAACTGTTCTTCTTCTCCAAAATTCCGAGGAGAAGAACACTAGGAACCCATACCTTCCAAGCTTCATAAAACTTTCATCCGGAGCCCAAATCCGAACTTCCATAGGTCAAAATGGGGTAGAACAAAATTCTCTACAACATGGAACCATCAAAACTCAGAAATAACAAGATTAAGTAGATCAAAACCCAAGAAATTCTGAAAATAAAATAAACTTAGATCTACAAGAATCTAGCCATGGAAAGTAAAAATGCCCAGTACTAAAGTGCTTTAGAATGTAGTAAGGAAGAGAATGAAGTAATAAAATTTGAGTTCCTTCATGAAGCAAGATGCACTTGCCTAGACCTCTCTCTCCTCTCTCTGGTAGGTAAGGAAGTAAATGAGGAAGAAGAAGATGAGTAATGAAGAGAGAGAAAGAAGAAATGGCAATAAATATCAAAGGCGGTGGTAGGTAGGGGGTTCAACCATGGTTCATGATGAACCAAAATAATCCCAACCGAACCAAGCCAACCCGGGCCAAGAATAAACCAAGCCAAGCCATGAAGAAAACTAAATAAGGAATCATGCAATACAGAATAAAATACGTACACGTATTCCAAAAATACGTAATACGAACCACATACATTACACGCAGAGCCGCCCGTTCGGCTGCCTCCAGAGCTGCCTGCCCTGGTGACCACTTCGCTGCTGTTCCCGAGGCCGCAGCACCCCACGAACACTCTCGGGCGACCCCGGTCAGCCCATCTCGGCCGACCCATTGTGCGAGCCGTGCGCCGCTCGCCGTTCGACCCCGAGCGGTCTCGATCCGTTGTCCAGCACCTCTGTGCGTGACTCCAGCGCTGTTTGGACTCGATCCGCTGCTATCCGCGTTTCGTTCCCACTGTCCATAGATATTTCTATCTATTTCATTCATCAGAGAGCTCTAGCCGAGCAATTGAGGTATTTTTTTGTGTACCCGTGTCCCTCCCGTAGCTAGTCAGTGATGACGCGGTCCCGACCCTGTTCCGGGGATCGAATTTTGGTTTCGTTACGTATAGGGGATACGCACGACGTTTACTTCGCTGCGGTGCTTTTTGATTGTTGGATAATCGACGCTGGACGCGTACATTATTCTCGATTTATTATTCTGGATTGTGATGCTGGTTTTATATATGTGCTGGATGTGGAATTATTATTCTGGGTTGGAATATTTGATGGATTGGTTGGTGTTTTCCATGGTTGGGAATTTCTTTGTGCAGGGGTTTGTATCGCCTATGTGGCTGGTTGTCCAGTTACAGAGGAGATGCTGCTCAAATTTTCAGTAAAACCTTTTTGTATACTGGTGTTTAAATTAATTTCATAAAAACAAAATATACTCTCAAACTCGGTCTTTGTAAAAGTTTTCCAAATTGGTTTCGTAGTTTGGTCTGTGGTTTTCCGAGATATTCGTATCCCCTGTTAGGCGACAACCGTATTGGTTGGATGTGCCTCGGCAAAGCGTAAACGTTATAGGATTTCCTGTACGTTGGGGTGCTAGCCAGCAACCTGAGATTTGCATGACCAAGTCTGAGACGCGTTTTATAAATTATCTTTAATTTATAACTATTTTAGAACGTGTTACTGCTATCGTAATTTTTTGGTGCAGGGCTTCGGCCTGCTGAATGGACCGCTTCCCGGCGTTTAGTTTACCATTCTTATTTTTAATTCAATTTATGTAAAGCGTTGTAAGGGCATAAGCCCATTTTCTTATTTTTGTTATCTGTGGCTTTGTTTGGTAGCGTGGCTTTATTTTTTTTTTTCTGGTTTTGCTGGTTTGGCATAGACGCGTAGAATATAATTTTATTTTATATAGAAAATTAATAGTTTTCTCACATTAAGTGGTAAATTTCAAGGTTAGATTATTTTAACAAATTCACGTTTTCTCATTTAAGAAAAATATAATTTTATATATATTACAAAATACCAAGTTTTACCAAATAATCTGTAGATACCATTTTTCCAATAAAATATTAAGTTGACTTTTCTTCGTAAATTAATTAATAGTAAATCACATCGATAAACGTGTTCTGGTAGAAATTGTAATAACATAAAACTTGAATAGGACCAATTCTAGAGATTGTAACTAGCACACCTAGATATGGTTTCCTCTCTAATACTAAGTCAGGATCCTCAATGTAGGATTTCGAAGACGAGTCTGATTGTCTATCCCGGAACCAACTCTTCAAACCAGTCATAAACAAAGGCAAGTACAATTTGTGTTAGTTTACCAATTATTTAGTAATCGTTTTATTGCAAGTTTAAACCACGATGCAACACGGAACTCTCTCTGAGAGCATTGACTGATTGACTGTTGGGTACTGGGGGAGTAGTGTAATGAGTATGACCACATCCAAAGTAGTATACTGACTGTGTTAGCTTACCCCTCATACACACGGGGATAAGCCATATCGTATCAATAGGATACAACTGTACAACCTGTAACGCCCAGAACCAGAATACTGGAGAGCGGGGGCGTACATAGCCAGCTACGTATATTAAAATAGAATCCATCTCGCTATACGGTCACGACTGTCTAGATATATGAGGGTTTAACTACAAGCCAACAGTCTCCTATGGTCATGAACAAGCCTATTGTCTCAATCTCAAGCAAGCAATAATAGTTACAAGATGTCAGAGCACCAAATATATAATAGTAAGGCGTCCCATACATTACATATTGGATGATCATAAAGCTAGTCGTACAAAATGTCAAGACTAGCAAGAGTTCAGTCATACATGATCAACCCTAGGATTTGTTAATCATGTTACAGCCCGTAGTCAGACAGTAAGTAAATATACGTCGAGCTAACAGGTGCTCGTCGGCTAAACGCCTCAAAAGAATAATTTTACAATGTAGTGAGCGAATCAAAAAAAAAAACCCACTCGTAGCCCGGGTTCCGTCTAGTTGTCACCATTGGGCTGGAAGTTCGTTAGATCTTCGGAAGCTGCTCCGAAATCTGGCCACACAAAATCAGCTGGGTCAAACCCCAGAAAGAGCAAGTGCCACAAAGGAGGCCACGAAATAAGAACGAAAGCCAGCATATCAGATCATAAGAAAATAGAAGAAAAGTAGTATTAATAAAGAGTACAACAGGACAATAAACGACTAGGGACGTAGAACCATTCCTGGAGCCCGGTTACAACCCTTAACCAAACAAGGACCGGGGTTGTACCCTTCGCTTGAATAGCACCTTGTCTCTACCCATTTATTGTTAAGATAAGTAAAACAAACATGCTCAGGAAAAACCAGGTACTGGGACTAGACGAGACTTAGACAGGGCTGGACACCATCCATTCACAAGCGGCCAAGCAAATACTATGGCTTACTACTTAACTAACTAGGGTTATCATATGCCTAATTACTAACAAGGTGCAAATGAGAAATTCCTAGTCCCAAGCCCTGCAGACTATCCAGTTATCCTTCCGCGGGTTGAGAGTATGGTTTAGGTACATTGTCCGAGAGACAATGTACCCTTAGGTGACTTAGAGGGTACAACACATGACAGTGTGCTGGAAATGTGCCCTACTCGTCGGCAGGCTACAAGTCCATTTAAAGCGCCCAGATAACGAGATCGCCTGTGACTGAGAATTCTCCATGAACTATAGTTTGATCTAGTAATTAGCCTAATCCATATTCAGTACGAATCCCTGACCGTGGTAACCAGGGAGTCACGTCCTAGACATGATACAAGACAAGACAAGACAAGTGGATTGCACGAAGCAGCAAGAATGAACACCCACGGTGTCAGAGTTGGTTATATGAGTCAAGTTCACCATCGCAACAACATCAAGTCAAGTTATAAGTCAGGAGCGCGCCGCCATGGGCCACTATCAAGTTATCCAGTTACAGAGATTAATTATGAATCACAGGTTACAAGTTAAGAGCGCACCCCATCGGGTCACTATTAAGAAGATCAGAAAGTGCTAGGATCGTAAATAACAGAAATCACGAAAATCGTACTAGTCATAAGCAAAACACCGAAAACCGTGCCAGGTCGTGTTGGGTCAGGACAGTCGTGTTGTGTGGAACAAGATCTCAGAACTCCAATCAACAAAAGAGAAGCCAAGCCCAAGGAAAATAAAACCAAACCACCATGGGCAAGTAGATTGCACAGGGGTTCCTGGGGTCGGGTTACGCCAGGGTCAGATTGCGCTAGGGTCGAGCTGCGCTGGGGTCGGGTTGCGCTAGGGTCAAGCTGCGCTGGGGTCGGGTTGCGCTAGGATCAAGCTGCACTGGGGTTGAGCTGCGCTAGGGTCGGGTTGTGCTAGGGTCAAGCTGCGCTGGGGTTGAGCTGCGCAGGGGTCGGTTTGCGCTAGGATCAAGTTGCGCTAGGAAGTGAGCTGCGCTGGAGCTAAAGAGTGCCAGCGAAGGGGCGCGGTTCGCCAAAGGGCGCAGAGCGTGGGTCAGCCCTGCGCTAAAGAGCGCTGGCCGAGGGGACTGGTGCGGTTCAGCCCAGCGCTAAAGAGTGTTGGCCGAGGTCATCTTCTCCAACAAGCTGAGAAGAGAACCCAAGAACACCAAAATTCTAAATCTCATAACTTGGCCAAATCAAAACAAAATTTAGATTTTCAAAGTTCTATCTTGTGTAAAATTGAATTCTCTACCACATGGAAACCTCAAAACAAGCAAAAATCTAAGTTTAATAGATCAAAACCAAGAAAATTCGAAAATGGTTAAAACTTAGATCTAGAAAAATAGAAACTCCAAATCACAAAATGCCAAGTTCTAATGTGGTTCACCATGGCCTAATCTAACTAATGGACAAATAAAATAGGGTTCCTATTTGGTGGCAAGGTGCACTTGCCTATGGAGGTTGGGTGTTGTGTGGAGGAAGGAAGAAGAAGATGGAGAAAATTAATGGAAGAGTAATGAGGAGAGAGAAAAGTTAGGTGGGATTTTAATGAGGGAGGGTGTGTTGTGTTGAGGGTGGAGTTAACTAAGGGTAGTCCAAAGCAAACCAAACCAAATCCTCTCCATAAAGAATAAAACTATGCCAGGTCCAAAAATTCAATTTACGAGGAAAACCAAAATCCGCAAGTCGAGCCAAAATACAATTATAGGCCAAAATTTGAGAAAATAAAATACATGTCCGAAATACATAGGGGCCTAATCAAAATACGTATTCCGAAATACGGGGGCTACATAACGCAATCCGGTCATATTCATTGCCTATTCACATCATAATGTTTTAACTGCTGGAGAACTATTTATTTTAAGTTGTTTAAAAGTGCATAACTCTATTATTATTTTAATTGTTGGATTATCATGAATTATACTTTGCTCCCTCCTGACTGGAGACCCAATATTTTTAGGAAGCATTGATGATCCTGAGCTGTATCATGTGGTGTTACTCGAGTCCCAATTGGAAGACGATGATCTCGAGGCTGATGAGCCGGCTGCTTAAATGTTATTTTTTTCTTTTCTAGTTTAGGAAAAGTTGTGTTGAAGATAGTTAATTCCGTTTTGATTATCAGTTGTATCTTTCTTGTATTGAACAAATTTTTTATATTATTCGAATTACTAAAGTTGTGACAAATTTAGCTTCTGTTGTTGAGATTACCTGCAAGTGGATACAGCTTACTGCCGCCGTCTCAACAACGGTGCAGGCTGGACATGATCCGATTCGACCCAACAATTTGGGATCGGATCGTGACACATGGCAAGCATGTTATTCAATTCGCATAAGTAAACAGGCAAACAATCTCGTATTTGATTCGTGGCGCAACTTAGCAATATCGACGCACTCGTCCTTGCACCGACGCAAGGTAAGTACGTCTATCCGTTTTTCCTATCATGTTATAAGTGCTCGCTATTCAGGATCCATCCATGCAAGATATATGCATACCTTGCACTTCCAAACCCGTCGCCCTTAACTGTATGAAGGTCACTAGCTTTCCGGGCTAGAATGGACTTATATTTATCAAAATCGAAACATAAGACGATGTTAACTCTGTGCGGTTGCTAACCAACAACAGAGGCCATCGAAATAATCGTAGCAAGTGGCTTATCACATTCACCAGACGGTCGCTACCCAGCTAAATGAAGTGCACCAACAATACCGAAAACGAATCCCTCCTAGGCCGAACGGTCCCAGAGCCCTGGCGCGCCGCGTTCGAGGGAATACCCATGCACGAACTTTTATATCTTTAAGTCCATTTGACCATGCAACGAATCTTATCTTTCATACAATCAAGCAAGTTCGCTTATCTCTATTTCGATTGGCACAACGCCCGAATGTCCTCAACGAACGCCCGAAGGTCGCGAACATTTCGAAGGACACCATGCCGCATTATCATATCGTATTTCTTCCGTTAACTTTCTATCTTCTTACGTTTCATACTTCGTTTCAATGTTCAATGACATCATGCCTCAACTCGATGCTCGTCAACCGAACGATCCGAAGGTCCCGAACACCTTTCGAGGCATTATGTCATATCCGACAGTTTCGCCACATTCATGCCACAACTGAATTCTTTCGCAACGAAGCCACCTTTTATTATCTCGTGCACGTAGGCACGTTTCGACATATTTATCATCCATCCTTCGCGTCATGCACTTGCTGCACGCGTCGAAGCCGTATTTCTATGCTTTAGTATTCAATGTCCGTGGCTTGCGCGCTAGGGCGCTCGCCTATTATCTTTCACTGTTCTAGTCGTTCTAACTCGTGCACGAAGGCACGGTATGGTTCGTGCACTAAGGCACTCGCCGAGTACAATTATCCTATGTTCTTGCGGCTTGCGCTCCGAGGCGCTCGCCTTTGCGATATTCAATGTTCCATAGCGACTCGTACGTCTGCCGTACGATTCATTTCAATTGTTCTATCTAGTGTTCGACACGTACTATGTTTATCTCTCTATCGAGCCATGCCCGTGGTGTTGATAGGTTAACTCGGCATTCAATGATATGTATTTTACTTAAGCATGACGGAGTAGGAAAGAGAGTCAATGTCCCCCTACCTTGAATCGATATGCCTTGTCGTTTTGCCGAGCCGTTACGGCTCGATTTCATAACTTCGTTGCACGGGCAACTCTTCTGACTTAGCCATTCGAGCACTTCGTGTTTCATTGAATTATACGTCCGTTTTGACTTACCGTGCCAACGTCTCAGTCCGTCGCAAGGCGACGATTTGCTTTCGCGGACCCCTTATTGAATAAGGCAAAAGATCGACCTCTAACATTTCAGCGTAAACGTATAGCCTGTACATGAAACCAACTAAAATCAATACTTGCATCGATTCGGACTTGCGCCTTGGTCGATTCGATTTCTTAGAATCTTCGAGCCGTCTCAACGCACTTATCCTTCGAGGCAACGCGGCGCTTCACATCGATTCACTCGATGCATTCTTTGGGACAAGGCAACTCTTCGCATCGACTTAGTTTGATGCATTGCTCGGGACAACTTAATACTTTGTATCGATTCGCATCGATACGTAATCGGGTCAACGCAACTTTTCGAGTCAACGACTCAGCATAATGTACCGTGTGGAGCAGGGCATTACATTGTTAATATTAATACTAATATTAATATTAATGTTAATATTAATATTAATATTAATTTTAATGTTAAGATTAATTTTAATATTAATATTAATTTTAATGTTAAGGTTAATTTTAATATTTAGGTTAATCTTAATATTAATTATCATATTAATTTAATATTAATATTAATGTTAAATTTTGCTATGTCAGCTGCCATGTCAGCTGTCATGTCAGCTGCCATGTCAGCAACCATATTATATGCCACATAATGAGAGATGGCATCATCCAAATATTTTGAGAGCCAAATAGCATTTTTGTTAAAGAATATTTTTCAAAAGCTGTTGACCAGCTAAACCTGTAAACTTGGTTACCTCTCTCCGTCACATCAGCATTTGTTAGTAGCAATGTTTTAAAAACCGGATCGATTATCGAACCGATTTTTTTTGGTATAGGTCGGACTGGGGTTCAACCGGAGTTCAGTCGGGGTTCAAGTAGACTTGATTTAGTTTGGTTCAAATATGTAAGATATATTACTTCTTGGTTTAGTTTGGTTTAGTCATAAGTATGTTGATTTGGTTTAATCTTACAACTATAAGGTCGACCAAAACCAAACCAAGAATCAAATGGTCTAAATTATACATGATAATTTTTTTAAATTTTTTATTAAAAAAACCAAAATTTGTCGGTTCAATTATAAACCGGTTCAGCCGGTTCACCGGTCGAACCCGGTTTTCACAAAAAAATGACGGTTCTTTAAAGACCCGGTTTTAATCGAACCGGACCAACTTTTTGGTATAAACCGGTCGGACCCGGTCCAACCGCCGGTCCGGTCCGATTTTTATAACATTGGTTAGTAGTGAGGCTGAAAATTACTGAGAAACCCAATTTCGGGGTAGGTTTTTATGAAAAAACCCACCCTCATGATGGCTTTTATGAAATGCCCAGAATTATATATTTCCATGTTAAGTATTCCAAGATTCCCTTTAGATGCTCTGTATTTACAAAATTAATACCATAACCTCTGCACAAACTCAGATTTGGATTGCGATTCTCTTCTTCTTCTTTTTCTTCTTCTTCTTCTTCTTCTTCACGAGAGATCTGAATTCCATTGCTCTCATCTTCAGCAGAGATCGCAAAGATCGTTTGTAGTTCACCGTGCTTTTTTTTCAGTCGAACTCCGATCATCGCTCATCTTCATCTTCTTCTTCTTCTTCTTCTTCTTCTTCTCCGACAATTAGGTCAATTATGGAGAGAATATCTTCTTTTTATTTTCCATAAGAGTTAGCATCGTTTTGAAAGAAGAACGAAAATTCTTGAATCTTTATTCATGTCAAATTTCTTTCCACAAAACAAAAAAATAAAAAATTAGGTTTCTGTCAACTGTTCTCCGTCGATATCACACGAAGAATAGTCATTCTCCTGTATTTTAACAAGGAGAATGCCATTCTCCGTGTAAATTAATATGGAAAATGCCATTCTCCGTATTGAATGCCATTCTCCGTGTTACTAACACGGAGAATGGCATTCTCCGTGTTACTAACACGGAGAATGGCATTCTCCGTGTTTCTAACATGGAGAATGGCCATTCTCCTATGTTTTAACACTGGGAATGACCATTCTCCATATAAATTAATACGGAGAATGCCATTCTCCATTTTATTTAACACGGAGAATGCCATTCTCCGTATTTCTAACACGGAGAATGGTCATTCTCCTGCGTTTTCACACTGGAATGACCATTCTCCGTGCTAAATTACACGGAGAATGGCCATTCTCTGTTTTATTTAACACGGAGAATGTCATTCTCCGTTTTATTTAACACGGAGAATGGCATTCTCCTGCATTTTAACACTGGAATGACCATTCTTCGTGCTAAATTATACGGAGAATGTGTCACGACCCGCACCCTAGAGTAAGGGCACGAGAAGTGGGTATGTCCAGCCTACACCGCAGTATCGGCGGTAGAACGCTGTCCTAGGTCAATCATCTAACCATATAAAGTACCTGTACAGTTTATACTCTCCGAATGGAGGTGACAAACAGAAAATAATCTCAATCACATTCTAGGTAGAAGAATAAAAGATAGACAGATAGACAGTAACTCAAAGAGAACAGCACAATAGATGAAATAAGCCCAAGTGTCTAGGATAACATAACATCAGAATGTCAACTCATAATACAATAAGTCTAAGAGTCTATACATAACTCAACATCTCAAAATACAACTCAGATGTGAGACAAAATGATAATATAGAAAGACTGCCTAGACTAAACTGGTCTAGACTACTGGAACAACATCCTCAGCTGCAGGTGGATCCTGCTGAGGGTCCACAACATAAGTGTCATCTAGTCCTGCTCCATAATAGGTAGACACCAGGGCCTCATCCTCATCCTCTGTAATATTTTCAACAGGTCCAGTCAGGACAGGAACGAGCACAATACATCTCACGCAGTGCATAGTATGACAGGAAATATAAAGCATGCAATAGAGTAAAATACAGAAAATGCTGAAGGAAGATACATGTAGCAAAAGAGAGAACTGTAATGAAATATCTACTATAATAGAGAACTAGCAGTGTCTAGTGAGTCAGAGTAAAATATAGACATGTGAAATAGCATAGGAGATTCATGACTACAGCTAGGAGTGATTCATGACTACAGCTACTGGGGTAATATCCACATGACTATTTCTACTCCTCCATCCCCAATCAATACACAAGGATCCGTTCAAGTTATGTTAAGATTCATGATAAGCCCATAAATGGGAGATTCATGAGAGGCTCTGTGAGCATGAGAGTACATGAGTTACAAGCGATTCGTGAATCTATAAAGGCATAGAGATACATGATGATTCGTGAAAAGCACAAACATGCTGTATCTGATGCTCCCGAGGGGGATAACATCTCATGAAAAGATCCATATAGTACCAATCCGTGATAACAATCGTGTCAGCATCAAGTAAAGTAATCTAGAGCAAGAATATAAATCCTGGCAAATATGAAACGGTCAGAGAATGTACTCACATGATAACTGAATGTCTGAAGAAGATATACTGTCTGAGGAGAGGTGTATGGCTCCTAATCAGAACAATACAAGTCACAATATATCCACAATGGTAAAAAATAAAGTATACAATGCATACTACATGATTCTAGGTCAATCTGGTCAAAAGTCAACTGTTGGTCAACTCTAATAGTCAAACTAGGTCACAGGAAGTCAAACTAAGTCAATAAGGTCAAACAAGGTCAAACAAGTCAATTACTATTCAACATGATCAATCTGGATCAAGTCTAGGTCAAACTTAGACCAACTAAGGTATTGGTCAAACAAGACTAGTTAAACTAGTCATTTTAGGTCAATTAGGTCATGGTTTGACCAATAGTTGACTTTGGTCAACTTTAGTCAATCAAGGGTCAAAGCCTAACCTCATAGCCATAGGCTCATAGATGAATACCATAGGCTAATACCAAGTTCCATAGGCTAATGCCATATGGGTATCTACCTCTATATAATATATATATATATACACACATATATATAACCTAGATATATATACACATATAGCTTAACCATAAAGGCCCATAGGCTATGGTCATAGGTTCCCATAGGCTAGTGGTGTAGGTTTCCATATAACCTATACTTAGAAAGTCATATATATAGATATATATATATATACATACCTACATATAGATATACCCATCTATCTAATACCTATATGTCAATATAGGAATACTCTATATATATAATATCAAACCCATATATATATATACATCAAACTCACATATATATATATATATATATATATATATATATATATATATATATATATATATATATATATATATATATATATATATATATATATATAACTTATATATACATTACATATATATAGAGAGGGAAGAGAGAGAGGGATATAGAGTGAGAGAGTGAGAATGAGAGAGAGAGAGGGCTGTGAACAGAGAAGGGGGAGGGTTCCAGTATTCCTGGAACCAAACTTGGCTCCCCAACACACACACAGTCCATATATACATATATGTATATATCACACACAACTACCTATACACACTACCATTTAACCCCAAATCTCACCCACACTCACACATACATATATACTACATATATACATACTGAAATACACTAATACAAAGTATAAATTATATCAAATTTAGGTTTGAAATTTATTTTTACAAAACTTGAAAACATCCTAAAATCTGGAAACATAGGAACTGTGAACTCGAACTAGGTAATCCCAAAACACACACAAAAACGAGCTAAGGCTCGATTCCCTAGGTTGGTAACTGACACCCCATAGATACCCTAGTATCCTAGGTGCCTGACACGACACTACGACACGGTTTCACGTGTCCAATCACTCGAAAACACCACACGGGTAAATTAGGATACACAAACACGTACACAGCGTCATGCACGTGTTCAGTTCACTCTAGGACACGACACACACGCACCCGTGTCTCGTGCTCGTGCACGAAGGTGCGCCTAGGGGTAGGGTACATTTCCAACACCCTGTACTGTGTCACGTGTCCTCAGGACACGGCACAAACACCGTATCAGTCGAGTTTTCTCGACTGATACACATTGTTTACACTGCGTCGTGCAGTGAGTCACGCACCTCGTGGACACGACACGAGCCACGTGGGGCCTCGTGGTCACGTCCACGTGTAGCCCACATGTTGGGCTACACACTCGTTGTCACGACCCGCACCCTAGAGTAAGGGCACGAGAAGTGGGTACGTCCAGCCTACGCCGCAGTGTCGGCGGTAGAACGCTGTCCTAGGTCAATCATCTAACAATATAAAGTACCTGTACAGTTTGTACTCTCCGAATGGAGGTGACAAACAGAAAATAATCTCAATCACATCTAGGTAGAAGAATGAAAGATAGATAGATAGACAGTAACTCAAAGAGAACAGTAGAATAGATGAAATAAGTCCAAGTATCTAGGATAACATAACATCAGAATGTCAACTCATAATACAATAAGTCTAAGAGTCTATACATAACTCAACATCTCAAAATACGACTCAGATGTGAGACAAAATGATAATATAGAAAGACTGCCTAGACTAAACTGGTCTAGACTACTGGAACAACATCCTCAGCTGCAGGTGGATCCTGCTGAGGGTCCACAACATAAGTATCATCTAGTCCTGCTCCATAATAGGTAGACACCAGAGCCTCCTCCTCATCCTCTGTAATATTTTCAACAGGTCCAATCAGGACAGGAACGAGCACAATACATCTCACGCAGTGCATAGTATGATAGGAAATATAAAGCATGCAATAGAGTAAAATACAGGAAACGTTGAAAGAAGATACATGTAGCAAAAGAGATAACTGTAATGAAATATCTACTATAATAGAGAACTAGCAGTGTCTAGTGAGTCAGAGTAAAATATAGACATGTGAAATAGCATAGGAGATTCATGACTACAGCTAGGAGTGATTCATGACTACAGCTACTGGGGTAATATCCACATGACTATTTCCACTCCCCCATCCCCAATCAATACACAAGGATCCGTTCAAGTTATGTTAAGATTCATGATAAGCCCATAAATGGGAGATTCATGAGAGGCTCTGTGAGCATGAGAGTACATGAGTCACAAGCGATTCGTGAATCTATGAAAGCATAGAGATACATGATAATTCGTGAAAAGCACAAACATGCTGTATCTGATGCTCCCGAGGGGGATAACATCTCATGAAAAGATCCATATAGTACCAATCCGTGATAACAATCGTGTCAGCATCAAGTAAAGTAATCTAGAGCAAGAATATAAATCCTGACAAATATGAAACGGTCAGAGAATGTACTCGCCTGATAACTGAATGTCTGAAGAAGATATACTATCTGAGGAGAGGTGTATGGCTCCTAATCAGAGCAATACAAGTCACAATGTATCCACAATGGTAAAAATAAAGTATACAATGCACACTACATGATTCTAGGTCAATCTGGTCAAAAGTCAACTCTTGGTCAACTCTAATAGTCAAACTAGGTCACAGGAAGTCATACTAAGTTAAATAAGGTCAAACAAGATCAAACAAGGTCAAACAAGTTTAATCTAGGTTAAAGTCAACTCCTGGTCAACACTCTAATCAAACTAGTCAAATACTAGTCAACATGATCAATCTGGATCAAGTCTAGATCAACTTAGACCAACTAAGATATGGGTCAAACAAGGACTAGTCAGCAGGGTAATTAGGTCAAACAAAGACCAGTCAATAAGATAATTAAGTCAAACATGGTCAAACTAGTCAAACTAGTCAAAGTTAGGCCAACCTTAGTCAACTAGTTAGGGTTTTAGTCAAACTAGTCAACTAGTTATTTTAGGTCATTCCTAGTCATTTCTAGGTCAATTTGGTCAACCTTGACCTAAGGTTGACTTTGGTCAACCTTTAGTCAACAAGGGTTACTAGTAGGGTTTTTGGTCATTAGGTCAAATTGAGTTAGCCCCCAAGCCAAAGGCTAGTAGCCTAGGCCATAGGCTATTCCTGTATCTAGAAGTTATACATATATATATATATATATATATATATATATATATATATATATATATATATATATATATATATATATATATATCTATATGTATATAGATATATACAAGTGTCTACTACCTATGTATATATTAATATAGGCCTAACTATAAACAATACCTAAAACCCACATATTTATATATAATGATAACTAACCTACATACACATATATATATACATTTCATATATATATATATAGACCCATATACCCTCTACTATATATATACCCATATATAACCAAATCTATAGAATACTATATATACACCAATATATATATAACATATATATATATACATATATATTTACATATAACATATATATATATATAGAGAGAGAGAGACTTAGAGTAAGAGAAAGAATGAGAGAGGGACAGTGAGAGAGAGAGAGGGGGGGGGGTGACTGGACAGGAAGGGAAATGGGGGGTTCCAGATTCTGGAACCACAAGTTCCAGGCCCAAACACACACACACACACACACACACAGTCCATATATATACATATATATGTATATACACACAACTACACTTATACCCAACCAAATACCCCCAAAATTCACCCACACTCACATATATATATATACTACATATACATATACTAAAATACACCTATACAATGTATAAATCATATTAAAATAATGGTTTGAAATTCGATTTCAGAAACTGGGAATTTCCCCAAAACTGAAATAAGTGCACTGTGCACTCGAATTAGGGTAATTCTAATTTCACTCACAAAATCGAGCTAGGACTCGAATCGAAGGGTTGGTAACTGAGCCCCTAGGTGTCCTCTAGTGTCTAGTGTCCCTGATACTGCACCACGACACGACACAACGTGTCCAAACACAAAAGAACTCACTCGGGTAAGCTAGGATACACGAATACGTACACAGCGTCGTGCACGTGTTCACGTGTCTCGTGGACACACCACGAGACACGACACCACTCGTGGTCACACACACGTGTAGCCCACATATAGGGCTACACGTTCCACACCCTGACACGTGTCCACGACACTCGTGGACACAAAACGAACCCCGTATCATTCGTAAAAACACGACTGATGCGCGCGAGTTTCGACATCGTCGTACACACTGTCACAAGCCCCGTGCTCGTGACACAGGACACGATGCACCACGTGCTCGTGTCCTCGTGTACGCCACATGAAGGGCTACACGATGGTGTCACTACGAGACGCTCTAGTGTCGTGTCCATGCGACACGACACGCGTGTCTAAGTCGAATTTTCGACTGGACTGTGCGCGTGCACGACAGTGCACGACCAGTGCACGTTTCCTCGTGTCCTCGATACGACACGAGGTGTCCTAAAATTTTGGGGGCATATGCGCAGATACTGCCCCCTCGTGTCCACCAATTTTGGTGTGTCGATGTGATCTGTGCAGTGTGCACGAACCGTGTGGTAGCAGGACACTGCCACACTGTGCAGTGCAGTGCAGTGTGTTCGTGTCTGATTTGACACGGACACGACACAATAATGTGCTCAGTAGGTTAGGGTTGTGACCTAGGTGTCTAGGGCTACCCAAAAACATATTTTGCTTCACATTTTAATAAAAATCAGTTCTTTGTGGCATTTCAACAAACACAGTTTCCTAGTCTAGGATACGTGTCCGATACGGACACCAAACCAACTCAAACCTTCACCAAAATTGTCCTACAGTACCCTAGTACCTAGATGCATGCAAATATAAAGAGAAAACATAATATTAACATGGTTTATGGACATTTACCTATTTGGTGAAAAATCAAGAAAACACCCAAGAAGGGGGGTGTTCTTCCACTTGGTGATGCCCAAAGCCCTTCAATTTCCTTGATAGCAGGCCCTAACTAGTACCCTCTAGTGTAGGGGAGTCCAATGCAAGAAACTAGAGGTGATTTAGATCAAAATTGATCAAGTTGTGTAGGTTTGAAAAAATAGGATTTTTCTAGGTTGAATTTCATGTAAAATTGTTCATGAATGATACAATGGGTTAATATAGGATGGTGTAGGGCTAGGGGGGGTACCCCATGGCCGGCCATAGCAAGGGGGGGGGGGGGTGTTCTTGCCCTTCCTTCATGGCTAAGGCATGGACTTTGGTGAAAAGGTCTTGATATTTTGAGTGTTTGTAGCAAAATATCCTATAAAGTCATTCTAAGATATTTATACTACCTTAACCCTATGCAAATATCTATCCCCTTAGCATTCTAGGTTAGTGACTAATCCCTAGATTAGGCCAAACTTGGTTAGGGACTATCATGACACTTAACAATAATTAAACAATAATAAAAACACGTAAATCTAAATAATTCCTAAAAATTTACCAAAATACCCTTTAGGCTAAAAATCACTAATTTGGTGTTCTAAGCCTATGGCTAAGCTCACATGGTCATGGCAACTTCTAGGTTAAGAAAAACTAGGGTTTACACTAAGTTATACTAACCAAAATCACAAAGTCATAAGTCATGACTTAGCATGACTTTAGAAATGGTTTAACTTAACTAAAATCACCAGAAAATCATACCATGACTAAAATACCACTAATAAATAATAAAAATAATAAATTTTCAAAAATCCCCAATTTCAGAAAACAGGGTGTTACAAGTCTACCCACCTTAAAATAATTTCGTCCACGAAATTTAGATGGTCGTACTCCTCCTAGGTCAAACCTCCAACAATCAGGGACGAAGCCACTACCTAGGCAACATACAAGGTCAACAAGCAAAATATGGGTAGTAGACCTATACTGGGTCATGTCCAAAAATTGGCTGGCAGTTTCAGGTCATAAGGTGTCCTGAATTCAAATCGAAGCCAAAAGTAACTCCATGGGGTAAATCAGGATGGAGTCTCGGGTCAGAAAATCGTACTAAGCAAATGAAGCACACAATGGTATGCCTGAGTGGGACACTAAGGTCATGGGTGTAGTATGTCATGTCTAGGTCATGTATGTGAAGTCAGTTTTGAGAAAACAACTAGTCTTGTGCTCCAAATTTAAAAGTCACGGTAATGTGTCTACGATGATCATAATTTAGAGTGGGAAAAGTTTATGGCCTAAATTGAACCAAAAATCATGATGAAATAGTAGTGTAAAGGACAGGTTAGGTGGGACAGTCCTGGTCATAGGTATAGACTCGGAAATAATGAAACAATAAATCACAGGGCTAAAAGGGCTACCATTCTATGGTCAGAGCTACTCTATCAATTCTAAGTCAAAAAGCATAACACATTCCTTTAAAGGAAGTTCCTTGACAAAAGAAGTTATTCAAGGAATTATATTAATAGCTAAAGCTACTCCTACTCCTACTCCTACTCCTAAGTAAGAGATGAAGAAACAAACAAACAATCGACAAAATCAAAAGGAACTACCAGGTCAAAACTGATCACTAATAAAGAACAAGTAGGAGCAGATGGAATTGGATTTCAAGATAGATATAATGAAGCAAGGTGGGATTAGAATTTAGAAGAATGGAACCTGCAAGCACATCGCCAACTGCCTGAGCATCCTCAACTGTCATGGCGTAAACACGCCCCTGCTGACCTCTTCCAGCCTGCTGCTGAAACTGCAAAAATCTCTGCTGCTGTGGCTGTAACGGTCCTCTCTGCTGCTGTCCTACCGGAGCCTTGGCTCCTGCTCCTGGTGCTGCTCTCTGTGCTACTCTGCCTGTGAACTGGGAACACTCCCTCAGCTGGTGGTCTGCTGCCCCACATAGTAGGCACGAGCCCAACCTCTTCCTGCACTCTCCCCATCCATGTCTCGATTTCTTACAGTAGGGACAACTGGTAGTCTGCTGTCTCGGGGCCTGCTGCTGCTGATACTGCTGTGGCTGTCTCTGCTGATGCTGATAGTGAGGCCTCTTGGCCTGACCTCCACTGCTGCCTGCTCCCTGTGTATCATGGCCCCTCTTGAGCTTCAGCTCAAGATCATCCTCAGCCGCCATCGCTCCTGCTAGGATATCCTCAAAAGTGGCGTTCCTGTCACTCTTGGTCAAGGACTTGACCTCCTTGACCAAGCCCTTCCTGAACCTCCTCGCCTTTGCTGTCTTGCTAAGGCCCTCTACAAATCTGCTCAACCGGCAAAACTCACCGGAATACTCCTCTACAGTCTGGTTCCCCTGAACCAGGTTCTCGAACTGGGTCTCCAAAGCACCGACTGCCTGATCTGGGAAAAACTTCCCCTTGAAGAGCTCCTTGAAAGCTCTCCATGTCTGCCCTGGAGTGCCTACTCTCGGGTCCGTCTGATACCAGGTACGGGCAAGATCCTGCATCTGGCTGGCTGCTGCCTCTATCTGTAGTCCGGCTGGTATCTCCGCCAGTCGAAAGATCTCCTCAATGTGCTCAATCCAGTCATCAGCATAAAGAATCCCCTCTGTCCCCAAGAAGTCCCTGGGGTTCATCTTCTTGAAGTCTTGTATGCCCGGAATCCTCTGTTGTCGCGGCTGTCCCAATCCTCCCTGTGGCTGGACTGCCAACCTCTTCATTGTCACTCTAGCCAGCTGATGGACCTCATCAATGCCTCTGGTAAATGCCGTCGTCTGACGCTGCTGCTGGGTCTGCTGCGACTCTAGGAACTGCTGGAAATATGTAAACATCTGTGCAGCATCCACAAATCCAGATGGCATCTGCTGCTGGAACTTCTGCTGGTGCTGCTGGTGCTACTGAAACTGTGGCTGACGAAACTGCGGGAGAGGCATGTCTGGGGTAGCTGGGATGGTCCCCCGAATAAGTAGAGGTGTACCCCCAAATGTGGCAGAAGCTCCCACATGAGCTGGAGTAAGGGGAGCTGTGGTCCCCGGGTCCTGGTGAGCTGGACGAGAGGTGGCAGACCTCTCAGTGGTGTCACCTGGACCGAGACGCTGTGATCGTGTCTCCACCATCCTGAAGACAGATCAATAAGGAAGTCAATAACGATACAAGGATGATAGTATCAAAGGACAATATGAAATAGATTATACAGATTTGAACAATAGTCAGTAGATTCAAATCCATGGAAATTTCCTAATTGTGATTGAGTATCCACTCTCTCTAAGCCTATTCCTTAAATCCTATCACAGGCTGTAGTGATACTCTAGTTCGAATACCACTACATAAACTCGAGACCTGCATGGGCTACCACTAAAAACGTGTCACGACCCGCACCCTAGAGTAAGGGCACGAAAAGTGGGTACGTCCAGCCTACGCCGCAATATCGGCGGTAGAACGCTGTCCTAGGTCAATCATCTAACCATATAAAGTACCTGTACAGTTTATACTCTCCGAATGGAGGTGACAAACAGAAAATAATCTCCTCAACAGTCACATTCTAGGTAGAAGAATGAAAGATAGACAGATAGACAGTAACTCAAAGAGAACAGCACAATAGATGAAATAAGCCCAAGTGTCTAGGATAACATAACATCAGAATGTCAACTCATAATACAATAAGTCTAAGAGTCTATACATAACTCAACATCTCAAAATACAACTCAGATGTGAGACAAAATAATAATATAGAAAGACTGCCTAGACTAAACTGGTCTAGACTACTGGAACAACATCCTCAGCTGCAGGTGGATCCTGCTGAGGGTCCACAACATAAGTGTCATCTAGTCCTGCTCCATAATAGGTAGACACCAGAGCCTCCTCCTCATCCTCTGTAATATTTTCAACAGGTCCAATCAGGACAGGAACGAGCACAATACATCTCACGCAGTGCATAGTATGATAGAAAATATAAAACATGCAATAGAGTAAAATACAGGAAACGCTGAAAGAGATACATGTAACAAAAGAGATAACTGTAATGAAATATCTACTATAATAGAGAACTAGCAGTGTCTAGTGAGTCAGAGTAAAATATAGACATGTGAAATAGCATAGGAGATTCATGACTACAGCTAGGAGTGATTCATGACTACAGCTACTGGGGTAATATCCACATGACTATTTCCACTCCCCCATCCCCAATCAATACACAAGGATCCGTTCAAGTTATGTTAAGATTCATGATAAGCCCATAAATAGGAGATTCATGAGAGGCTCTGTGAGCATGAGAGTACATGAGTCACAAGCGATTCGTGAATCTATAAAAGCATAGAGATACATGATGATTCGTGAAAAGCACAAACATGCTGTATCTGATGCTCCCGAGGGGGATAACATCTCATGAAAAGATCCATATAGTACCAATCCGTGATAACAATCGTGTCAGCATCAAGTAAAGTAATCTAGAGCAAGAATATAAATCCTGGCAAATATGAAACGGTCAGAGAATGTACTCGCCTGATAACTGAATGTCTGAAGAAGATATACTGTCTGAGGAGAGGTGTATGGCTCCTAATCAGAGCAATACAAGTCACAATATATCCACAATGGTAAAAATAAAGTATACAATGCACACTACATGATTCTAGATCAATCTGGTCAAAAGTCAACTCTTGGTCAACTCTAATAGTCAAACTAGGTCACAGGAAGTCATACTAAGTTAAATAAGGTCAAACAAGATCAAACAAGGTCAAACAAGTTTAATCTAGGTTAAAGTCAACTCCTGGTCAACACTCTAATCAAACTAGTCAAATACTAGTCAACATGATCAATCTGGATCAAGTCTAGATCAACTTAGACCAACTAAGATATGGGTCAAACAAGGACTAGTCAGCAGGGTAATTAGGTCAAACAAAGACCAGTCAATAAGGTAATTAAGTCAAACATGGTCAAACTAGTCAAACTAGTCAAAGTTAGGCCAACCTTAGTCAACTAGTTAGGGTTTTAGTCAAACTAGTCAACTAGTTATTTTAGGTCATTCCTAGTCATTTCTAGGTCAATTTGGTCAACCTTGACCTAAGGTTGACTTTGGTCAACCTTTAGTCAACAAGGGTTACTAGTAGGGTTTTTGGTCATTAGGTCAAATTGAGTTAGCCCGCAAGCCATAGGCTAGTAGCCTGGGCCATAGGCTATTCCTATATCTAGAAGTCATACACATATATATATATATATATATATACAAGTGTCTACTACCTATGTATATATTAATATAGGCCTAACTATAAACAATACCCAAAACCCACATATTTATATATAATGATAACTAACCTACATACACATATATATATACATTTCATATATATATATATAGACCCATATACCCTCTACTATATATACCCATATATAACCAAATCTATAGAATACTATATATACACCAATATATATATATATATATATATATATATATATATATATACATATATATTTACATATAACATATATATATAGAGAGAAAGAGAGAGACTTAGAGTAAGAGAAAGAATGAGAGAGGGACAGTGAGAGAGAGAGAGAGGGGGGTGACTGGACAGGAAGGGAAATGGGGTGTTCCAGATTCTGGAACCACAAGTTCCAGGCCCAAACACACACACACACACACACACACACCAGTCCATATATATACATATATATGTATATACACACAACTACACTTATACCCAACCAAATACCCCCAAAATTCACCCACACTCACATATATATATATATATATACAACATATACATATACTAAAATACACCTATACAATGTATAAATCATATTAAAATAATGGTTTGAAATTCGATTTCAGAAACTGGGAATTTTCCTAAAACTGAAATAAGTGCACTGTGCACTCGAATTAGGGTAATTCTAATTTCACTCACAAAATCGAGCTAGGACTCGAATCGAAGGGTTGGTAACTGAGCCCCTAGGTGTCCTCTAGTGTCTAGTGTCCCTGATACTGCACCACGATACGACACAACGTGTCCAAACACAAAAGAACTCACTCGGGTAAGCTAGGATACACGAATACGTACACAGCATCGTGCACGTGTTCACGTGTCTCGTGGACACACCACGAGACACGACACCACTCGTGGTCACACACACGTGTAGCCCACATATAGGGCTACACGTTCCACACCCTGACACGTGTCCACGACACTCGTGGACACAAAACGAACCCCGTATCAGTCGTAAAAACACGACTGATGCGCGCGAGTTTCGACAGCGTCGTGCACGCTGTCACAAGCCCCGTGCTCGTGACACAGGACACGACGTACCACGTGCTCGTGTCCTCGTGTACGCCACATGAAGGGCTACACGATGGTGTCACTACGAGACGCTCTAGTGTCGTGTCCATGCGACACGACACGCGTGTCTAAGTTGAATTTTCGACTGGACTGTGCGCGTGCACGTGTCCTCGTGTCCTCGATACGACACGAGGTGTCCTAAAATTTTGGGGGCATGTGCGCAGACACTGCCCCCTCGTGTCCACCAATTTTGGTGTGTCGACGTGATCTGTGCAGTGCGCACGAACCGTGTGGTAGCAGGACACTGCCACACTGTGCAGTACAGTGCAGTGCAGTGTGTTCGTGTCTGATTTGACACGGACACGACACAATAATGTGCTCAGTAGGTTAGGGTTGTGACCTAGGTGTCTAGGGCTACCCAAAAACATATTTTGTTTCACATTTTAATAAAAACCAGTTCTTTGTGGCATTTCAACAAACACAGTTTCCTAGTCTAGGATACGTGTCCGATACGGACACCAAACCAACTCAAACCTTCACCAAAATTGTCCTACAGTACCCTAGTACCTAGATGCATGCAAATATAAAAGAAAACATAATATTAACATGGTGTATGGACATTTACCTATTTGGTGAAAAATCAAGAAAACACCCAAGAAGGGGGGGTGTTCTTCCACTTGGTGATGCCCAAAGCCCTTCAATTTCCTTGATAGCAGGCCCTAACTAGTACCCTCTAGTGTAGGGGAGTCCAATGCAAGAAACTAGAGGTGATTTAGATTAAAATTGATCAAGTTGTGTAGGTTTGAAAAAATAGGATTTTTCTAGGTTGAATTTCATGTAAAATTGTTCATGAATGATACAATGGGTTAATATAGGATGGTGTAGGGCTAGGGGGGTACCCCATGGCCGGCCATAGCAAGGGGGGGTGTTCTTGCCCTTCCTTCATGGCTAAGGCATGGACTTTGGTGAAAAGGTCTTGATATTTTGAGTGTTTGTAGCAAAATATCCTATAAAGTCATTCTAAGATATTTATACTACCTTAACCCTATGCAAATATCTATCCCCTTAGCATTCTAGGTTAGTGACTAATCCCTAGATTAGGCCAAACTTGGTTAGGGACTATCATGACACTTAACAATAATTAAACAATAATAAAAACACATAAATCTAAATAATTCCAAATAATTCCTAGAAATTTACCAAAATACCCTTTAGGCTAAAAATCACTAATTTGGTGTTCTAAGCCTATGGCTAAGCTCACATGGTCATGGAAACTTCTAGGTTAAGAAAAACTAGGATTTACACTAAGTTATACTAACCAAAATCACAAAGTCATAAGTCATGACTTAGCATGACTTTAGAAATGATTTAACTTAGCTAAAATCACCAGAAAATCATACCATGACTAAAATACCACTAATAAATAATAAAAATAATAAATTTTCAAAAATCCCCAATTTTAGAAAATAGGGTGTTACACTCGTGCAAACACGAGGTGTCCACGACTCGTGTCCGCGCGACACGAAGGCCGTGTCAGTGAGTGTTTAACACTGTGTGCAGTGCACTGTGCGGTCAGTGCGTGTCGGATTTCTCGTCCGACACGACACGAGAGTGCCTCAAATTCGAGAGGGGGCTTGTCAGAGGATGCCCCCTCCTCTGTGCCAAGTGGCACGTGTCCATGTGTACAATTCGTGGAGAAAACTGTGTCGGATAGCAGGGGATTAAGGTGTACACAGTGCTGTGTCCTGGCAGCGTGTCCAAGTCAAATTTTCGACACGAAATGACACCGTGTCGTGTTCAGTCAAGTGTGGGTGTAAACTATAAGTCTAGGGCTACAAGATTATGAAATTTGTTTTACAAAATAATGAAATTAATTTCTTTGTGGCATTTCAACAAACACAGTTTCCTAGTCTAGGATACGTGTCCGATACGGACACCAAACCAACTCAAACCTTCACCAAATTTGTCCTACAGTACCCTAGTACCTAGATGCATGCAAATATAAAGAGAAAACACAAAATTAACATGGTTTATGGACATTTACCTATTTGGTGAAAAATCAAGAAAACACCCAAGTAGGAGGGGTGTTCTTCCACTTGGTGATGCCCAAAGCCCTTCAATTTTCTTGATAGCAGGCCCTAACTAGTACCCTCTAGTGTAGGGGAGTCCAATGCAAGAAACTAGAGGTGATTTAGATCAAAATTGATCAAGTTGTGTAGGTTTGAAGAAATAGGATTTTTCTAGGTTTAATTTCATGTAAAATTGTTCATGAATGATACAATGGGTTAATATAGGATGGTGTAGGGCTAGGGGGGTACCCCATGGCCGGCCATAGCAAGGGGGGGTGTCCTTGCCCTTCCTTCATGGCTAAGGCATGGACTTTGGTGAAAAGGTCTTGATATTTTGAGTGTTTGTAGCAAAATATCCTATAAAGTCATTCTAAGATATTTATACTACCTTAACCCTATGCAAATATCTATCCCCTTAGCATTCTAGGTTAGTGACTAATCCCTAGATTAGGCCAAACTTGGTTAGGGACTATCATGACACTTAACAATAATTAAACAATAATAAAAACACATAAATCTAAATAATTCCAAATAATTCCTAGAAATTTACCAAAATACCCTGTAGGCTAAAAATCACTAATTTGGTGTTCTAAGCCTATGGCTAAGCTCTCATGGTCATGGCAACTTCTAGGTTAGAGAAAACTAGGGTTTACACTAAGTTATACTAACCAAAATCACAAAGTCATAAGTCATGACTTAGAAAATGGTTTAACTTAACTAAAATCACCAGAAAATCATACCATGACTAAAATACCACTAATAAATAATAAAAAATAATAAATTTTCAAAAATCCCCAATTTCAGAAAATAAGGTGTTACAAGTCTACCCACCTTAAAATAATTTCGTCCTCGAAATTTAGATGGTCGTACTCCTCCTAGGTCAAACCTCCAACAATCAGGAACGAAGCCACTACCTAGGCAACATACAAGGTCAACAAGCAAAATATGGGTAGTAGACCTATACTGGGTCATGTCCAAAAATTGGCTAACAGTTTTAGGTCATAAGGTGTCCTTAATTCAAATCGATGCCAAAAGTAACTCCATGGGGTAAATCAGAATGGAGCCTCGGGTCAGAAAAATCGTACTAAGCAAATGAAGCGCACAATGGTATGCCTGAGTGGGACACTAAGGTCATGGGTGTAGTATGTCATGTCTAGGTCATGTATGTGAAGTCAGTTTTGAGAAAACAACTAGTCTTGTGCTCCAAATTTAAAAGTCACGGTAATGTATCTACGATGATCATAATTCAGAGTGGGAAAAGTCTATGGCCTAAATTGAACCAAAAATCATGATGAAATAGTAGTGTAAAGGACAGGTTAGGTGGGACAGTCCTGGTCATAGGTATAGACTAGGAAGATAAGGAAACAATAAATCACAGGGCTAAAAGGGTTACCATTCTATGGTCAGAGCTACTCTATCAAAAGGCATAACATATATACACTAATTTATTTAAGGGAAAAATTCTTGACAAGAGAGTTTAGTCAAGAATTATATTAACAACTAAACTACTCCTACTCCTACTCCTAAGTAAGAGATGAAGAAACAACAACATTCGACAAAATCAAAAGAACTAACAGGTCAAACTGATCACTAATAAAGAACAGGTAGGAGCAGATGGAATTGGATTTTAAGATAGATATAATGAAGCAAGGTAGGAATAGAATTTAGAAGAACAGAACCTGCAAGTACATCGCCAACTGCCTGAGCATCCTCAACTGTCATGGCGTAAGCACGCCCCTGCTGACCTCTTCCAGCCTACTGCTGGAACTGCAAAAATCTCTGCTGCTGTGGCTGTAACGGTCCTCTCTGCTGCTGTCCTACCGGAGCCTTGGCTCCTGCTCCTGGTGCTGCTCCCTGTGCTACTCTGCCTGTGAACTGGAAACACTCCCTCAGCTGGTGGTCTGCTGCCCCACATAGTAGGCACGAGCCCAACCTCTTCCTGCACTCTCCCCATCCATGTCCCGATTTCTTACAGTAGGGACAACTGGTAGTCTGCTGTCTCGGGACCTGCTGCTGCTGCCTCGGCTGCTGATACTGCTGTGGCTGCCTCTGCTGCTGCTGATAGTGAGGCCTCTTGGCCTGACCTCCACTGCTGCCTGCTCCCTGTGTATCACGGCCCCTCTTGAGCTTCAGCTCAAGATCATCCTCAGCCGCCATCGCTCCTGCTAGGATATCCTCAAAAGTGGCGTTCCTGTCACTCTTGGTCAATGACTTGACTTTCTTGACCAAGCCTTTCCTGAACCTCCTCGCCTTCGCTATCTCGCTAAGGCCCTCTACAAACCTGCTCAACCGGCAAAACTCACCGGAATACTCCTCTACAGTCTGGTTCCCCTGAGCCAGGTTCTCGAACTGGGTCTCCAAAGCACCGACTGCCTGATCCGGGAAAAACTTTCCCTTGAAGAGCTCCTTGAAAACTAACCATGTCTGCCCTGGAGTGCCTACTCTCGGGTCCGTCTGATACCAGGTACGGGCAAGATCCCGTATCTGGCTGGCTGCTGCCTCTATCTGGAGTCCGACTGGTATCTCTGTCAGTCGAAAGATCTCCTCAATGTGCTCTATCCAGTCATCAGCATAAAGAATCCCCTCTGTCCCCAAGAAGTCCCTGGGGTTCATCTTCTTGAAGTCCTGAATGCCCGAAATCTTCTGCTGTCGCGGCTGTCCTGATCCTCCCTGTGGCTGGACTGCCAACCTCTCCATCGTCACTCTAGCCAGCTGATGGACCTCATCAATGCCTCTGGTAAAGGCTGTCGTCTGACGCTGCTGCTGGGTCTGCTGCGACTCTAGGAACTACTGGAAATATGTAAACATCTGTGCAGCATCCACAAATCCAGATGGAATCTGCTGCTGGAACTCCTGCTGGTGCTGCTGGTGCTGCTGAAACTGTGGCTGACGAAACTGCGGGGGAGGCATGTCTGGGGTAGCTGGGATGGTCCCCCGAATAAGTAGAGGTGCACCCCCAAATGTGGCAGAAGCTCCCATATGAGCTGGAGTAAGGGGAGCTGTGGTCCCCGGGTCCTGGTGAGCTGGACGAGAGGTGGCAGACCTCTCAGTGGTGTCACCTGGACCGAGACGCTGTGATCGTGTCTCCACCATCCTGAAGACAGATCAATAAGGAAGTCAATAACGATACAAGGATGATAGTATCAAAGGACAATATGAAATAGATTATACAGATTTGAACAATAGTCAGTAGATTCAAATCCATAGAAATTTCCTAATTGTGATTGAGTATCCACTCTCTCTAAGCCTATTCCTTAAATCCTATCACAGGCTGTAGTGATACTCTAGTTCGAATACCACTACATAAACTCGAGACCTGCATGGGCTACCACTAAAAACGTGTCACGACCCGCACCCTAGAGTAAGGGCACGAAAAGTGGGTACGTCCAGCCTACGCCACAATATCGGCGGTAGAACGCTGTCCTAGGTCAATCATCTAACCATATAAAGTACCTGTACAGTTTATACTCTCCGAATGGAGGTGACAAACAGAAAATAATCTCCTCTACAGTCACATTCTAGGTAGAAGAATGAAAGATAGACATATAGACAGTAACTCAAAGAGAACAGCACAATAGATGAAATAAGCCCAAGTGTCTAGGATAACATAACATCAGAATGTCAACTCATAATACAATAAGTCTAAGAGTCTATACATAACTCAACATCTCAAAATACAACTCAGATGTGAGACAAAATGATAATATAGAAAGACTGCCTAGACTAAACTGGTCTAGACTACTGGAACAACATCCTCAGCTGCAGGTGGATCCTGCTGAGGGTCCACAACATAAGTGTCATCTAGTCCTGCTCCATAATAGGTAGACACCAGGGCCTCATCCTCATCCTCTGTAATATTTTCAACAGGTCCAGTCAGGACAGGAACGAGCACAATACATCTCACGCAGTACATAGTATGATAGGAAATATAAAGCATGCAATAGAGTAAAATACAGGAAACGCTGAAGGAAGATACATGTAGCAAAAGAGAGAACTGTAATGAAATATCTACTATAATAGAGAACTAGCAGTGTCTAGTGAGTCAGAGTAAAATATAGACATATGAAATAGCATAGGAGATTCATGACTACAGCTAAGAGTGATTCATGACTACAGCTACTGGGGTAATATCCACATGACTATTTCTACTCCCCCATCTCCAATCAATACACAAGGATCCGTTCAAGTTATGTTAAGATTCATGATAAGCCCATAAATGGGAGATTCATGAGAGGCTCTGTGAGCATGAGAGTACATGAGTCACAAGCGATTCGTGAATCTATGAAAGCATAGAGATACATGATGATTCGTGAAAAGCATAAACATGCTGTATCTGATGCTCCCGAGGGGGATAACATCTCATAAAAAGATCCATATAGTACCAATCCGTGATAACAATCGTGTCAGCATCAAGTAAAGTAATCTAGAGCAAGAATATAAATCCTGACAAATATGAAACGGTCAGAGAATGTACTCGCCTGATAACTGAATGTCTGAAGAAGATATACTGTCTGAGGAAAGGTGTATGGCTCCTAATCAGAGCAATACAAGTCACAATGTATCCACAATGGTAAAAAATAAAGTATACAATGCATACTACATGATTCTAGGTCAATCTGGTCAAAAGTCAACTGTTGGTCAACTCTAATAGTCAAACTAGGTCACAGGAAGTCAAACTAAGTCAATAAGGTCAAACAAGGTCAAACAAGTCAATTACTAGTCAACATGATCAATCTGGATCAAGTTTAGGTCAAACTTAGACCAACTAAGGTATTGGTCAAACAAGACTAGTTAAACTAGTCATTTTAGGTCAATTAGGTCATGGTTTGACCAATAGTTGACTTTGGTCAACTTTAGTCAATCAAGGGTCAAAGCCTAACCTCATAGCCATAGGCTCATAGATGAATACCATAGGCTAATACCAAGTTCCATAGGCTAATGCCATATGGGTATCTACCTCTATATAATATATATATATATACACACATATATATAACCTAGATATATATATACACATATAGCTTAACCATAAAGGCCCATAGGCTATGGTCATAGGTTCCCATAGGCTAGTGGTGTAGGTTTCCATATAACCTATACTTAGAAAGTCATATATATAGATATATATATACCTACATATAGATATACCCATCTATCTAATACCTATATGTCAATATAGGAATACTCTATATATATAATATCAATATAGGAATACTCTATATATATAATATCAAACCCATATATATATATATACATCAAACTCACATATATATATATATAACTTATATATACATTACATATATATAGAGAGGGAAGAGAGAGAGGGATATAGAGTGAGAGAGTGAGAATGAGAGAGAGAGAGGGCTGTGAACAGAGAAGGGGGAGGGTTCCAGTATTCCTGGAACCAAACTTGGCTCTCCAACACACACACAGTCCATATATACATATATGTATATATCACACACAACTACCTATACACACTACCATTTAACCCCAAATCTCACCCACACTCACACATACATATATACTACATATATACATACTGAAATACACTAATACAAAGTATAAATTATATCAAATTTAGGTTTGAAATTCATTTTTACAAAACTTGAAAACATCCTAAAATCTGGAAACATAGGAACTGTGAACTCGAACTAGGTAATCCCAAAACACACACAAAAACGAGCTAAGGCTCGATTCCCTAGGTTGGTAACTGACACCCCATAGATATCCTAGTATCCTAGGTGCCTGACACGACACCACGACACGGTATCACGTGTCCAATCACTCAAAAACACCACACGGGTAAATTAGGATACACAAACACGTACACAGCGTCGTGCACGTGTTCAGTTCACTCTTGGACACGACACACACGCACCCGTGTCTCGTGCTCGTGCACGAAGGTGCGCCTATGGGTAGGGTACCTTTCCAACACCCTGCACTGTGTCCACGTGTCCTCAGGACACGGCGCAAATACCGTATCAGTCGAGTTTTCTCGACTGATACACATTGTTTACACTGCGTCGTGCAGTGAGTCACGCGCCTCGTGGACACGACACGAGCCACGTAGGGCCTCGTGGTCACGTCCACGTGTAGCCCACATGTTGGGCTACACACTCGTACAAACACGAGGTGTCCACGACTCGTGTCCGCGCGACACGAAGGCCGTGTCAGTGAGTGTTTAACACTGTGTGCAGTACACTGTACGGTTAGTGCGTGTCAGATTTCTCGTCCGACACGACACGAGGGTGCCTCAAATTCGAGAGGGGGCTTGTCAGAGGATGCCCCCTCCTCTGTGCCAAGTGGCACGTGTCCTCGTGTACAATTCGTAGAGAAAACTGTGTCGGGTAGCAGGGGATTAAGGTGTACACAGTGCTGTGTCCTGGCAGCGTATCCAAGTCGAATTTTCGACACGAAATGACACCGTGTCGTGTTCAGTCAAGTGTGGGTGTAAACTATAAGTCTAGGGCTACAAGATTATGAAATTTGTTTTACAAAATAATGAAATTAATTTCTTTGTGGCATTTCAACAAACACAGTTTCCTAGTCTAGGATACGTGTCCGATACGGACACCAAACCAACTCAAACCTTCACCAAATTTGTCCTACAATACCCTAGTACCTAGATGCATGCAAATATAAAGAGAAAACACAAAATTAACATGGTTTATGGACATTTACCTATTTGGTGAAAAATAAGAAAACACCCAAGTAGGGGGGGTGTTCTTCCACTTGGTGATGCCCAAAGCCCTTCAATTTCCTTGATAGCAGGCCCTAACTAGTACCCTCTAGTGTAGGGGAGTCCAATGCAAGAAACTAGAGGTAATTTAGATCAAAATTGATCAAGTTGTGTAGGTTTGAAGAAATAGGATTTTTCTAGGTTTAATTTCATGTAAAATTGTTCATGAATGATACAATGGGTTAATATAGGATGGTGTAGGGCTAGGGGGTACCCCATGGCCGGCCATAGCAAGGGGGGGTGTCCTTGCCCTTCCTTCATGGCTAAGGCATGGACTTTGGTGAAAAGGTCTTGATATTTTGAGTGTTTGTAGCAAAATATCCTATAAAGTCATTCTAAGATATTTATACTACCTTAACCATATGCAAATATCTATCCCCTTAGCATTCTAGGTTAGTGACTAATCCCTAGATTAGGCCAAACTTGGTTCGGGACTATCATGACACTTAACAATAATTAAACAATAATAAAAACACATAAATCTAAATAATTCCAAATAATTCCTAGAAATTTACCAAAATATCCTTTAGGCTAAATATCACTAATTTGGTGTTCTAAGCCTATGGCTAAGCTCTCATGGTCATGGCAACTTCTAGGTTAGAGAAAACTAGGGTTTACACTAAGTTATACTAACCAAAATCACAAAGTCATAAGTCATGACTTAGAAAATGGTTTAACTTAACTAAAATCACCAGAAAATCATACCATGACTAAAATACCACTAATAAATAATAAAAAAATAATAAATTTTCAAAAATCCCCAATTTCAGAAAACAGGGTGTTACAGAATGGCCATTCTCCGTGTAAATTAAGACGGAGAATGGTCATTCTTCGTGTAATTTAGCACGAAGAATGGTCATTCTCCGTATAAATTAAGACGGAGAATGCCATTCTCCGTGTTACTAACACAGAGAATGGCCATTCTCCGTGTAAATTAAGACGGAGAATGCCATTCTTCGTGTTACTAACACAGAGAATGACCACCCTCATGCGAAATTAACATTCTTCGTGTTCTAACACGGAGAATGGCCATTTTTTTTGCATTTTATGGTCAGTTGAAACTTTGGAGGCCATAACTTTTGACTGGGAGGTCGAAATGAGGTCCGATTTATCGCAAAATGAGCGTATCTTCGAGGAGCCTGAGATTAACAGCTTCTTCGTTAGACGGCCTTTCGAAATTTTAGAATAGCAAAAAAAATGATGTTTGGACCTCCGTTTTAGCACTTTTGCCGTTTGTCTCGGTCTTTTCGAAATTTTCCGACGAGTTTTTGAAGATTTTTGAGAAGAAAACCTAGATTCGAAAGTGAGCAGCGTATGGAAGAAGATGAAGTATCGAAACGTTTTTTTAAGAGTAGTTTCGTGGGTGTTTTTAATAAATTAGAAGGAAGGGCAAAACGGTCATTTGGAACCCTCTTTATATATTTTTTCCTAATTCTGGACACGCGATAAAATGTTATTGCGCGGTGGATTTTTCATAATTTTTTTTTTGGACATTTCATAAATTTCCCCGTAGTTAGGTAGTACTAAGCTAGCCATACACCAAGATTGTATGACAAGTTTATAGATACATTACACGTCAAATATGTAACCGCTGCTTGTAGTCCATCAAAATTATGATTCTCTCACGATTAAATATATTATTAGGCTGTGTTTGATTGGGATTTTTTTCCATGAAAAATATTTCCACCACAAATTTTTCACCAATTGTAGTGTTTGATAGCTTATATTTTCCATGAAATTATTTTCCAAAAAACTATCATTTTCCATATTTTCTTCTAAAATGGTGGAAAATGAAACTTGTCTAACCCATAGGAAAATATCATTTTCCACGGAAAATAACTATTTTTCGTGGAAAATAATAACAATCAAACAACCAAATTAAGTTTTCCATAGAAAATTTTAAAATTCCATGGAATTTTTTTCCTAGGAAAATAATTCCATGGAATTAATTTCTTTTCTACGTATTTTCCACCTTGCAATCAAACACACCCTTAATTTACTCTGACATGCTACTTGATTAGATTCTGTTGGAGATCGATAGAATATGTTCCCCACTCCATATATTTGTTTTATGTATTGTTTGGGAAGGGAGAAAAATGGGAGGAAAAAAAATTTTGAGGGGAAAATGGGAGGAAAATTAAAGCTGTGTTTGGGAACCTAGGAGGGGAGGGAGAGAAAAATTTGAGGGAAAGGAAAATGGAGGAGAGTAAAATGAAGGTAAAATTAATTTTTTCTTCACTTGTTGGATAAACAAAAAGTAGGAGAAGGATGTGGGAGAAAAATTAGTGGTATTTGGGAAGAGGGAGATTTTGGGAAGAGGGAGAGTAAAATGAAGGTAAAATTAATTTTTTCTTCCCCCCATTTTCCTCCCTTCCCAAACAATACCTAAAAGTAGTGGTATTTGGGAAGAGGGAGGGAAATTGAGGGAGAGGAATGTGGGAGAAAAATTCATGTGGGTCCCACTCAAAAAATTTTCTCCCAAAAGTGGGAGGAAAATGGAGAGAGATGAGAGGATTGTGAAATAAATTACCCAACTACCCTTCAATAAAGTAGTTATTAATTATGATTTGAAAAAATCAAGGACTAAATGGTAATTATATCTTTCTCCATAATAAATAAAATATTATTTTTAAATTTTTTCTTTCCCTACTTTTTGTTTATCCAAACAAGTGAAGGAAAAATTAATTTTACCTTCTTTTTCCTCAAATTTTCCTCTCCCTCCCCTCCTAGGTTCCCAAACACAGCGTTAGGGTGGATTTGGTAGACGATTTTTTTTTCTTACTTTTTGGATAAAATTATAATAGGAATCATATATCATCATATTTGGTTTGGATTAAAATTTATTTTCAAAATTTTTAAATATCCTAAAAAAATAATATTTTCATGAATCATAATAAATCTATATTACAAAATAAAGCTGGGTATATTAAATTTTTTTCTGAAAATAAATATTATCTAGCTCAAATTCGGTATCGGCCGAATCCGGATCCAAGCTATAATTTAAAAATACATATTTCCTGTCCATTTGCTTTTCTTTCTTTTTTTCTTTTTTTTCTTTTTTTCTTAAAAAAATATTTTTCTTCTCCCTTTTTTCCCCATTTTCCATTTGTTTTAAAACTTTTTTCATCCTTTTTTTATATATTTTATATTTTCTTTTGGTGTTTTCTCTTATTTTTTCCTTTATTTTTTAATTTTTTATTTGTTTTTAAAGATTATTTTTCATTATTTTGATAGTATACGCAAAACAGACATAATAACTCCGAGAATAATGATCTAATCATATCTCAAAACATGTGATCTTATAGCATCATCAGTAAGGCCCACTCCAGAATTTAGAAGCTTATTTGGTTGAATGGTAAGACCGATTCCAGGTTTCAATTCCTAGATTCTCAGGCTTGATCCGCTCAAAGGAGCGATAGGTTGGACCTGAGAATTTTTAGATTCAAAAATGAAGAAAATTATTTTGTACCCAATTTTACATTTTTTTACCATATTAATTTTTGACCACACATTCTTTTGGGTCCAAATATCATTTTATCATTTTGTACTATTTCCATACATACCTAACCCATTCTATATTTATTTTTTGTTATAAATTTGGACCTCAAGATGTATTTTGGAGCTCCTTGTACTAATGATTATCTTAGAAGTGTATGGAAGTGCGGATAGTATGAAATATTATTATTATTATTATTATTATTATTATTATTATTATTATTATTATTATTATTATATATTTTATAATAATAAAAATTGTGGTAAACTTGTCTCTACTCGGCTCGAACTCCGACCACTTGGGCCGCATGCATCTCTCTTAACCAGTAGGCTAGAGGTCATTTGCTTCTTGTACTTACGATATTCTTAGAAGTGTATGGAAGTGCGGATAGTATGAAAAATTATTATTATTATTATTATTATTATTATTATTATTATTATTATTATTATATATATATATATATATATATATATATATATATATATATATATATATATATATATATATATTTGAAGCAATAGGTAATTGTGGCGAACTCGTCTCTACTCGGCTCGAACTCCGACCACTTGGGCCGCATGCATCTCTCTTAACCACTAGGCTACAGGTCGTAATTTGCAATATATATATATATATATATATATATATATATATATATATATATATATATATATGAGCCATGCACATGTGGACGTACCAATGGGAATATATTGTACTAGTTGTCACGTCCTGACCTGGAATCACCCGAATCATCGTCCTCGCAGGAGGCGGATGCCGCACGAGCCTGGAGTTGCGCTCGTGCAAGGCAAGATGACAAGTTCTCAAATGGTTATCTTTGATTTGATATTAACAACGAAAGGAAAATAAAGTATACGAAACAATTCTCTTTATTGATATTCGAAACTGAGATTACAAAGGCTTTCGATAGCCCAACAATATATGTCAGATTGGCTACAACACTCAGGTTCTCACTTGCCCACAAAGGATTTCACCGTACCATACATCATGTCTTCTATATCTCGGCCGCATCAATCCTGTTGCATGTTCGAGCGTCAATGCGATCGTACGCTTCAATACGCTTCGGCATTCCAAGCCTCAACGCGTTCAAGCGAAGCTTCGTCGCGAGCAATCCATTCCCTACACCCTGTATGAAAGCTGGTGGGGGATCAGTACGTTCGTCCTCACATGTACTGATACAAAGACCTTCTTTCTAAACCGACATTGTAGTATTTATGTTGAATCATGCAACTTAGCTTATGATCTTGCTATATTCTCCTTAGGGTCGATTTTATGGCATATTCGAAAGCAGTAAAGCATGTTATCATGGAAAGCATGTTATTCGAGTTGAATAGATAAGCATGCAAGCAATCCCGTATTTGTTTCGTGGCTGTCACTCCCTGATCCTGGAATACGTATTTTAATACGTAAACCGATAAATTATATTTACCTTGTATTTATACTATATTTATTATGCTGTCTTTCTTCATGCATTTCCCAAAAATATTCGACAAAATATTATTTCCTAATTTATTTTCTGCATTTGGGCCTACAGTTCTGGCTCATTTGGGTAACCTATTCTTGGTTCACCAATGGTTCACCATGAACCCTTTGGTTCATCATGAACCCATGGGTCCAAGATCTATATATATAACTCATTCTCTCTCCTTTCATTTACTTCTTCTTATTTATTTCCTCCACCAACCAAATATTTCTTCCATCAACCAAGGCAAGTACCAACTTGCTCAAGAGATGGATCCATAAATGTTGTTGATGTTTTCCTACAAAATTACTTGTCAAAATATGTTCTTCTCCTTATTCTATACTAGTTTAGAACTTGAAGTTTTCCATTTTGAAGCTTTAATTTTTGTAGATCTAGATTTTTAACCATTTTCGGATCTTCTTGGTTTTGATCTAGCAAACTTTATTATTTTCAAGTTTTGATGGTTCCATGTTGTAGAGAATTTTGTTCTACCCCATTTTGACCTAAGGAAGTTCCGATTTGGGCTCCGGATGAAGGTTTTGTGTAGCTTGGAAGCCATGGTTGCTTGGCTCCTCTTCTCGGACGAGTGGAGAAGAAGAGCAGTACTTGACCGCATGAATCTTTATGCGGCAAGTCTCTGGCCGCATGGCCTTTCCAGCCGCATGAGACTCGTTCGAGCTCAGCCGCATGGAAAGTCCTTCCTAGCCGCATAAGACTTGCTTGAGTACTTGACCGCATGAATCTTCATGCGGCAAGTAATTGAGCCACATTGCCTTGTTCAGACTCAGCCGCATGAGCCCCTGTTATCTTGAGTCGCATGGACTTCATGCGGCTAGCTTTCAGCCGCATGAGTTCTTTTTGCACCCAGCTGCATATGTGCTACTGTTTTGGGCCGTATAAGGCCCATCCATCATCCAGCCGCATATGTATCGCCCATGCTCAGCCGCATAGGACTTCATCTGATCGCAGCCGCATACGCTGACACCCCTTCGTCCGCATGAACCCGCCTTTCCAGCCGCATGCGCCTTGGGGCTCCCTGAGCCGCATGAGCGTGTAGTTCCAACCGCATGAACCAGTATTGACCCGGCCGCATGGACTCACTCCCCCTGAGCCGCATAGACTTTTGTGCCCTATATTGTTACCTTATTATTATTATTATTATTATATATATATATTATATGCCTATTTTATATCCTTACGCCTTTTGTCCCGAGCATGATATGAGCACTAATGTGACCCGAAGAACAAAGTGTTCCTACCTGATACATGTACCTGAATGTTCCAGTTCTTGTTCATGCTCGACAAATGACTCGTAACTCCACGTGGCGTATTTGCAATGATGCATTACACTAAGGAGGGTAGAACATGTTGACATACTGATTGACATGGATCCTCTTTGGGGTACTCGTACTAAAGTATGACTTTAGGAGGATAATCATGCAGGCCACAGCATGAAAATCCAAGATTTTACCTAGGGTTAAATTAGGCAACTAAATATACTAGATGTATGGGGAGGGCAAAATCCCGAGATCGTGTTACACCAGCCGCCTTGAGATACTGTCTTGACGCGCCGACTGGTCTCCACGGATACTGTGTCATCTGCAACGAGTGGATGACTGTATCCGATTAATTCCTGCTACATATTATATGTTTTAGCAAGGTGGCCTTGCGAGGGACCTGTGCTCAATCATACCTGTCTATGCGAACCCCTGGGTGGGCTAGCCTTGCTGGAAAGATACGATCTGAGGATTTCTACATAACATGATGCGAGGATAACCTCGTCCCACTAGAAACTCGTAGACTTGATTGGCCGTGAAAACGACTTGCTTGTATCCTATTACCTTCCGTGAGTAACTGAGGGAAGCGGACTATCATGGTACGTGATCCAACCCATGTTCTTGTTTGATTGTTGGGTTGGTTATCGTGCTATGATAGGCTGTGGACCGAAGTTATGAAAGGAAAACTTATTCTGATTATGGAGTGCTACTTCTGTGAATGACTGAGGAATATGGTCTATCATGGTACATGATCCAACCCATGTTCTTGTTTGATTGTTGGGTTGGTTATTGTGCTGCGATAGGCTATCGACCGAAGTCACGATCAGGAGATTTTATTGTTTATACCTTTTAACTTATGTGAAAGTTATAGAGTACGACACGTCCCGACTCCATGCGGCACCTTTTGTCCTTGTTTGGTTGTAAGGGTGCTACATGGGTTCGAGGATGTTGTGCTACCCTATAATAGTAACATAAGTATTACCATTATCAATCATTCTATTAACTGGGTTTTTAGTCTTATCTCTTGTGCCCCTTTGGCGGTACTTGCTATTCGGGACTGACCCCGCTGGTTTTGTTTGGCCAGATCTCGTAGCAGAGCCAGGGGACACTATCTTCCTCCCTGACATCCATGGTGCATACTAGGAGCATGGCAGTTCGGGGACTCGAGTGGGTTTCTTCTCCACCACTCCTGCTTATACTTTTGCGGCGTTTAGCCACCGGTACCTGTTAGCCGGGTTACTTGATATTTTGTGTCAGTACATGATTGTAATTAAACAGACTGCAGCTGTGTATAATTTTGTACTCCTGACTCTCTGAGATAGCTAAATTATAAAGCTAGTCTCTCATGATCATTTTGATGAAGCGTCAGGGACGCCTTACTGCTTTATCTTTAATGTTCATCTATTTGCTGATGTGATTTGATTGATTGAGACATAGAACTCTGTGGGACCATAGGAGACTTGATTGTAGCATATACCCCCTAGTCTCTCGACAGCCACGATCGCCGTATGACGTTACGTACCTCATATGGAGTAGCTGGCCTAGTCCGTCTCCGTATTTCGGTACTGGGGCGTGACAAGGTTTTAGTGGTGGCCCATGCAGGTCTGATTTTCAGACTTGTGGGGTATTGCAAATTATTATGAGTCTCAATCAAAACTTGTTCCCCTTGAAATTCTGTTTCGAATTCTCTGTCCTTGCCTTGATCTCTAACCTGACTTGCATCCTCGAAATCTTCCTCGTCCGGACTTGATAATCTTATATTCTTCTCTATAGGGGTGCTTCATTCCCAGTAGCGGGTGAGGCCCATGAGGGAGAGCAGCAAGAGCATGGCTCGACTGGGCAGCAACAGGGAAGAGAACCTTCTCCAGTGCAGGCACGAGCAGAAATAGAACCAGAGGCAGTGCAGCCGCAGGTTATTGAAACTCCTGCAGCACCAGCAGCGACGGCAGTACCAGACGCCGTGACACTCCTGGAGATCATCCGGGGGTTTCTTGTCACTAACCAACAGCAACAGACTCGGCAGCAGGAGCAGAACGTGTTGCTGAACCAAGGAATTCAGTTAGCCCTTGAGAGGAGTGCCGGGGTTGACTCGGGAGCATCAGAAAGGTTCCGTCGCTTGAACCCGAGGTATTTTGATGGCACGGAGGATGCCATCACTGCGGATGCATGGATTCAAGACATCGAAGCCATTCTTATGGCAGCCAAGGTTCCAGATGATGAGAAGGTTGATCAGGTCAAACTGGTACTTCAGGATCTTGCCCGCGACTGGTGGGCATCAGAAGAAGTTGGTACAAGACGACCTGTTCGTTGGACCACCTTCAGTGACAGATTCAAGGCCAAGTATTTTGGCGTAGTAGCTCGATATGAGCTCCAGCAGAAGTTCATCAGTCTCAAGCAAGCAGACAAGACCGTAGATGGGTATACAGCAGAGTTCTGCAGATTGTGCCGTTTCGCACCAGCAATGGTGGCAACGGAGCCAGAGAAAGCTATGAGGTTCCAGCAGGGACTTCATTTGGAATTATTGTAGCTTGTGGAAGGACACGACTACCAGACGTTTGACGCTGTCTTGACGGCAGCCCGGAGGCACGAGCTTACCCAGCAGAGGTTGGCATCGAGGGCAGGAGGTCAGAAGAGATCTCATTCCCAGGTTGGAGGAGGAGCAATGCAGCGAACATCGGCACCAGCACCCGGTGTACGTATTCATGATGCAGGAGCGCCGCGAAGGACGGCCGTGTCAACTAATACAGCGCCAGTTCGGCATCAGCAGCCGAGGAACCAGCAACAGCGTCAGGGAGCACCCTAGGGCTGTACATTCTGTGGGAAGGCAGGGCACACGAGATAGGTGTACCGGTCAGCGAATGGCTTATGCTTGAGGTGTGGTAGTTCAGACCACCGTATTTCCACTTGTCCTATGATACAGAGGCCAGGAGGGCCAGCTCAGCAGTTTCCAGCATTGCCAGCTCCAGTGGCAATCCCGAATGGAGGGCCAGTATTAGCAGTAAGGCCCCTAGCCCAGCGTCTACCAACGCAGGCTCAGATGTTTCGCCAGGCACAGAAAGCCGAAGGCCCTCAGAGGCAGCAACAGCATGGTCGAGGAAGGCCGCAACAAGGGGCTCCGCGGGGCCATGCTCTCACATTGACCTTGGGAGAGGCTCTCGCGTCTAGTGACGTGGTGGCAGGTAAAATTCTCGTCACCTCATTTTCCGCTGTAGCATTATTTGATTCAGGCGCTACTCATTCATTCATCTCTGCACAATATGCTACACAGATTGGATTAGAGTTTGAGGCATTGCCGGAGAGGATGGATATACTCACCGGCAATGGGCTCGTAGAAGTTAGCAGGGTGCACTTTTCATGTCCGATAGAGGTGTGTGGGCATTTACTGCCCGCGTCATTGATTGAATTTCCTATGGGAAATTTTGATGTTGTTCTTGGCATGGACTGGTTGAGAGACAGTCATGCGACAATTGATTATAGAGGAGGTAGGGTCATATTCAGCGTTCCTGGGATGGAGCAGTTCATCTTTACTCGAACCTTGAAGAATCAGGCCGGAGGCGTCATCTCAGCAGCAGTGTCAGAGATAGGACAGATTCCGAGAGTGGTCGAAGATTTTCTCGACGTCTTCCCTGATGAGCTCCCAGGGATACCCCCAGTCAGAGAGGTAGAATTTAGCATTGAGTTGAACCCTGGAACGAGGCCTATTGCAGACAGAGTTTACAGAATGTCGCCGTCAGAACAGGATAAGTTATATCAACATGAAGAAGAGTTGAAGTCTAAGGGATTCATCCGAGACAGTAAATCGCCATGGGCCGTGCCAGTGATTCTAGTTCCCAAGAAGGATGGGTCGACGAGGATGTGCATCGACTACCGCAAGCTGAACGCAGTAACAGTGAAGAATAAGTACCCGCTACCAAGGATTGATGACCTGTTTGACCAGTTGAGCAAGGCCAGCGTCTTTTCCAAGATCGATCTTCGGTCGGGATACTATCAAGTAAGAGTCCGGGAGCAAGACATACCGAAGACAGTATTCAGATCTAGATACGGGCATTATGAGTTTTTAGTAATGCCCTTTGGACTAACCAACTCCCCCGCAGTATTCATGGATTTAATGAACCGCATCTTTCTGCCGTATTTGGATAAATTTGTGGTGGTGTTCATAGATGACATTCTTGTCTATTCCAGCAGTGAAGAGGAGCATGAGAAACATCTTAGGACTGTCTTGCAGACATTGAGGGAGCATCAACTTTATGCGAAGCTCGACAAGTGTGAATTCTGGTTAGATCACATTTCGTTCCTGGGGCATGTAGTTTCTGGGGCAGGAGTGTCGGTGGATCCGAAGAAGATTGAGGCCGTAGAGCATTGGCCAGTCCTGAGAACGGTTGCAGAAGTGCGAAGTTTCTTGGGATTAGCTGGTTACTACAGAAGGTTCATGGCGGACTTTGCCAAGATCTCTGCGCCCTTAACGCGTTTGACGCACAAGGACGTAGAGTTTGTTTGGTCAGCTAGCTGTCAGGCATTCTTTGAAGAATTGAAGAAGAGATTGATCTCAGCCCCAATCTTGACGCTTCCAGTAGGAGCGGGAGGCTTTACAGTATATTGTGACGCATCTGGGAAGGGTCTTGGATGTGTATTGATGCAGCACGGAAAGGTGATAGCATATGCGTCTCGACAGCTTCGAGACCATGAGAAGAATTATCCGACTCACGATTTGGAGTTAGCAGCCGTGGTGTTTTCACTCAAGTTGTGGAGGCACTATTTATACGGAGATCGGGTAGAGATCTATACTGATCATAAGAGTCTGAAATACATGTTCATGCAGCGAGATTTGAACATGAGGCAAAGAAGATGGTTAGAACTACTGAAGGATTTTGACTTGGATCTTCAGTATCATCCAGACAAGGCGAATATAGTTGCAGATGCACTGAGTAGGAGAGACAGTGCCTTTATCTTGACCTCGCAGAAGCATATTTTAGAAGACCTTCAGAGTATGGGAATCGAAGTAGTTTTGCCAATGGATATAGGAAGAATGACCAGTATGCAGATTCAGTCAACCTTAGTAGAGAGGATAAGGGCAGCACAAGCAGGAGACCCACAGATTCAGAAGTTGCGGTCGGAGTGTGAATCAGGCCGTAGGAAGGAGTTAGTGATTCATGAAGATGGTACGCTCAGGTTTGGAAACAGACTCTGTGTACCGAATGGAGACCTTCGGCAAGAAGTTATATCCGAAGCTCAGTTCTATTTACTCCATTCATCCAGGAGGAACGAAGATGTATCGAGATATCAGGCAGTACTTTTGGTGGAATGGCATGAAAAGAGAGATAGCAAGATTTGTATCCAAGTGTCTGGTATGTCAGCAGGTGAAAGCCGAGCAACAGAGACCAGCAGGGTTGCTCAGCCGCTTTCTATCCCAGAATGGAAATGGGAGCACATCACGATGGATTTCGTGACCGGTCTACCTAGATCCCCGGCTGGCAAGAATGCAGTCTGGGTAATAGTAGATCGACTCACGAAGGTCGCTCATTTTCTTCCCTTTCGAGTTGGACAGACTACTGAGCAGTTAGCAGAAATGTACATGAAGCAGATAGTAAGGCAGCACGGTGTTCCAGTTAGTATAGTATCAGATCGGGATACGCGGTTTACTTCCCATTTTTGGCGGAGCTTACACCAAAGTTTGGGAACCAAGTTAAGATTCAGTACTGCTTATCATCCACAAACTGACGGGCAATCAGAAAGAACCATTCAGACGTTAGAAGATATGCTACGGGCGTGTACCTTGGACTTTGGCGGATCTTGGGAGGATCACCTTCATCTTGTGGAGTTCTCCTATAACAACAGCTATCAGGCTAGCATTCAGATGGCCCCGTTCGAAGCATTGTACGGAAGAAAGTGTAGGTCCCCTTTGGCATGGGACGACGTCGGAGAACGGAAGTTGTTGGGACCAGAGATGATCACGCAGACTGTGGAGATAGTTAAGTTGGTCAGAGAGCGCCTTCGAGTTGCACAGGACCGACATCGTCATTGGGCAGATCAGCATCGTAGGCCTCTAGAGTTCAGAGTTGGCGACCAAGTATTTCTGCGGATTTCGCCAACTCGGGGTATCATTAGATTTGGAACCCGAGGAAAGCTTAGTCCAAGATACGTTGGTCCTTTTAAGATTCTCGCTCGGGTAGGCGATATGGCTTATCGACTTGCCCTTCCGCCTTCGTTAACTGGCATACATGATGTGTTTTATTTGTCCCAATTACGTGGGTATGTCCCGGATCCGAGTCATGTCCTCGATCATTCTGAGTTAGTCGTTGGTACCGACCTAACTTACGAGGAACAACCCGTATCTATTTTAGACCGGCGAGAGAAGGTACTCAAGAATCGGACGATAAGCCTTGTCCGTGTTTCTTGGAACCATCACTCTCCGGAAGAGTCAACCTGGGAGCGCGAGGACGAGATCAGATCTCGGTATCCGCATTTGTTTGACTAATAAGGTATATTTTTGCACCTTATTGACACGATTCCATGCTTATCTGTACCTGCTTGTTTTGTACTTTGTGATGTATGATAATAACTGCTATGATAGTTAACTTATATATGATTGAGCCTTGCTTGCCCTGATTTCACTATCCTGTCTTGGCTAGAATTCCGAGGACGGAATTTTTCTAAGAAGGGTAGAGATGTCACTCCCTGATCCTGGAATACATATTTTAATACGTAAACCGATAAATTGTATTTACCTTGTATTTATACTATATTTATTATGCTGTCTTTCTTCATGCATTTCCCAAAAATATTCGACAAAATATTATTTCCTAATTTATTTTCTGCATTTGGGCCTACAGTTCTGGCTCATTTGGGTAACCTATTCTTGGTTCACCAATGGTTCACCATGAACCCTTTGGTTCATCATGAACCCATGGGTCCAAGATCTATATATATAACTCATTCTCTCTCCTCTCATTTACTTCCTCTCATTTATTTCCTCCACCAACCAAATATTTCTTCCATCAACCAATGCAAGTACCAACTTGCTCAAGAGATGGATCCATAAATGTTGTTGATGTTTTCCTACAAAATTACTTGTCAAAATATGTTCTTCTCCTTATTCTATAACTAGTTTAGAACTTGAAGTTTTCCATTTTGAAGCTTTAATTTTTGTAGATCTAGGTTTTTAACCATTTTCGGATCTTCTTGGTTTTGATCTAGCAAACTTCATTATTTTCAAGTTTTGATGGTTCCATGTTGTAGAGAATTTTGTTCTACCCCATTTTGACCTAAGAAAGTTCCGATTTGGGCTCCGGATGAAGGTTTTGTGTAGCTTGGAAGCCATGGTTGCTTGGCTCCTCTTCTCGGACGAGTGGAGAAGAAGAGCAGTACTTGACCGCATGAATCTTCATGCGGCAAGTCTCTGGCCGCATGGCCTTTCCAGCCGCATGAGACTCGTTCGAGCTCAGCCGCATGGAAAGTCCTTCCTAGCCGCATAAGACTTGCTTGAGTACTTGACCGCATGAATCTTCATGCGGCAAGTAATTGAGCCGCATAGCCTTGTTCAGACTCAGCCGCATGAGCCCCTGTTATCTTGAGTCGCATGGACTTCACGCGGCTAGCTTTCAGCCGTATGAGTTCTTTTTGCACCCAGCCGCATATGCGCTACTGTTTTGGGCCGTATAAGGCCCATCCATCATCCAGCCGCATATGTATCGCCCATGCTCAGCCGCATAGGACTTCATCTGATCGCAGCCGCATACGCTGACACCCCTTCGTCCGCATGAACCCGCCTTTCCAGCCGCATGCGCCTTGGGGCTCCCTGAGCCGCATGAGCGTGTAGTCCCAGCCGCATGAACCAGTATTGACCCGGCCGCATGGACTCACTCCCCCTGAGCCGCATGGACTTTTGTGCCCTATATTGTTACCTTATTATTATTATTATTATTATTATTATTATTATTATATATATATATATTATATGCCCATTTTATATCCTTACGCCTTTTGTTCCGAGCATGATATGAGCACTAATGTGACCCGGAGAACAAAGTGTTCCTACTTGATACATGTACCTGAATGTTCCAGTTCTTGTTCATGCTCGACAAATGACTCGTAACTCCACGTGGCATATTTGCAATGATGCATTACACTAAGGAGGGTAGAACATGTTGACATACTGATTGACATGGATCCTCTTTGGGGTACTCGTACTAAAGTAAGACTTTAGGAGGATAATCATGCAGGCCACAGCATGAAAATCAAAGATTTCACCTAGGGTTAAATTAGGCAACTAAATATACTAGATGCATGGGGAGGGCAAAATCCCGAGATCGTGTTACACCAGCCGCCTTGAGATACTATCTTGACGCGCCGGCTGGTCTCCACGGATACTGTGTCAACTGCAACGAGTGAATGACTGTATCAGATTAATTCCTGCTACATATTATATATTTTAGCAAGGTGGCCTTGCGAGGGACCTGTGCTCAATCATACCTGTCTACGCGAACCCCTGGGTGGGCTAGCCTTGCTGGAAAGTTACGATCTGAGGATTTCTACATAACATGATGCGAGGATAATCTCGTCCCACTAGAAACTCGTAGACTTGATTGGCCATGAAAACGACTTGCTTGTATCCTATTACCTTCCGTGAGTAACTGAGGGAAGCGGACTGTCATGGTACGTGATCCAACCCATGTTCTTGTTTGATTGTTGGGTTGGTTATCGTGCTATGATAGGCTGTGGACCGAAGTTATGAAAGGAAGACTTATTCTGATTATGGAGTGCTACTTCTGTGAATGACTGAGAAACATGGTCTATCATGGTACATGATCCAACCCATGTTCTTGTTTGATTGTTGGGTTGGTTATTGTGCTGCGATAGGCTATCGACCGAAGTCACGATCAGGAGATTTTATTGTTTATACCTTTTAACTTATGTGAAAGTTATAGAGTACGACACGTCCCGACTCCATGCGGCACCTTTTGTCCTTGTTTGGTTGTAAGGGTGCCATATGGGTTCGAGGATGTTGCGCTACCCTATAATAGTAACATAAGTATTACCATTATCAATCATTCTATTAACTGGGTTTTTAGTCTTATCTCTTGTGCCCCTTTGGCGGTACTTGCTATTCGGGGCTGACCCCGCTGGTTTTGTTTGGCCAGATCTCGTAGCAGAGCCAGGGGACACTATCTTCCTCCCTGACATCCATGGTGCATACTAGGAGCATGGCAGTTCGGGGACTCGAGTGGGTTTCTTCTCCACCACTCCTGCTTATACTTTTGCGGCGTTTAGCCACCGGCACCTGTTAGCCGGGTTACTTGATATTTTGTGTCATTACATGATTGTAATTAAACAGACTGCAGCTGTGTATAATTTTGTACTCCTGACTCTCTGAGATAGCTAAATTATAAAGCTAGTCTCTCATGATCATTTTGATGAAGCGTCAGGGACGCCTTACTGCTTTATCTTTAATGTTCATCTATTTGCTGATGTGATTTGATTGATTGAGACATAGAACTCTGTGGGACCATAGGAGACTTGATTGTAGCATGTACCCCCTAGTCTCTCGACAGCCACAATCGCCGTATGACGTTACGTACCTCATATGGAGTAGCTGGCCTAGTCCGTCTCCGTATTTCGGTACTGGGGCGTGACAGTGGCGCGACTTCTTACCAAGTCGACGCACTCGCCCTTGCACCGACGCAAGGTGAATACGCCCCATTCCTTCCCTGTCATGTTATAAGTACATCTCTAAGCAGGATCTATGAGTGCGGGACACATACATGCCTGCACTTTCAATCCATCGTTCCTTAGGTCGTTAGCGTATCCGCGCCGGAATGGACTAAAGGAGTTTCTCTTTTATTTTTCTTACTTTCTTTTCTCTCATTCTTTTCTTTCTCGAATTTGGGTAGCCCGACGTTTCACGGGTTGGGTTGCTATCCCAAACAACCGAAACGTTACCGCTGCATACCATCATTTGCGGTTTTTTACATCTCGCTAAGCGGTTGCTAATTATTTTACGGATGTACGCCTATCAAAGATACATTTCCTCCTAGGCCAAACGGTTCCGGCGCCCCGGCACTTAACCATTCGAGGGAACACCCGTGCACGAGAGATTATCACATTTAATCTCAAGTCCATCCCATTCGACCATGCAACGCCATATTATTCAAGCAATCAAGCACTATTATTCAAACAACCAAACATAGTCTTCAGTCCGAGACTCAGACTTTATCATCTCGTATTCCTTCCATTTAACTTTCTATGTTCTTACATTTCATACTTCGTTTCAATATTCAATGGCATCATGCCTCAAGTCAATGTTCGTCAATCGAATGACCCGAAGGTCCCGAACACCTTTCGAGGCATCATTTCATATCCGACAGTTCCGCCACATTCATGCCACAACTGTATTCTTTCGCAACGAAGCCATCTTTTTTTATCTTGTGCACGTAGGCATATTTCAGCACATTTATCATCTATCCTTCGCGTCGTACTCTTGGTGTACGCATCGAAGCCGTATTTCCATGTTCTATGCCTTAGTGTTTCAATGTTCGTGGCTTGCACGCTAGGGCGTTCGCCTATTGTCTTTCAATGTTCTAGCCTTCTAACTCGTGTGCGAAGGCACGGAATGGCTCATGCACGAAGGCACTCGCCGAATACAGTTATCCCATGTTCTTGCGGCTTGCGCACCGAGGCGCTCGCCTTTGCGATATCCAATGTTCCATAGCGACTCGTGCATATGATGCACGTTTCATTTCAATTGTTCTAACTAGTGTTCGACACATATTACGATTTATCTTCCGATCGGACCACGTCCGTGGCATCGATAGGTTAACTTAGCATACAATGAAATATTCTGACTTAGATATGAAGGAGTAAAAATAAGAGTCAATCCTCCCACCTTTAGTCGATACGCCTTGTCGTTTTGCCGAGCCGATGCGGCTTGATTTCTTAACTTTGTTGCACGGCCAACTCTCCTGACTTAGCCATTCGAGCACTTCGTGCTTCATTGAATTATACGTCCGATTTGGCTAACCGTGCCCAAGTCCCAGCCCGTTGCGAGGTGGTAATTTGGTTTCGCGGACCCCTTACTGAATAAAGCAAAAAATCGACCTCTAATATTTCAGCGTAAACGTATAGCCGCACATGAAACCAAACTAAAATCAATACTTGCATCAATTCGGACTTGCGCCTTGGTCGATTCGATTTCTTAGAATTTTGGCCGTCTCAACGCACTTATCCTTCGGGGCAATGTGGCGCTTCGCATCGATTCAACTCGATGCATTTCTTTTGAGACAATGCAACTCTTCGCATCGACTTAGTTCGATGCGTTGCTCGGGACAACGTAACTCTCGTATCGATTCGCATCGATACATTTCATTCGGTCAACGCGACTCTTTGAGTCAACTCCTCAGCGTAATGCACCGTGCGAAGCGGGGCATTACACTAGTGCACATTGGTCTAACGCATATTGGGTCATGTTTTTCTCAAAAACTGCAATTGAGGGAGGGAGAGACCGTTTCATTATTTTTTTGTGGGAGAGAGAAGGGAAATGAAGAGGCGGTTTGGAAATAGGTGTAACCTCCACTTTTTTTCTTTTTCTTATGATGGTTTTATTTTAAAAAAAAAATCAGATTGCCATGGGCTTCTCCAAGTCCATAGTTTAGTTGTTTTTTTTTTTTTTGTTCTGGGTCGCTTCAAAAAATTCCAAAAAATAAAATTTTTGAGGACCCCTTAGTGGAGGAGGTCCTAGACAACTACCTAAATAGCCTTCCCTGAAGTCAACGATGCTTGAAAGTCGTTCCTCTTATAGTCGTCATATAGCGACCGCTTCCCAACTGCAATATCATCGTAAGTCAGTTACCATGTAAGTGCCATGACCATCATCACAATCCCACCTAATAAGATTATCATACACTTTCTTGCTCGTGCTAGACGAATCTACCCGAGCCCTCTATAGACGATTCTCTCGTGTCGATGCGGGACCACCTCTATGGAGATCGATGGATGTTGCTCACCAGTAACGTTGTTTTTGGATTCGAACTAGTTTCTCTGACGGTTCGGAGAAGTATACCGATTGCTCAACTCGCTGGATATATAAATTCATTTCCCACAACGAGGCTTCGATGCGACAAATCACCACAAAGAGGCCTTCGTCCTCCTTCCCTTTACTAAGAAGATGTTGGTCGCCCTTCGTTAAGAAGATGTTGGTCATTGCCACTGTTAGTGATTCCAAACATGTCTTGTGATATGTTGAGGCTTTGATATCACCCGACGTCACAACATTGAAACACTGATTACTAAAACCAAGAACCCAGGTACGAAAACTGACATCGAAATTCTCAAACACGAGAATGAACAACAGCTATACGCTAAAGCAAATAAAATTCAACGTTATTCAACCTAACTTATTATCTTTTACATAGCTATATTTATAAGAGAAACCTAAATTAAATTTTAAGAAAGAATCCTAAAGAAACTAGAAAAAATAAACACACAAAAAAAAATTCATGCAAAATCCTCCAAAGTAGGTTCGGCCGTCGTGAACAGGTTTGTGCCAACTTGAATACCATTTTTCCAGCACAATTTTGTGGAGCAGTGAACAAAAACCGGAATTCCAGCTGGGTTTCTCCGGAATTCCGTCAAAAATTCGGTCAGAAGTCAGAATTGCGATTTGAGCTCTCGTCTGGGCTTTTCGTGTCCTCAAGATCGTGACGAGATTCGTGTCAATAAAGCACCACTAGTTTATATCACAAGATGCTGGCTTTACGGATTTTTATTAATCCATGGATTAAACCGCACAATTTTAATTTTGTGTCTTCTAGGTGAAACTAGCTAGGAGAGTTATGTTGGTTTTAAGACCTAAATATCCATGATATGTGTCAAGCGTTTGCACCCCCTCCCAAATCGGTCAAATTAGTGACTCGGTTTAACTAATCATGAATACGTGTGCATGGGCATTTGCATGCCATAATCAAGACTTTGAGGAACCTTAGCCTATTCTAATGATCTAATCTCTTGTTAATAACAGTGTTATGACGCAACAAACTAAGGATTAGTCAATTCACATCGAATCCGAGTAACAATATTGTTACATTATCCCCTGAATCTCTTAGACTCCTACCAAATATATATGACAGCAAGTTTGGTGAATACTATAAAACTAAGAGGAGTTTGACAAATCATGTTTATGGATAGCTAGATATATGCAAAGATCATCGTATCAAATTTTATATAATTAAAATGTGCTAATTTCAATATTGTTTCTTGCTTACAGGGTAGGTCCCGTGGGTTGGATTGTCCTATCCTGGAGCTAATTTTGGTTGTCTCTTGACCCTTATTGTCAGCTGGTCCTGGTGGTCATCCGTGACCCTGATCCTAACTTTCGTTGCGTCTTGACCAGGTCCCAAGTCTTGCCCGACTTACCCAGGGCCGACCAAGCTTGCTTAATTTCCTACCTAGCTCTATCATATTATTTCTCACGGTTACATTGATCTCATCAAAAAATTTACTTACATTCTTGTTAATCTTCAACTTTCGGATATCGCAGTTAATTAGCTAGCCACCACTCAAACATCATCCATCCAAAAGCGATCCTTGCAGTGCATTTCTCACCACAACATGCACGAGCTCGATCGATCGAGCTCCCCGAATCAAAAGTCATTGTTACGTACATTGACCGAACAATCGATCGACATGGAAATTTCAAACTTTCGCCAACTCCTTTTTTGTTTTTCCGAAGTGAAAGAGTGGTCTAGACGTAACAAAACCACCTGCAGCTAACCCAATCAAAGGAAGCAACACACTTGCATGAGACATGAGGCCCAAATTAAGTTGGCCAGTCGATCAGCTAGCATGATCTTCTTGATATAGGTCCAATATCAACCACTAGAAAGATGTCGACGTACGTACTGTGAGAAGGCGATCGGTCGATGCTTATAATTAGTGGCTCTAGGAACATGTCATGTTTCTCCACAGAGACCAAGTGGGTCACTCTACTGGAACAATCCAACTTGGACATTTTGTGTGATCTTTAGTGGTTGGAATCAAATCAAGATATGTCAAGCCGTATCGCGATATCGATCGATACTGTACTGTAAGCTACCACTTATAATGGATACTATAAATTGTGTAATCCTCAATATTATTGAAACTATATGTATAAGATTGAGTAATTCTTACGTTCACACGATCAGAACCTCGATTATGTGGCTACTTGTCATAAAGCAAACTGCTCCATTATGTTAAATACATAAAGTCTTTTGATCTGTACTCGAGATCGACGACTTGTAGTACATATATGTGGTGGCAAGTAGATTTTCAAATGAAACAAAGCACAAGATGCTGACGAACCGATCGAGATATTTACACATTAATAACATCTAAGTATTCTTGGGAGGGGACATATAATCGTATGGTCTATGATCATATATATATCATGGAATCGTTATGGTAGTGACACAAGGAAAAGCAAGTTTAATTAATAAGCATGAAAGAAGCTGCAATTAATACTTGATTATTATGTATAGTTGACTTTCATTAGTTTTTATCTACATATAATCAAACAACACCACTTCTTCAAGTGTTCCCATCTAGGTCAAAGAAAACCTAATTCATGGTACGTGTCGAGCATCTAAGTACACAAACTAGTCAAACGAGTGTATCGGTTTATATGTCAATTCCTAACCACGGGTACGTGCGAAGTAACTACTTGCACTAATCGAGAATTTGATGACCTAACTTGTTATATTTCATATACTCTTTTCTTGTTTATAACATGTGTCGATACTTAATAGATAAACTTTATCGATTCTAATCCTGCTAATGTCAATGCTAATATTATACAAAGTGTTACTAACTGTTATTATTTTTTGTAGTCTTGAACATCCTCAAGACTGTAAAAAAAATTTGACAATCGGTAATATATTTAAAATTGTTAAAATTTTGTTGTCACGAAACTGTTAAAGTTTTAGTAGTCCAAAACCTTGTTAGCAATCACCCGAATAAAACGCGTATTATACGCGAATATTTCCGTATCTTACACAAACGTATAATACTTACGTACGTTTGAAAAATTCGGACTTGTACGCGAATTTTAAGCCTGTGGAGTTTTAAACACGTACCGTACGAATTTTTAAAACATTCGGCCAAAAAAATTTGACTGAGAAACCCAACAGTTTTCGCTTTCTTGACTCTTGCTGCTATTAAATATTAAGACTGGCAAAATTATCAAAAGAAAAGAAGAAAAAAATCTCACAGCTGTAACAAAAAAAAGAAACCTAAGAATCTTTGCACATGTTGCTTGCAACAATCAAAGAAAAATCTTTCGGTTTTCCATCCTACTTTCACTTTCTTTTCTTTATATAATGTTCCCCGACCTCATCTTATTCTCACACTCAACCCTCGTTTATGAAGGAGTAGAGGTGGGTGGGCCATATATATGCCGAATATTTAGTGTCGAATTTGTTCATATGAAACGTACTAAACACGAATTAAATCTAATCCGAATGTTTTTCGTTAGACGATTTTTGACCAAATTTTTTATCATATTTTACTTATATTGTGCCGATTTATATTCATATTTTTGTCGTCCCGAATTTTTTTCGTTTGTCAAATTGCTAACAAGGATCCAAAATTGCAGAAATGATAACAGTCATAAACACTTTGTATTTTGTTCTTAGCATTGACCAAATCTAGACACATGGCAAATATGAAACAATGTTTGAAAAAATCCAATCGGTACGTAACTAGGAATTTGACAAGCCAAGGTGATATTATATAACATCAAACATTGTCGATCGATCTTCATATCACTGTCACTCTCATTAGTAACCTCTACGCTAAACAAGTGTCGGCAACACCAAAAATGAGTCATGATATATAATTAGGGCACAATTTCCAACCGCGAGATTGTCTCAAGCTCTCCAGTACTGTCGTGTCCATTATTGACTGAACGGAACGCGGAAAGAAAAAAAAATTCCACGTAACACTTTCAAAGCATGAGACCGGGCTAGATCTCCGAGTAGCACAATCAAGCAAGCAACTAAAGGACGTGTGCAATTCCAAATTTTAAAAGAATGGTCGGTGGCGACATTGATTTGATTTTGAACATTAATTCTTCGTGTGCTAGCTGCATATATCGAGAGAGGAACCACAACAAAGATGGACGTCGTTTCTCGTAGGGGTGGGCACCGGTCGGATCGGGTCCAAAATCTATAGATCCGAATCGAATTCGTTTTTTGGCGGGACGGAACGGGACGGACCTTAAACTTTTTGGAACCGAATTGGATCCGATCCGTTTGAAAAGGGTCCAATCCGGGACAACCCGCGGATCCAAACTGGTCATGTACATTTTTTTTAATATATACAAAACTAGCCCTATCCAATACTATACCAGACTTCAAAAATTACTTTATACAAAAATCACTTTCCATTCTCCAGTATTACATATGAGAAAAAAAATATTTGGATTAAGTCTTTTGATAACATGTTGTAGGTTTTACATTTTACTTTTTAGTTTAGAAATTTAAGTAAAATTATTATTCTATCCCTACAAACGGACCGGACCAGGGTTCCGTTTGTTTACAAATGATGACCCGCCCTGAACCGTTAGTATGACACGATCCGTCCCGTCCCGTTCCGTTTATATTTAAAATTTCAAGAACCGATCCGTTTGGCTATTATATGATTCGTATCGGATTGGAACCGCGGATCCTCGAACCGTATGCACATCCCTAATTTCTCGTATTTAGCTAGCTAAACAAAAATGGACGTCGTTTTCGTATTTAGCTAGCTAGCTAGCTAGGAACATGTCATGCTGCTATATGGAGACCAAGTGGGTCTTTTGATTAGTGATGTTACTAGCGAGCGAGCGAGCTGCATCTTAACTGCCATTTCCTTTGTCGTTGTCAAGGGTCCAGGTGTATTTAGTTCTATGCATGCTACGACATGGAAGAATAATATATTAAAGGATTAATTATACTGACATTTTCTATCTTTTATATAGGCTTAATTGTACTTTGATACCCTCAACAATTTAGCTTTTTTAAGTTGATACTTTAATTATTATTTTTTTCAACTTTGGTATCCTAAATTTTTTTTGGACAACAATGTCCTTACCCAAAAATAAAAACTACCACTCAATCCATCTCCCCTCCCCTCCTCCAGCCCCCCCTTCCGGCCACCACCCCCGCCTCCGCCCTCGCCCCTCTCCCCGCCCGCACCCCGCCCCCCCCCCCCCCCCCCCCCCCCCGCACCCCCCCCCCCCCCCCTGCCCCTCCCCCCCCTCTCCCACTGCCCTCCTTTCCCGACTCCACCATCGCCGGAGAGGGAGGGGGGGGGGGAGGTGGTCGCCGGAGAGGGAAGGGAGGGAGGTGGTCGCCGGAGTGGGGGTGGGGGGGGAGGGAAGGGAGAAGGGGAGAGGGAAGGGATAAGGACATTTTGAAAATTTTTAAAAATTTAGGTATCAAGTTGAAAAAAATAATAGTTGAGGTATTAAGTTGTTGCGTAAAAAAGTTTATGGTATCAACTTGAAAAAACGGAATAGTTGAGGATATCTAGAGGGAAGGGATAAGGACATTTTGGAAATTTTTAAAAATTTAGGTATCAAGTTGAAAAAAATAATAGTTGAGGTATTAAGTTGTTGCGTAAAAAAGTTTATGGTATCAACTTGAAAAAACGGAATAGTTGAGGATATCTAGAGGGAAGGGATAAGGACATTTTGGAAATTTTTAAAAATTTAGGTATCAAGTTGAAAAAAATAATAGTTGAGGTATTAAGTTGTTGCGTAAAAAAGTTTATGGTATCAACTTGAAAAAGCGGAATAGTTGAGGATATCAAAGTGCAATTTAGCCTTTTATATAAGTATTATATTAACTATCCATATTCTGAAAATAATTACACTAAGCATTCATTTTCTTTACAAATTTTATTAACCGTAAGGGGGTTAGTGTTATTAGTTTCTATGAAAAATAGAAACTATAGATGGCGTCCGTATAATTAATTTCAAAGCATGAGTGGTCCGTGTAATAAGTGTAAAACATAGGAATAGTTAATGTAATTAATCCTATATTAAAATTGCTATTTTGTTGAATTTTATGAGGGTGTAGCAAAAAATGACACCAGAGAAGAAAAAAAATATGCATTTTAATTTGGGAGTATTTTTTAATTTATAACTTGATATTCTTAACTATTTCTGTTTTTTAACTTGATGTCTTAATTTTATTTATACAACTTAATATCCTTTAAAAAATGGACAAAAAATTTCAGTTCAAAACATAAAATTTCAGTTCAACTTAATATCATATTTGATTCAGTTTGATTCGATTTTCCATCTAAAGTCGAATAAGGATCATTCCTAACTAGACACCTAATGGTTCAACACGAGACGGACTAACCTACATAACATACAAACACAAATGATCTACACTTACATTAGCTCAAGCTCATATTTGATTTGACTCGTACCATGAAACATGGAGAACCCATCAATTAAGGGGGAGTGTCCATTACTCAAGGCTCAAGCTACATAACATAATTAACCAAACCATTCTTCTTAATTAATACCTAAAGTATAATCCCAGCACAGAGAGAGCATCTCGAGCCACGAGATTGACAGTGCTTACTCAGTGGGGCCCGCCACCACGGATCCTGCCACCGCCAACTCCGTATTTAACGGTCCTTTTTTTGACCGTTGGAGCGTCACTGAAGGGCACTCTCGTCATTTAAGTACCTTTCCAGAAGCCTAAAGATTCGGTTATTCCGGAACCTCATAAAGCTACAAGCACAACCTTTTCACTCTCTTCCGATAATACCCTCAAAAATAAATAAATGCCTAACATGTCCTCACATTTCCTAAAAAAGCTATCGAGTAAAAAAATCTCACTTTCATTTCCGATATTGTCCTCCTCTTCTTTATTACTGAGAAAGAGGGATAACGATGATGAAGTATATCAGAAACCGACGGCTGAGATCTCACCATCAGGAGGAAGCCAACTCTATAAAACCCCTACTTCCCCACTTTCTTCCACTTTCCTAAAGCTTCCGTCAGATCCAAACATTAACATAGAGAGAGAGAGATTACCGGTGATGGCATCGAACGGCTACAGGAGCATGTCGCTGAAGTGGTCACTGGCGTCGGCGACGGTTCTGTCGGCAGCGGTGGCGGTCCACCTCTTCTGGCCGTCGATAGTGCGGTTCGGATCGTCGGAGGTGCCGAAGATCTACTGCTCGCTGGTCTCGTGGCTGACCCCTCCGTACCTCTACTTCGTCATCAACGGCATCATCATCTCCATCGCCGCCTCGTCCCGCTTCCACAATCCCGGATCCGATAGCGACCTTCTCGGGTCCGGACCCGGACCCGAGGTCTCCGTCGCCTCCCCCATCGTCGTGAAGCGGGAGTACGTTGCTCCTCCGCTGGTGGTGCTGAAGCCGGAATACGCTGTTCCGACGGAATACGCTGTTCCTACGGAATACATTGTTCCGGCGGAATACACTTTTCCGGCGGAATACACTGTTCCGGAGGTGGTTCAGATGAAGCCGGAGTATGTTGTTCCGGCGGAGTACACTGCTCCTGCGGAGTTTTCTGCTCCGGTGGAGATGAAGACGGAGTATGTTCCTCCGGCGGAGGAGGAGAGCAAGGAGGAGGAGGAGTTCGCTATATCGAGGTCTAGCTGGACGCCGAAGAGGAGGGAATCTACGACGGGGATTCCCGCGGAATATTCCTTCCTGAAGGCGGAGAAACCTCTGGTTTCTTCGAGGCTCGGCCGCCGGAAGAGCATCAAGTCCAGTCCAGAAGGTACTAAAGAATCTTTCCCATTGTCTCCTATTTTGCATAGAACCACTCGCATCATAAAAAAGTTGTGAAGCAAATCACAAGATTTGGAGTCTCGAATATAATTAAGAGATTTACAAGTTATTAAAAGAAAAAAATTAGCCTTCTAATTTAGGTGCATTTTTTAAAATTTCGAAAAAAAAAACTCTACTTGAATGTAAGCTGTGACCATATATGATTAAGATATTTGTACAAGTACTTGAATGTATATATGTTTCCATGTTTAGGGCTGCAATCGGTCCAAGTCGAGCCAAACTTTTGTAAGCATGAGCTTGACTTTACTAGAATTAATCGAGCTCGATCTCAAGCTTGATAAGTTTTTTATTTTAGAGCTTGAGCTTAGCTTGATAAACAAGCTTGATAAACAAGCTTGATAAACACGCTCGATAAGCTCAAAATCAAGCTCGTTAAGCTTAATTTTAAACTCGCTCGGCTTTATTTCAAGCTCATTAAGCTTGATTTCAAATTTAACGAACTCGATTTCAAGCAAGTTAGGTTTGATTCACCCTTTTCGCTCCGCTTAGCCCTATCCCTCTCTAAGGGTATTTTAGTGATAGATTCTGTAGGAACTGGACGATCCTGTTTGGTCAAATACCTAGCTACAAACTCCTATATTTTTTTCTATTTCCGAACAGGTTCCTGGATGACAAGCCTCAAAGTACATGCAATAGTAACAATTTATTTATAAAAATCTAATTAAAAAGTTTCTTAAATATTAATTATTAATGACATATAAATATATAATGCACACAATTATATATATATATATATATATATATATATATATATATATATATATATATATATATATATAATTCAACAAATAACAAATGAGTTTCAAAACAAGCTCCTAAACGAGCTAGCTCGCAAGCTCATAAACGAGCCAAGTAGTTCTAAGCTTCAGCTTGGCTCATTTATTAAACGAGCTTGAAAATGAAACGAGCTTGAAAATGAAGTTTAAGCTCAGCTCGTTTACTAAATGAACGGAGCTCAAATGAGTTTTCATCGAGCCGAACTTCGAGCAGCAGCTTGGCAAATTTGCAGCCCTGTCCCTGTTACTCCCTTAACAAATTGCAAATAGCACATCTTTGGGGCCCATGTATAAGATGTTTATTATGGGATTAAAATCGAACAGCCTTCAATTTAGGCGCAATTTTTAAATTTCAAAAAGTCGTTAAAATAAGCGGTGAGGTCACCGCCAAACCAAATTATGCGGTTACCACACCGCTGCACCGCAGTGAGGTCACCGCCAAACCAAATTATGCGGTTATCACACCGCTGCCCCGAATCGGTGATCGCCCGAATCGGTGATCGGCTGGCAAACGAAACAATTTTTTGACCGTTCTCTTGTTTGTACGGTGGGTCGTATATGTCATAATAGCTGACGTTGAGGGCAATTCCGTCATTTTTGATGACAGCTGGCAGGCCGCTCGGCGTAGCGCGTCCGAAGCGGAACGAGACGCTGGAGTCCACGTGGAAGACCATAACGGACGGGCGCCCCGTCCCGCTGACGCGTCACCTGAAGAAGTCTGACACGTGGGAGACGCACCACGGCCACCTGGCACGCGCCCCGCGTGCTGACGACCCCGCTCCGGCGGAGCGTCAGGTCCGCAAGTCGGAGACGTTCGACGAGCGCAACGTGAGGAGGCCAGCGGCGGCGGACGGTTCTTCGGTTTTGACAGCCTCGGCTCGGCTGAGGAAGGAGCCGTCGCTGGGACAGGACGACCTGAACCGACGGGTCGAGGCGTTTATCAAGAAGTTCAACCAGGAGATGAGGCTGCAGAGGCAGGAGTCGTTCAATCACTATGTTGACATGATCAACCGTGGCAGTCATTAGAAAATGATGTTTTTTACTGGTAAGTACTTAAATAACCCTTGTTTTTTAAGTTGGGGATTAGGAAGGAAAAAAAAAGTGGAAGATGTTTTCGTTTGGTTTTTGCATGTTCGATTAATTTTATTTTCTTGTTTTTTTTAATGGTTTGGCTTGTATTTGTATAATTATAAATTGGGTACAGAGAAGAAGGTGCTGGTTGATGGATGACATGTATTTGTTTGATAGATGTTCATAACAATCTGTTGATGGAATTGTTTGGAAGTTTCATTTGCTACACCAAGGACTCGTTTGGTTCACTGATTTAAAAGTAAAGAAAAAATGTTTTTTTTTTCTCTTTGTTTTGGCATTCACAAATTTAAAAATATTTTTTTGACCTAGAAAAATGGAAAATAATGGTTCCTCTCAGAATTTATTTAATTTTCTTAATTTTTAGTATTTATTATAAAAAATTATGATAAATATAGTCTTGAGTTATTTATTTTACCAGTTAATTTTTTTTTTACTATGTTGACATTCATATATTTTTTCTTTTCTTTCTTATAGCATAGTGGAATAAAATCAAGGGAGTTTTTTCTTAAATATTTTTTTTGTTTACCAGACAAGAAAAATATGATAGGAATTTATTTCTCTCTATACGTGAATATACAAAAAATTAATTTTTCTTCGGTGAACTTAATTTTTCTATACGTGAATATACAAAAAAATTATTTCTTATAGCATAGTGGAATAAAATCAAGGAGTTTTTTCTTAAATATTTTTCTTTTTTAAATATTTTTCTTGTGTCTTGTTTACCATACACAAGAAAATATATGATAGGAATTTATTTCTCTCTATACGTGAATATATACAAACAAATTAATTTTCCTTCCGTGAACACGTTGCCTCACCTATGCTAATGAGCTTAACTCCAACTGTGAGATAGAAAGTTTGTGAGCTCCTCCAACTCAATTACTCAAAGTTTAACCCAGGACAAAATTCAAGCTAGCGAACAAGCTCGAACTGGCTCCATAAATCGAGCTCGACTCCGTAACTCCAACAGAACTCAAACATGCCAAGCTTCACTAGCAGCGTTAATCAGCGGTTTTATGGAATGGTGAACTTGATGTGCTACATAGAGGTCCATGGAAACAAGGGACTGTTAGGCCCATGAAAAATATGGACTTCAAAGTTTTCTTCGGATCTGGATCTGATGCGTCTATGGATGTCTACACAATGTTGGAAATTGAACACGTCCTACAAGCGCTCTGATAATGTGTCTTCTGAGACATTACCGCACCAAAAACTTATGACAACCCACATGAAATAATCAACCTCCGTCTAACGAACACTAAACACAGATAAAGACAAGTATATGGCAGTGACTACGTCACCTGAACAAATCTCAATTTATATAACTTAGATGAAATTACAAGATTGACAAAGATCAATATTGAACCATTTGTTTCAAACCCCTCACATTGCTCAAGAAGAAAATGAAAAGATTAAACTAGCAATCTCCCTAACCGAGTTGACGAACTCTTCGATAAGATCTCCTCATTCCTTGTATGACGAAGTCCTAAAAATATAGTGCGAATTTTTACTTGGATCTCCTGCGGACGACCCGAATATTAACTTTGTGTTATATTTTATATCTCCAACCTCACCCATATCTATATGATAAGAAAAGAAAATTCTTTTCGGTCATAATAGAATTTTCTAAATAAGAAACCTTAAGATAATAATCCTATTACACCTAAAATAGTCAATCAATATCCTAATTTTGATCGTGACAGGATTTAATAAATATGAAACTCTCAAATAAGAATATTATATCTAAAATAGTCCCGCACCAATATCAAATATTTAATCAGATTAGAATTTCACAAATTTTTTGTTGCTAAATTCAGACTGGACTCCAGCACTAGTGTTACTGCCGGGGCACAATTTTTCGATTGAAAATTGAGAATATGAAACAATTGTAAAAACAATGTTCCAACGCAACGCTTCTAGGAAGGTTGCGCAAGTATAACGAAGATCTAAAAAGATATCGTTATGATATTACGAGAATCTAAAAAGATTTCGTAATCACAGCAGCGAAGAAGATGACAGGCGAGAGATGGAAGATGGCCTGCTGGGGTGAATAATCATCGTTGCTCAAAGCTTTATTCGCCCTACACGAACAGCTTCCAAGAACCAGCAAGTTCGTCGGAGAACTTGGAACACTCCTGCTCTTCTGACTCCTCGGATGGACACGAACTCCTGTTCAAAAGCAATGCTGGTGCGGCGCCTTTCCTCTCTCTCGAAGACTGCTGGAATGACCAGAACTGTGTTAAAGAACACGTCTGAAATCTCTGTTTACTTGTGCTAAAGAACACTTTGTAAACTTCCTGTGGTAGCTTCTCTTTTTTTTTATTCTGTAATGAGCCTTGAGAGAGAGGATGCCTTATATAGGCCCTGCAGCAACTGGACGGTTGCCACAAAGTTAGGGACGTGGTAATAACCACCCCGAACATGTAGCAACCGCCCAAAACATGCAAACGCACGTTCTGCAGCCAACTGCGCACACCCAGCGCTCCTTGCACTCTGTGCAACAGAGCGCGCACTGAACTGCGCACACTGCGTGCACTGTGCACACTGCGCACGCAGCGCAACCAGCGCAATCCGTGCAACCCGCGTAACCCTGCGCAACCCAGCGCAACCCGAGCAACCCGCGCAACCCTGCGCAATCCAGCGCAACCCAGCGCACCCAAGCGCAACCTGAGCGCAACCTGGGCGCGCACCTGGGCAGCACAACTAGGCACGCGCAACTGGGCTTGCGCAATGTGGCTGCGCAAGTGGTTCGCGCAACGAGCGCAACTAAAGCGCACTATGCGCCTAGCGACGATGATGACGTGCTAAGTGCAAAGTGCGCCAACAAAATGCCACATTACGCCTCATGAGCCCATTTCGAGTCCGAGTCGCTAAGCCCATACGGGGCTTAGCTCCCATGGAAATGAATTTCCCAAGAGCAAAAAGCATGAATGCTTTTATTGTTGATTTAGCCTTTTTCCCATTAGAAAAATAACCCCACATGGCACACCCATGTGCACCTCCATACCACATGTGCATCTCTAAAATAGGAAAGCTATTATATAGAGATACAACTCCTTTGGTCTATCCGATGTGGGACTAAAATTCTATTTGAAATAGACCAAACTCCAACAATCCCCCACATATCTCTATATATATGGGTATAAGTGTTCCCCACAGTAACTGTCCATCATGCATTAGGAGAGATGTCGCTTACGACTTGAATCTTTCCGTGTGGGTCAAACAACAGACTATAATACAAGAATGGACTAAGCCTTGAATTCTGCATCATAGCTGAAATTCTTTCCACTCGCATAATGTAGTTACGTGTGCTTCTGGCTACACATTAAAGACCCTGTGCCAGTCTGGTTTCAGTGTATAATTTTGGGCGTCTACAAGTTTACCCTCAAGAGACGGCCTGATATCTCTTTGTCCATACACTATAGGTGAGTTCATTATAAAGAGACATGGCATGAAGCGCTTTGCGCTTCCCTTGCGGTGCTACGCCGCTATGACATGGCTTAAAGCCGATGCCTTACCCCGTACCAGGAACCTCATCGTAGTGTCATACTACTGTAGCATGAGGCAACCGCCTCTTTGTAGTGCCAAACTATCCAGCATGAAGCCTTAGGCTCCCTTGCGGTGTTACGCCGCAACGACATGGCTTGCAAGGCCGAGGCTTTATCCCTAACAGGGTACCTCATGGTGGTGTCGTGCCACAGTAACATGAGAAACTCCTCCTCTTTGTAGTGCTGACTACACCCCTCTTTATTTTTATCATACAGCATTAGGCTAACTGCCTATTTGCGGTGCTACGCCGCTGTGACTTGGCCTGCAAAGCTGAGGCTTTATCCTATTACTGGGCAGTACCCCACATATAGGAACCTCATTGTGGAGTCACCCTACCGTAGCATGGAGTTTCACTCCTTGTAGTGCTGCTCTACCGTGCCTCCTGTAAGGCACACCAGGCATTCACTCTGCCTGAGAACTCATTAAGGCAATTAAGCCAACCTTCCCACAGGAACCGTTTTCTGCAGAAAACAACAGTAGACAACAGTGGTTATAGGTCCGTAACCTCTCCATGCCCTATAGAACATGTACCCACCGTTCCTGATATTCTTCCGATTAGTGGTCCTCCCTTGAACCAAAAGCTAGATGCCTAGTAGATAAATCTTTGAACTAATAGCATAAAATTTAATGGTAGGAATACAATAATACAATATCAGAATGCCTTCAAGCCCATTTTACAAGCTGTGTCATCGACCAGCTGGCGCTTGAGGCCCTTGGTGAACGGATCCGCCAGGTTCTCCTGACTCCGAACATCAATAACTGCAATAACATCTCTCTTGATAAGTTCGTGTACTTTCCTGTGCTTCAACTGCACAGTCCTCTTCTTCCCGTTGAAGAGGTCACTTGATGCCACCGTCGCAGTCGCCTGGTTGTCGCAGTATATCGGTATTGCCGGTATCTGTGCCCCAACCACTGGAAGATCATACATGAGCTCCCGAAGCCATTCTGCTTCCTCGGCTGCGGTATCAAGTGCAAAGAACTCATATTGCATGGATGACCGCGAGAGCATAGTCTGCTTCTTCGACTTCCACGATATAGCAGCTCCACCCATTGTGAAAATGAATCCACCTGTAGACCTCTCGCTTTCCACTTCTGTGCACCAGCTGGCATCACTGAAGCCTTCCACTACCTGCGGATCTCCGCTGTAGTACAATGCATATGTCTGAGTCTTCTTGAGATATCTCATAACATCAATAACTGTAATAACATCTCTCTTGATAAGTTCGTGTACTGCCCTGTGTTTCAACCGTACAGTCCTCTTCTTTCCGTTGAAGAGGTCACTTGATGCCACCGCCGCAGTCGCCTGGTTGTCGCAGTATATCGGTATCGCCGGTATTTGCGCCCCAACCACTGGTAGATAATACATGAGCTCCCGATACCAGGTTCTCTGAGTCTTCTTGGTGAGCGGATCCGCCAGGTTCTCCTGACTCCGAACATCAATAACTGCAATAACAACTCTCTTGATAAGTTCGTGTACTGTCCTGTGCTTCAACCGTACAGTCCTCTTCTTCCCGTTGAAGAGGTCACTTGATGCCACCGCCGCAGTCGCCTGGTTGTCGCAGTATATCGGTATCGCCGGTATTTGCGCCCCAACCACTGGAAGATCATACATGAGCTCCCGAAGCCATTCTGCTTCCTCGGCTGCGATATCAAGTGCAAAGAACTCAGATTGCATGGATGACCGCGAGAGCATAGTCTGCTTCTTCGACTTCCACGATATAGCAGCTCCACCCATTGTGAAAATGAATCCACCTGTAGACCTCTTGTTTTCCACTTCTAAGCACCAGCTGGCATCACTGAAGCCTTCCACTACCTGCGGATCTCCGCTGTAGTACAGTGCATATGTCTGAGTCTTTTTGAGATATCTCATAATCCGTTTTACAGCTTTCCAGTGTTCAGCACCTGGGTTGCTCATGAAACGACTCAGCATTCCCACGGCGAAAGCTATATCAGGCCTTGTGGCAGTAGTAGCATACATCAAAATTCCTATTACGCTTGTATACTCCAGCTGCCTGACGCTCTCCCCTGAATTAGGCTTCAGCTTCAGATCACACCTGTACGGCGTATCGATCCCTGGAAGATCCCGATACCCATAACGAGTGATCATTTTCTCAATATAATGAGACTGTGACAGCGCTATTCCAGTGTCTGTCCGGATGATCTTGATCCCTAAGATCACATCAGCTTCCCCCAAGCCCTTCATACTGAACTTGCTTGAGATGAATTTCTTTGTCTTCGTGACACAGCAAATATCCGTACCTAGGATAAGCATGTCGTCCACGTACAGACAAATGATCACACCTCTTCCATCAGCGAACTTCGTGTAAACACACTTGTCCGTATCGCTGACCATGTAGCCATTTGACCTTATAACTTTGTCAAATTTCTCATGCCACATCTTGGGAGCCTGTTTAAGACCGTACAAAGATTTTACCAACTTGCAGACTTTGTCTTCAAGACCCCTGATGACAAATCCCTCTGGCTGTTGTATGTAAATCTCTTCGGTCAGCTCACCATTTAGGAAAGCCGTATTCACATCCATCTGATGTATCACCATCTTATGTATTGCTGCGAGAGCAATCAACATTCTGATGGTGGTCATCCGGGCTACTGGAGCATACGTGTCAAAATAGTCAATCCCCTGCTTCTGAGAAAACCCCTTGGCTACCAACCTAGCCTTGAACTTGTCAATAGTTCCGTCTGCTTTCATCTTCTCCTTGAAGATCCATTTGCATCCGATAGATTTCGCTCCTTCAGGAAGATCAACCAACACCCAAGTGTTATTTGAGGTGATGGAATCAATTTCATTGTCAATCGCCTCCTTCCAGAAAATTGCGTCTCTGGTCTTCATCGCCTCATCATAGGTAAGCGGATCTGCTTCCACATGATAGGTGACAAAGTCACTTCCGAAGTCCTTCGGCCTCCTTACACGCTTAGCTGACGGCTCAGCTTGTTCTGGTTCAACCGTTGTTTCAACAACAACATCTTCTTGGACCACATCATCATTGAAGACTTCAGTTTCTTGCGCACCCTCATTGTTCTCCGGAATATCCGCAAGAACAATATTCTTGTGCCGTACAAATTTGTCTTCAAAATATTCTGTGTTGCGAGATTCAATGATATGATTTGACTCTATATCAAGAAATCTCCGAGCATCACTCTTCTCGACATACCCCAAGAAGATCGTCTTAGTAGTCCTTGTCCCAAGCTTCTGAATCTTCAGATCTGAAAGCTTGACATACGCCAGACGTACCCCCACACTCGAATGACATTCAAGTTAGGTCTGACCTTGAACCAGAGTTCATGAGGAGTAACGTCTGAAGTTGCATGAGGCACTCTATTTAGAATAAAAGTGGCCGTCAATGCAGCTTCTCCCCAGTAGCACTTAGGAAGGCCAGCTGTCAACAACATTGAATTTATCATTTCTGTCAACGTCCTGTTCTTCCTCTCAGCTACTCCGTTTGATTGAGGAGAGTACGGAGCCGTAGTCTCAGTAACAATTCCATGTTCCTTACAGAACGATACAAATTCATGAGATCTGTACTCCCCACCTCGATCACTTCTTATCCTTTTGAGTTGTTGTCCAGTCTGCCGCTCAGCTTCGGCTCTGAACTCCTTGAACTTCTCGAATGCTTCGTCTTTAGCCTTCAGCAAGTAGACGAACGCATACTTTGAGAAGTCATCGATGAAGGTTATGAAATACTTCATCCCGGCCTTTGTAGAGAACTGTTTGAAGTCACAGATATCGGAGTGTACCAACTCCAGAAGATCTGTACTTCGTTTAACCCGAGGAAAGGGTTTCCTTGTGATCTTTGTTTGAGCACAAACTTCACATTTCTCTACCTTACCCCCACACTTGGAGATAAGTCCTAGACTAGACATTCTGTTTATTCATTTACAATGAACATGTCCTAGCCTATTATGCCACAACTCAAGAGTATAAGCAGAATGAGTGACTTCATTAATCACATTAATTACATTGGACTGATTTACAAGCTGAATTTTGAACATTCCTTCGGTATAAAAAGCTTTTCCGAAATATGTTCCCTTGATAGACATCAGCATCTGGCCAGCATTGATGTCCATCCTGAGGCCTGCTTTGCAGAGTAGGCCTCCTGAGATCAGGTTCTTGGCGATAGCAGGTACGTGCTTCACGCCTTGAAGCGTCAGAGACTTCCCCGAAGTCAGCTTCAACACCACCGTCCCGATCCCGAGCACTTCAGCTTGTGCCTGGTTCGCCATCATAACCACTTCAGAAGTAGGTGTATAGGTGGTGAACCACTCCTTACTGGAGCAGACATGGCAGGAGGCTCCAGTGTCTACCCACCAGTCAGAGTCAGTCCTTACTGCATCAACCTGTGCAATCATAGCAACTACGTCAGTGATCATAGATACCTTACTAGGCTCTCCTTGCTCTGATTGCTTGGTCTTTGCTTTACACTCATTCTTAAAGTGGTCCTTCTTGCCACACTTGAAGCAAGGCATTTCTGACTTTGGCTTCTTTTTCTTGATAGAAGTTCCCTTGACTTTTAGATTATCAGGGTTCTTCTTCTTGTTGTGGAAAGCCGCCTGCTTTCCCTTTGGTTCCTTGGTCTGAACCAGATTGGCGTTAGCCAATTGCTTGGACAGTGTGTCCACCTTCAGTTGAGCCCGTATCTGGTCCTCAACATAGATTTCCTGTAGGATATCTTCAAGGGTGATCTCCAACTTCTTCCTATGCATGTTTGTATAGAACTTGCTCCACCCAGCGGGGAGCTTTGAGACAATCCCTCCAACAACAAACTTGTCGGGAAGGGGCATCGCCTCGTCTTCCAGCTTCTGTCGCAGTTTCAGGAACTCCTTCACCTGCGACAGCATAGACTTTTCGTCCTCAAAGAACCACTTGTGATATTTTTCAACCATAAATATTTTACTGCGGTTCTTGTCTTCTTCGTAGAGTTTTTCTAGAGACTCCCATATGTCTCTAGCGATATTCTTCTTAGAAAAGGATTCTGCAAGGGAATCCTCCATAGCATTCAGGATAAGCAGCCTGCAAATGCTATTCTCTCTTCTCCACTTGGCCTGAAGTTTAGTAGCCGCAGAAATTGCGGCAGCAGACCCAGTATCTGGAACGGTAGGTTCCTCTTCAAGCAGCACGTGAACAACGTCTCTGAGTTGAAGAGTGAGATAAACCTTCCTCTTCCAGACTTGATAATGCTCTCCATCAAACTTCTCTAACTTACAGAAGTTAGTGTTTAGGAGTGAAGCATTAATATTTTCCATCGTAGCAATAAAGCTTTGAGATTATTATTGCCGGGGCACAATTTTTTGATGGAAAACTGAGAATATGAAACAATTGTAAAAACAATGTTCCAACGCAACGCTTCTAGGAAGGTTGCGCAAGTATAACGAAGATCTAAAAAGATATCGTTATGATATTACGAGAATCTAAAAAGATTTCGTAATCATAGCAGCGAAGAAGATGACAGGCGAGAGATGGAAGATGGCCTGCTGGGGTAAATAATTACTGTTGCTCAAAGCTTTATTCGTCCTACACGAACAGCTTCCAGGAACCAGCAAGTTCGTCGGAGAACTTGGAACACTCCTGCTCTTCTGACTCCTCGGATGGACACGAACACATGTTCAAAAGCAACGCTGGTACGGCACCTTTCCTCTCTCTCGAAGGCTGCTGGAATGACCAGAACTGTGTTAAAGAACACGTCTGAAATCTCTGTTTACTTGTGCTAAAGAACACTTTGTAAACTTCCTGTGGTAGCTTCTCTTTTTTTTTTATTAGCCTTGAGAGAGAGGATGCCTTATATAGGCCCTGCAGCAACTGGACGGTTGCCACAAAGTTAGGGACGTGGTAATAACCACCCCGAGCAACTGGACGGTTGCCACAAAGTTAGGGACGTGGTAATAACCACTTCGAACATGTAGCAACCGCCCAGAACATGCAAACGCACGTTCTGCAGTCAACTGCGCACACCCAGCGCTCCTTGCACTCTGCGCAAGAGAGCGCGCACTGAACTACGCACACTGCGCACACAGCGCAACCTGGACGCGATGCTGACGTGCTAAGTGCAAAGTGCGCCAACAAAATGCCATATTACGTCTCATGAGCCCATGAGCCCGAGCCCGAGTCCGAGTCCGAGTCGCTAAGCCCCTACGGGGCTTAGCTCCCATGAAAATGAATTTCCCAAGAGCAAAAATCATGAATACTTTTATTGTTGATTTAGCCTTTTTTCCATTAGAAAAATAATCCCACATGGCACACCCAGGTGCACCTCCACACCACATGTGCATCTCTAAAATAGGAAAACTATTATATAGAGATACAACTCCTTTGGTCTATCCGATGTGGGACTAAAATTCTATTTGAAATAGACCAAACTCCAACAACTAGTAACATATTGTTGCAATTAGTTGTAACTAGTTGATTGTGGTTATATTTCTTGGTGATCACGTGTGATCATATAAAGGGTTCAACCACCAAGAATTATTTATTTCCTCTTTCGAAAACCTCCTAGTCATTAACTAATTATAGCACCTTATTAGTATCAAAAAGCTCTTTTGATCAACAAACATTGGGTTTGTTCGAAGCAATTATATTTATTTTTAGATCTGATAAAAAAAATTAGATCATTTTTTGGCTATTTGTAAGAGCACATCAAAAGTTGATAGCGCTAGCCAAAAGCAAATTTTAATTTATTTACAAGTTTGTCATTGAAAAATTACTCAGGGCTAGCCAATATGTGAGTATATAAGCCAACTTTTTATTTTGTTTGCTCTTCTCTCTTTCCTCACAAGAAGAAGAAGAAGAACAAGAAGAAAAAGAAGAAGAACAAGAAGAACAAGAACATCAATTTTTTCAAACTTAGTTTATTTTGATTTTTTTTTCTCTTCTAATTTCTCAGATCTCTTTCTCCAAACCCTAGTTTATTTTTCTTCTTTTTGTTTGGGCACTATGAAAGAAATTTTAGTTGTAGAAGAAATTGAGTTATCAAATCTATTAATCTATTAGTCTATTAACCAATTTTTCTTTATTAATAGAAGAATTATGCATGAAATCATAGTTGTAGAAGAAACTATGAAAGAAAACCCTAGTTGTAGAAGAATTGGGTTATATCAGGACTGCCATAATTTCTGACAGTCCTAGAAGTATTGAGCACTGCCAGAAATTGTGACAGTCTTGAAATAGACTCGATGTACAACATGACTGCCACAACTGCTGGCAGTACTGTGGACTGTCAGAAATTGTGACAGTCCTGAAAGGGACATGCTCTACAGCAGAACTGCCACAATTTTTGACAGTCCTAGACATATTGAGTACTGCCAGAAATTGAGGCAGTCCTGAAAGGGACTTGTTGGTCCTGAAAGGGACTTGTTGTATATTTAGCAAGTTACTTTCAGGACTGTCACAATTTCTGGCAGTCCTAAAGTTAAAATTTTCGTCTAGAGCGTAAATGTAAATTATATCAAGTATGAAACGGTCAGAGAATGTACTCGCCTCGATTTGGTTGGAGTCGACGTGCGCGATACGAACGTGTCGACACGAGATAGGTACAATGTTATGCTCCACAGATGGTCCCAAACGACGATACGGACAGTCCCAATGAGTTCAGAATAGTCCAAATAGCCTAGTTAATATATTGGAGTCAAGAATCAATTGTGGGAGGAGAGAGTGATTTCTCTCTCCCTTGAATTGATTTATATGAATAAAGAATGGATAGCAGAGTGTTGGTATTTGAGCACCCTCCTTTTATTGAACTTTTGTAGTTAGTCAAGAGAGTTTTTTTTTCCTCTTTCATCATATTGGTTGGGGAAGAAAAAAAAATATGTTAGGGTTTATTTCAATCTTAATAATATAATGAAATATGTATTTTTAGGGTTTATTTCCATGCATTCTTTGTGAGAAAAGAAGTATTTAAGTTTTATTTTCATGCATTTCAGGGTTTATTTAATTTTTTGGGTGCCATCGAAATTGGGAATGAGAAGTAAACTAGAATTTTGATGGAGATGGTGATGATGGAAATGGTGGAGAAAAAGAAGATGAAGAAAACTAGGATTTTGATTGAGATGTGAGAATGAAAATTGTGGAGAAGAATAAGAAGAAGAAGATGGATAGAAGAAGAAAAAGAAGAAAAAGAAGAAAGATAAGGTTTTGGAAGAGAGAGTAAAATTTAGAAATGAGAATTAAATTTGGACTTTGGGGGGTGTGGGGTTTGGACAGTCCCATGCGTAGAAAATTTGGATAGCCCCAGTAAATTTTTTCTCAAACATTGACTAGCCCCAATCCTGATTACCCTATCAACTTTTGATGTACCTTTATAAATAGTCTTTTTTTAATCATCGACTAGCCATCAATGCTTTGTTTTTATTCCATTTTTAGGTCCTTCGGATCATAACCAATAATCTGGCTTTGAATATTTTTAGATCCTTCTGATCTTAGTAAGAAATGGTTTCAAATATTTTAGATCTTCGGATCTCGGCCAAAAATGTCCCATAAAGTAAAGGGTTTTTTTTTGGGAAGATTTATGAAATGCCCAAAAACTAAAAAAGTTTTATGTAAAACCCACCGCTAAAAAATTTTTCATCGCGTGCCCAGAATTAGAGAAACTTATCCAAAGCGGGTTCCAAATGACCCTTTTGCCCTTCCTTTTAATTTATTGGAAACACCCACAAAACTGCTCTTAAAAAAATGTTTCAATACTCCATCTTCTTCCATACGCTGCTCACTTTCGAATCTAGATTTTCTCCTCAAAAATCTTCAAAAACTCGTCGAAAAATTTCGGAAAGACCGGGACGAACGACAAAAGTGCTAAAACGGAGGTCCAAAAATCATTTTTTTGCGAATCTAAAATTTCGGAAGGCCATCTAACGATGAAACTGTTACTTTCAGTCTCCTCGACGATACGCTCATTTTGCGACAAACGGGACCTCGTTTCGACCTCCCAGTCAAAAGTTATGGCCCTCCAAAGTTTCAGCTAACCATAAAATGCAGGAGAATGGCATTCTCCGTCTTAATTTACACGGAGAATGGTCATTCTCCGTCTTAATTAGGACGGAGAATGACATTCTCCGTCTTAATTTACACGGAGAATGGTCATTCCAGTGTTAAAACGCAGGAGAATGACCATTCTCCGTGTTAGAAACACAGAGAATGCCATTCTCCGTGTTAAATGAAACGGAGAATGTCATTCTCCGTGTTAAATAAAACGGAGAATGGCATTCTCCGTCCTAATTAAGACGGAGAATGACCATTCTCCGTGCTAAATTAAACGGAGAATGACCATTCTCCGTCTTAATTAGGACGGAGAATGCCATTCTCCGTGTAATTTATCACGGAGAATGGTCATTCTAGTGTTAAAACGCAGGAGAATGACCATTCTCCGTGTTAGAAACACGGAGAATGCCATTCTCCGTGTTAATTAGGACGGAGAATGCCATTCTCTGTCTTAAATAAAATGGAGAATGCCATTCTCCGTCCTAATTAAGACGGAGAATGACATTCTCGGTCCTAATTAAGACGGAAACGGAGAATGTCATTCTCCGTGTTAATTAGGACGGAGAATGGCATTCTCCGTCCTAATTAAGACGGAGAATGCCATTCTCCGTCCTAATTAAGACGGAGAATGGTCATTTCCAGTGTTAAAACGTGTAATTTAGTTTTTTCAGGAATAAAGAGTTTCGTTCTTCTTTCAAAGCGATGATAATTCTTATGGAAAAGAAGAAGAAAGATCTTCTCTCCACAATTGAAGATCTGATTTCAAATGTCTCCACGATGAAGATGATGATGATGGTGATGATGATGACGAGCGATGATCTGAGTTCGACTGAAGAAAAACACACCGAACTACGAACGATCTTTGCAATCTCTGCTGAATATGAGAGCAATGGAATTCAGATTTCCCGTGAAGAAGAAGAAGACGAAAATCGCAATCCAGATCTGAGTTTTTTGAATTCAAATACATATAGATGACCAATTCGCGCGGAGGGGTAGTTTCGGTATTATAAAAATAGCAGTTTCTAGCGGGTGGCATCTAAAAGGGAATCTTGGAATATTTAACGTGAAAATACTTAATTCTGGGTATTTCATAAAACTTATCCAACGGGTGGGCATTTCATAAAAGCCCACCCCGAAATTGGGTTTCTCAGCAATTTCCAGTTTTTTTTTTAAACTTGATTTAACATCACCAGCGTTTTCGTCCTAAGAACCTCACCTACTAAAACTCGTGGGAGCTTCATGGACCCGAGACTAAGGATGTCGAGGGAGGAGCGAGACCTGTGCACACGAGTGTCGATCGGTCTGGAGGTGGACCCAACACCCAATGCTCGTGTCGTAGTCTTGTGAGCTCACATTCGACTCCTGAGAACATCCAAGTAGCTAAGACTCGATGCATGTAAGTTATTTGTGGCGAAAAATTTGTTTTCGGTTTTAATTGCATGTAGCTTTCCCGAGTTCGGATGTGATTTCCTAGATTTTATCGAGTCCTTTCACACTAGTTGCATGCTAGGACACATTGGCTATGAAGCACGTTTGATTTGCGCCACAGAATCTGATCCGACACGACGTATCAGTGTTTTCACACTCGATTTAGATTTGATATTTCGAGAAATTCTCCCCACAAATCAACACACGGGCGCGCATGCACTAAGCAATGGTATATTTGTATGTTGGCGACTTTTTTGGGGGATTATAGACGATAGATGGATCTAAATCGAGACCGAAATGGTTGAATCCTGAGGTAAATTCTTCAATTTGTCAATACAGATTCCAGAACAGTATACTAATGATATATTGTCGATATACTAACGATATACTGTCGATATATTATCTGCTCAAAACAAGACTAAGTACCGTGTTCTCTTGGGTTATCTTCTCGATTTGAATATCAATTTTGGCTACACTTTGACCAAGCCCTATACATATGTTTTATCTATTTTATAAATGCCGATTTTTCTGGATTCCAGCGTTAAGTTTTAAGAGGGGTATTTCGGTACCGGATTTGTGTTTCAAGTTATGACATGCCTTCATATTAGACACCTGCATGCACTTGTGAACTAGCCATTTTTGGTTGTTCGAATTAATTACCAGCACTTAGCGAAATCGAGTGAGTATTGTCCAGTATACAATAATGTCACGTCCCAGAACCAGAATACTGGAGAGCGGGGCAGACATAGCCAGCTACGTATATTGAAATGGAAGACCACCTCGATATACGGTCACGGCTGTCTAGAAACGTGAGGGTTTACTACAAGCCAACAGTCTCTTATGGTCATGAACAAGCCTAATGTCTCAATCACAAGTAATTAAGTAAGGTTGCAAGATGTATGATCATTAAATATACAATAATAAGGCGTCCCAAATATCACATATTCAGCTGATCATGAAGCTAGTCATTACAAAATGTTAGGACTAGCAAGAGTTAAGTCATACATGATCAACCCTAGGATTTGTCAATCATGTTTACAGTTCGTAGGCAGACAGTAAGTAAAAGTGCATCGAGCTAACAGGTGCTCGTCGGCTAAACGCCTCAAAAGAATAACTTTACAATAGAGTGAGCGAAACAAAATAGAAAACCCACTCGTAGCCCGGATTCCTTCTAGTCGCCACCATTGGGCTGGAAGCTCGGTAGATCCTCGGGAGCTGCTCCGAAATCTGGCCACACAAAACCAGCTGGGTCAACCCCAGAAAGAGCAAGTGCCACAAGGGGGCCACGAAATAAGAACAAAAGCCAGCAATCAGCACAGAAAATCTAATATTAAAACTAAAATTACGAAAACATGTCAGGATGATATACGACGAGATAACCATGGAACTATTCCGATAGCCAGGTTACAACCCGTAAACCAAATAAGGACCGGGGTTGTAACCCTTCGTCTGAACAGAACTTGGTTTTCCATCATTTATCGGCAAGATAATAATGCAAGAAATCAAGACAGGGAGCAATCTTGTACTGGATCAAGACATGGCTAGTCTGGTTATACCTCATTCAATCAATCACGGCCAAGCAGATACTACGGCTTACTACTTTAACTAACTAGGGTTATCACAGGCCTAATTACTAATAAGATGCAATGAGATGATTCCACAGCCACAAGCCCTGCAGACCATCCAGGTTACCCAGGACGAAAGATTAGGGTTGAATTCAGGTGGGTACATCGTCCAGGAGACGCATGTACCCTTAGGTGACTTAGAGGGTGTCACGCCCCAGAACCAGAATACTGGAGAGCGGGGGCAGACATAGCCAGCTGCGTATATGAAATGGAATCCATCTCGCTATACGGTCACGGCTGTCTAGATACATGAGGGTTTATCTACAATCCAACAGTCTCTTAAGGTCATGAACAAGCCTAGTGTCTCAATCATAAGCAAGTAAGTAAAAGTTACAAGATGTATGATCATTAAATATACAATAATAAGGCGTCCCAAATATTACATATTCAGCTGATCATGAAGCTAGTCGTACAAAATGTCAGGACTAGCAAGAGTTTAGTCATACATGATCAACCCTAGGATCTGTTAATCATGTTACAGCCCGTAGGCAGACAGTAAGTAAGTGCAATCGAGCTAAACAGTTGCTCGTCGGCTAAACGCCTCAAAAGAATTTTTTTTTTTTTACAATAGAGTGGGAGAGCCAAAAATAACCCACTCGTTGCCAGGATTCCGTCTAGTAGCCACCATCTGGCTGGAAGGTCGGTAGACCCTCTGGAGCTGCTCCGAAATCTGGCCACACAAAACCAGCTGGGTCAGACCCCAGAAAGAGCAAGTGCCACAAAGGAGCTTCACTTAAGAACTAAAACCAGCAATCAGCACAGGAATATAAATAATATAATAAAAGACAGAAAATATAAATAACTGGTAAAACTGGAAATAAGAAAAACATGCCAGGATGATATACGACGAGATAACCATGGAACTATTCAGATAGCTAGGTTACAACCCGTAAACCAAACAAGGACCGGGGTTGTAACCCTTCGTCTGAACGGAGCTTGGTTTTTCACCATTTATCGAGAAAATAAATACAAGCATGCTGGTCATGTAACAGTCTGGAACAAGATCAGGGCAAGACTAGACTTGTTAGACTCCATCCAATCATTTCACGGCCAAGCAAGACCTACGGCTTGATACTTTAACTAACTAGGGTTATCACAGTCCTAGTTACTAACAAGATGCAGTGAGATTATTCCACAGCCACAAGCCCTGCAGACCATCCAGGTTACCCAGGTCGAAAGATTAGGGTTGAATTCAGGTGGGTACATCGTCCAGGAAACGCATGTACCCTTAGGTAGCTTGAAGGGTGCAACACATGACAGTGTGCTGGAAATGTGCCCTACTCGACGGTAGGCTACAGATCCCAAGCGCGCCCAGGTAACGGGATTGCCTGTAGCTGGGAGATCTCTTCATGACTAATGTATTAATCTAGTTGTTAACCTTAGTCCATTTTAGTAGGTACTCCTGACCGTGGTACTCAGGAGTCCCATCCTAGACATGATGCAAGACAGGACTGGTTTATTTATACAAGCACAATCACCCACGGTGTCCAGGTTATTATACAGGTCATGTCATGTCAGGTAGCCGTCGTAACAGCTTATCAAGATATAACATGTCAGGTTTATCATATCAAGTGTACGAGTCAGGAGTGCGCCACGACGGACCACTATCCGGTCATGTCAGGTCATTATGTCAGGAGTGCACCACTACGGGTCACTATCGTGTCATGCTCAGGTATCATTTCCAAACATATCAAGTAAATTCGGGAAATATCAAGTTCAGGTCAAAAGGCGTAAGAATATAAAATGGACGTAAAATATCTAATAAAATATCAATATACAGGGCTATAGAAGATCAAGGGTAATCAGGCTACGCTCAAACCAGGCTATGCTCAGGCTAGCGTACGCTCAAGCTAGCGTACGCTCAGGTCTGCGTACCAAAGGATCCATACACTTCCAATGGAAAGCGTATGCAAGGGTCAGCGTACACAAGGGCACGCTCAAGCTACAGGTCAGCGTACGCTCAAGCTAGCGTACGAAAGGAGCCAGCGTACGCCTTGCTCGCTTAAGCTAGCGTATGCTCAAGACACGCTGCCAACAGACAGCGTATCAAGGTGAGCGTACGCTCGCTAAAGAGCAGCGTACGAAGGCTAGCGTACGCTCGCTAAAGAGCAGCGTACGAAGGCTAGCGTACGCTCGCTAAAGAGCAGCGTACGAAGGCTAGCGTACGCTCGCTAAAGAGCAGCGTACAGCTCAGTGGCATAAGCTAAAAAGCTAGCTTACTGCTCACTGTCTTCTCCAAAGGGCAAGAACAACAAGAACTCCAAGAACTCCATGGATGGAACCCAAAACTCCAAATGCTCATAACTTGGTCAAAACAAGTCCGAATCCAACTTTCCAAAGGTCAAAATTGGGTAGAAAGAAATTCTCTAAAACATGGAACCATCAAAACTTTAAAACAAGCAAGTTTGATAGATCAAAATACCAAAAATCCGAAAATAGCAAAACTCTAGATCTACAAGAATTAAAGCCTCAAAATGAAAAATGATAAGTTCTAATGTGGTTTAGAATCATGAGAAGAAGCTAATGGAACCATAAAAATGAGTTCTCTTGTGGAAGCAAGTTGCACTTGCCTATGGGTTGGGGAGTTGTGGGGAGGAAGGAAGAAGAAGAAGAAGAAATAAATGAGAGTTATGGAGGAGAGAGAAGGTTGGTGAGGAAATAAATATCATGGGTTGGTGGTAGGTAGGGGGTTCACCTTGGTCCATGATGGACCAAGCAACCAGCCGGCCAAACCAAGCCAACCCAACCCGAGAGTTAAACCAAGCCAAGAAAACTAAACAAGGAACAATACAAGAAAATACGTACACGTATTTCCAAAATACGTAATACGAACAACAGGCATTACAACTCTACCCACCTTAAAAGAATTCCGTCCTCGGAATTTAATCAAGGGGCTAGAGGGGCAAGAACAAGCTATATTAATCACATGCAAGCTATAACTAGGCAGACAATCACTCATTCAAGCAAGGAATCGAAGGCATGAGGCATAAGAAAGACATTATACCTCACGAGTCAAACAATTCGGGATATCGCGATCGGATGTCATCCTCGCGCTCCCACGTTGACTCCCCCAAAGAGTGATGACCCCAAGCAACTCGGACTAACTTGATAGTCTTGTTCTTGAGGATCTTCTCTCTCCGGTCCAATATAGACACGGGCCTCTCCTCATACGAAAGGTTGGTACCAACAACCAATTCCGAATGATCCAGGATGTGGCTCGGGTCCGGGATATACCGTCGTAATTGGGATACATGGAACACGTCATGCACCTCGCTTAGCGACGGTGGAAGAGCGAGACGATAGGATACATCTCCTACTCGCTCCAGAATGTCAAACGGTCCTATATACCTAGGACTAAGCTTGCCCCATACGCCGAAACGAATGACGCCACGGTTAGGCGAAATCCTCAGGAATACATGATCGCCGACCGAAAACTCGAGAGGGCGCCGATGAGAATCGGCCCAATGGCGCTAGCGATCTTGGGCAACTCGAAGATGATCTCTGACTCGCCTGACCACTTCAACTGTCTGGGCAATCATCTCTGGACCGAGCATCCGTCTCTCTCCAACATCATCCCAAGCTAGCGGGGATCTGCACTTCCTACCATACAGTGCCTCGAACGGTGCCATCTGGATACTGGCCTGGAAACTATTGTTGTATAAGAATTCCACCAGGTGCAAATGATCTTCCCATGAACCACCGAAGTCAAGTGTGCAAGACCGCAATATGTCTTCAAGAGTCTGGATCGTGCGCTCCGACTGGCCATCTGTCTGCGGATGATATGCTGAACTGAACTGGAGACGAGTCCCCAAACTCTCTTGCAAGCTACGCCAAAAGTGCGACATAAATCTTGAATCTCGGTCTGAGGTGATACTGACTGGCACTCCGTGCAACCTGACAATCTGCCTGAGGTACATCTCTGCTAACTGAGCCGTCGACTGACCAACTCTGAATGGAAGAAAGTGAGCCACTTTCGTGAGCCGATCAACTATAACCCAGATAGCATCTCTACCAGCTGGGGATCTAGGTAATCCAGTCACAAAATCCATGGTCACATGCTCCCACTTCCATTCTGGAATCGGCAAGGGCTGAAGAAGTCCTGCTGGCCTCTGATGTTCAGCCTTAACTTGTTGGCAAACCAAACACCGAGAGACAAACCGAGCTATCTCCCGCTTCATGCCATTCTACCAGAAATGCTGTCGGATATCACGGTACATCTTCGTACTGCCAGGATGGATGGAATACTGAGAACTGTGCGCCTCTGACATGATCTCCTGTCTGATATCTCCATTGGGTACACAAAGACGCTTACCATGTCGAAGTGTACCATCCTCATGAATACATAACTCTGGTCTTCGTCCTGCCTTGCACTCTGCTCTGAGTCGCTGAAGCTTGAAATCTGTCGACTACGCCATCCGGATCCTCTCGACTATAGTAGACTGAACTTGCATACTGGCCATCAAGGCCACACTGGAAGGGAGAATAACTTCAATACCAATCTTCTGAAGATCTGCTAACAGCTCTGGTTACGCTGTTAGAAAATAAACTCCCGCTCTCCTGCTCAATGCATCTGCTACGACATTGGCCTTCCCAGGATGATACTGCAAGCTGACATCATAATCCACAAGAAGCTCCAGCCACCTCCTCTGACGCATGTTAAGATCCTTCTGGGTGAAAACATACTTCAGGCTCTTGTGGTCGGTGAAAATCTCCACCCTATCTCCATACAAATAGTGCCTCCACAACTTAAGTGCAAACACTACTGCTGCCAGCTCCAAGTCATGGGTTGGGTAATTCCTCTCATGATCACGAAGTTGTCGTGAAGCATAAGCTATTACCTTTCCATGCTGCATCAGAACACATCCTAAACCTCTGCCTGAAGCATCACAGTACACTGAGAATCCCCCGGTTCCATCTGGAAGCGTGAGAATAGGAGCTGTTATCAGGCCTCGCTTCAACTGCTCAAAAGAACTCTGACACTCTGCTGTCCAAGCAAACTGCGCATCCTTGCGGGTCAACTGCGTCAATGGCGCTGAAATTTGAGCAAAATCCGAAACAAACTGCCGGTAGTAGCCGGCCAATCCAAGAAAACTACGAACCTCTGCAACTGTGCTGGGCACTGACCATGACTCAATAGCCACAATCTTCTGGGGATCCACTTCTACTCCTCCTCGAGTGATGATATAACCCAAGTACGAAATGCGATCGAGCCAGAACTCGCATTTACTGAACTTGGCATATAACTGGTGCTCCCTGAGAATCTGAAGAACTATACGGAGATGCTGCTCATGCTCTGCCTCACTCTTGCTGTAGACCAGAATGTCGTCTAGGAATACGATCACAAACTGATCCAAGTAAGGCATGAAGATGCGATTCATGAGGTCCATGAATACTGCCGGCGCATTGGTTGCTCCAAAAGGCATAACAAGGAACTCCCAATGCCCATATCTCGATCTAAAAGCCGTCTTCGGGATGTCCTGCTCTCTGACTCTGATCTGATGATAACCTGAGCGCAAATCAATCTTCGAGAATACGGAAGCCCCTTTGAGTTGATCAAACAAGTCATCTATCCTCGGAAGAGGATATCTGTTCTTGATTGTCACTGAGTTCAAGGTACGATAATCAACACATAACCTGGACGTACCATCCTTCTTTTTCACAAGAAGCATCGGGGCTCCCCAAGGCGATCCACTAGCACGAATGAATCCCTTGGTTCTGAGTTCTTCAATCATCTTATACAATATCTCTAATTCTGACGGTGCCATCCTGAAGACTCTCTCTGATACTGGGGCTATCCCGGGAATCAAGTCTATAGTGAACTCGATCTCCCGCTCCGGAGGCATACCTGGAAGCTCTTCTGAAAAAACATCTGGGAACTCATCCACTATCCTGGGCAACTGAACTGCTGCTACTGCCATCCGCAATATCGGAGGAGAAGGCTCAACTTCACCTCGAGAGAAAGAAAACTCCGGCTCTCCTGGAATGCTAAAAACAACCCTGCCGATATGGCAGTCTATCCTAGCATACTGGTTCCTCAACCAATCCATCCCTAGGACCACATCATAATCGGCCATCGGGAACTCTATCAATCTAGCGGGGAATTCTCTACCGCTAACTACGATCCGACACGAGAAAAATACTCTATCTACTCCCACAAGTCCGTTACCAGTAAGTATATTAAGCCTTACTGATAATGACTCGGGCTCCAATCCTACCCGTGTCGTGAATCGTGCAGACATAAATGAATGCGATGCACCAGAATCAAATAAAGCTGAAGCTGGAAAGGAGTTGACGAGAATAGTACCTGCCACTACCTCTTCTGGTGCCAATCCTTCCTCCACGGTCATCATCATGGCCTGACCATGCCCTCGGGGTGCTGGTCCCCTCTGCTGATATCCTCGCTGCCTATTCTGACTCAAGGCCTGGGCTTGCGCATACTGCTGGGGGTTCTGCTGCTGGAACACTTGGGTCTGAGGCGGCAAAGGCCTCATCAATGGATACTGCTGCTGCTGCTGGACTGGTGCTGGTCCTCTTACCGAAGAGCTAGAAAGGTTGGATGATGATGAACCACCCCTATTCGGGCAGGATCCAACCCTATGGTCTGCTGCTCCACAAACCAGACACAATCCCTGTGCTCTACGACACTCTGCCACCACATGGCCTGGCTTTCCACAATGAGAACATCCCACTGCGAAAGACTGCTTCTGCTTCTGCTGCTGCTGAGGGTACATCGGAGTGGAATGCTGAACCGACGTCACTGAGGCCGCTCGCCTCGGAGCTCCAATAGTCAAAGCCCTGGCTGCCGGGGCTGGTGCTGAAGACTGATTCATCTGGCCGTGAGATCTCTTCCGACCTCCGGCCCTATCCACAATCCTCTGGGAGGTATACTCATGCCTCCGGACTGCTCTCAAAACTGCATCAAAAGTCTGATGCTCAAACGGCTCAACCGCCAACAAGATCTCCAGGTGAAGTCCCTGCTGGAACCGCTGGGCTCGATCATACTCGATCGCCACCAAGGTGGGAGCAAACCGACTAAGTCTGAAAAACTCGGCCGCATATCCGTCGACCGTCCTGCCTCCTTGCTTCAGATTGGTGAACCTCGTCTGTAGATCGTACCGAGCTATAGCATCAAAATACTTGGTCTGGAATCTCTCCCGGAATACTACCCAAGCAATGGGGGCTGCTAATCCAACGGCCTGCGCTGCCCACCAGCTGCGGGCAAGATCTAACAACTGCAGACACACAACGGCCACCTTCTCATTCTCTGGAGTCCTGGCTGCTTCGAGAATCACCTCAGTGTCCTGAAGCCAAGCATCTGCTGCGATAGCATCTTCACTACCGTCGAAGAAGGGAGGGTTCAAGCGCTTAAAGCTGTTGGCAGCGCTGTTACCCTGATGACCACCCCGGGTCAAAGCATCCGTCACTGCCTGGTGCAAGGCATCTCCACGCCGGTCTTGGGAAGCTATCAAGGTCCTGACGAGTCCTACCAAAGTGTCGTCATCATGTTCTACAGGTTGAACTGGCTGAACTGGTGGCTCTCCGCCAGAAGGCACGACTCTGGAGGCTACTCCGGAATGCTGGGCTTGATCTCCAGGTTGCCGCTGGTCCGCGGAAGGTGCTCCGCCTTGCTGATCGACCGGGTCAGGTACTATGCCGCTGAAGAAGACGACATAGAAAACAATAAGGAAGGACCAGGACAGACCAACGATGCAAGCAGGTGATCAGGACAAGAATCCAGGGATTCATAGGATACGAGCGGAGATCAAGGACGAATACTGATTGAGACATCTATTCAGTAAACCCTCACATATCTTGATTTACAAGACCTGCATGGGCCACCACTTAAACCATGTCACGCCCCAGAACCAGAATACTGGAGAGCGGGGGCAGACATAGCCAGCTACGTATATGAAATGGAATCCATCTCGCTATACGGTCACGGCTGTCTAGATACATGAGGGTTTATCTACAATCCAACAGTCTCTTAAGGTCATGAACAAGCCTAGTGTCTCAATCATAAGCAAGTAAGTAAAAGTTACAAGATGTATGATCATTAAATATACAATAATAAGGCGTCCCAAATATTACATATTCAGCTGATCATGAAGCTAGTCGTACAAAATGTCAGGACTAGCAAGAGTTTAGTCATACATGATCAACCCTAGGATCTGTTAATCATGTTACAGCCCGTAGGCAGACAGTAAGTAAGTGCAATCGAGCTAAACAGTTGCTCGTCGGCTAAACGCCTCAAAAGAATATATTTTTTTACAATAGAGTGGGAGAGCCAAAAATAACCCACTCGTTGCCAGGGTTCCGTCTAGTGGCCACCATCTGGCTGGAAGGTCGGTAGACCCTCTGGAGCTGCTCCGAAATCTGGCCACACAAAACCAGCTGGGTCAGACCCCAGAAAGAGCAAGTGCCACAAAGGAGCTTCACTTAAGAACTAAAACCAGCAATCAGCACAGGAATATAAATAATATAATAAAAGACAGAAAATATAAATAACTGGTAAAACTGGAAATAAGAAAAACATGCCAGGATGATATACGACGAGATAACCATGGAACTATTCAGATAGCTAGGTTACAACCCGTAAACCAAACAAGGACCGGGGTTGTAACCCTTCGTCTGAACGGAGCTTGGTTTTTCACCATTTATCGAGAAAATAAATACAAGCATGCTGGTCATGTAACAGTCTGGAACAAGATCAGGGCAAGACTAGACTTGTTAGACTCCATCCAATCATTTCACGGCCAAGCAAGACCTACGGCTTGATACTTTAACTAACTAGGGTTATCACAGTCCTAGTTACTAACAAGATGCAGTGAGATTATTCTACAGCCACAAGCCCTGCAGACCATCCAGGTTACCCAGGTCGAAAGATTAGGGTTAAATTCCGGTGGGTACATCGTCCAGGAAACGCATGTACCCTTAGGTAGCTTGAAGGGTGCAACACATGACAGTGTGCTGGAAATGTGCCCTACTCGACGGCAGGCTACAGATCCCAAGAGCGCCCAGGTAACGGGATTGCCTGTAGCTGGGAGATCTCTTCATGACTAATGTATTAATCTAGTTGTTAACCTTAGTCCATTTTAGTAGGTACTCCTGACCGTGGTACTCAGGAGTCCCATCCTAGACATGATGCAAGACAGGACTGGTTTATTTATACAAGCACAATCACCCACGGTGTCCAGGTTATTATACAGGTCATGTCATGTCAGGCAGCCGTCGTAACAGCTTATCAAGATATAACATGTCAGGTTTATCATGTCAAGTGTACGAGTCAGGAGTGCGCCACGACGGGCCACTATCCGGTCATGTCAGGTCATTATGTCAGGAGTGCACCACTACGGGTCACTATCGTGTCATGCTCAGGTATCATTTCCAAACATATCAAGTAAATTCGGGAAATATCAAGTTCAGGTCAAAAGGCGTAAGGATATAAAATGGACGTAAAATATCTAATAAAATATCAATATACAGGGCTATAGAAGATCAAGGGTAATCAGGCTACGCTCAAACCAGGCTATGCTCAGGCTAGCGTACGCTCAGGCTAGCGTACGCTCAGGTCTGCGTACCAAAGGATCCATACACTTCCAATGGAAAGCGTATGCAAGGGTCAGCGTACACAAGGGCACGCTCAAGCTACAGGTCAGCGTACGCTCAAGCTAGCGTACGAAAGGAGCCAGCGTACGCCTTGCTCGCTTAAGCTAGCGTATGCTCAAGACACGCTGCCAACAGGCAGCGTATCAAGGTGAGCGTACGCTCACTAAAGAGCAGCGTACGAAGGCTAGCGTACGCTCGCTAAAGAGCAGCGTACGAAGGCTAGCGTACGCTCGCTAAAGAGCAGCGTACGAAGGCTAGCGTACGCTCGCTAAAGAGCAGTGTACAGCTCAGTGGCATAAGCTAAAAAGCTAGCTTACTGCTCACTGTCTTCTCCAAAGGGCAAGAACAACAAGAACTCCAAGAACTCCATGGATGGAACCCAAAACTCCAAATGCTCATAACTTGGTCAAAACAAGTCCGAATCCAACTTTCCAAAGGTCAAAATTGGGTAGAAAGAAATTCTCTAAAACATGGAACCATCAAAACTTTAAAACAAGCAAGTTTGATAGATCAAAATACCAAAAATCCGAAAATAGCAAAACTCTAGATCTACAAGAATTAAAGCCTCAAAATGAAAAATGATAAGTTCTAATGTGGTTTAGAATCATGAGAAGAAGCTAATGGAACCATAAAAATGAGTTCTCTTGTGGAAGCAAGTTGCACTTGCCTATGGGTTGGGGAGTTGTGGGGAGGAAGGAAGAAGAAGAAGAAGAAATAAATGAGAGTTATGGAGGAGAGAGAAGGTTGGTGGGGAAATAAATATCATGGGTTGGTGGTAGGTAGGGGGTTCACCTTGGTCCATGATGGACCAAGCAACCAGCCGGCCAAACCAAGCCAACCCAACCCGAGAGTTAAACCAAGCCAAGAAAACTAAACAAGGAACAATACAAGAAAATACGTACACGTATTTCCAAAATACGTAATACGAACAACAGGCATTACAACTCTACCCACCTTAAAAGAATTCCGTCCTCGGAATTTAATCAAGGGGCTAGAGGGGCAAGAACAAGCTATATTAATCACATGCAAGCTATAACTAGGCAGACAATCACTCATTCAAGCAAGGAATCGAAGGCATGAGGCATAAGAAAGACATTATACCTCACGAGTCAAACAATTCGGGATATCGCGATCGGATGTCATCCTCGCGCTCCCACGTTGACTCCCCCAAAGAGTGATGACCCCAAGCAACTCGGACTAACTTGATAGTCTTGTTCTTGAGGATCTTCTCTCTCCGGTCCAATATAGACACGGGCCTCTCCTCATACGAAAGGTTGGTACCAACAACCAATTCCGAATGATCCAGGATGTGGCTCGGGTCCGGGATATACCGTCGTAATTGGGATACATGGAACACGTCATGCACCTCGCTTAGCGACGGTGGAAGAGCGAGACGATAGGATACATCTCCTACTCGCTCCAGAATGTCAAACGGTCCTATATACCTAGGACTAAGCTTGCCCCATACGCCGAAACGAATGACGCCACGGTTAGGCGAAATCCTCAGGAATACATGATCGTCGACCGAAAACTCGAGAGGGCGCCGATGAGAATCGGCCCAATGGCGCTAGCGATCTTGGGCAACTCGAAGATGATCTCTGACTCGCCTGACCACTTCAACTGTCTGGGCAATCATCTCTGGACCGAGCATCTGTCTCTCTCCAACATCATCCCAAGCTAGCGGGGATCTGCACTTCCTACCATACAGTGCCTCGAACGGTGCCATCTGGATACTGGCCTGGAAACTATTGTTGTATAAGAATTCCACCAGGTGCAAATGATCTTCCCATGAACCACCGAAGTCAAGTGTGCAAGACCGCAATATGTCTTCAAGAGTCTGGATCGTGCGCTCCGACTGGCCATCTGTCTGCGGATGATATGCTGAACTGAACTGGAGACGAGTCCCCAAACTCTCTTGCAAGCTACGCCAAAAGTACGACATAAATCTTGAATCTCGGTCTGAGGTGATACTGACTGGCACTCCGTGCAACCTGACAATCTGCCTGAGGTACATCTCTGCTAACTGAGCCGTCGACTGACCAACTCTGAATGGAAGAAAGTGAGCCACTTTCGTGAGCCGATCAACTATAACCCAGATAGCATCTCTACCAGCTGGGGATCTAGGTAATCCAGTCACAAAATCCATGGTCACATGCTCCCACTTCCATTCTGGAATCGGCAAGGGCTGAAGAAGTCCTGCTGGCCTCTGATGTTCAGCCTTAACTTGTTGGCAAACCAAACACCGAGAGACAAACCGAGCTATCTCCCGCTTCATGCCATTCTACCAGAAATGCTGTCGGATATCACGGTACATCTTCGTACTGCCAGGATGGATGGAATACTGAGAACTGTGCGCCTCTGACATGATCTCCTGTCTGATATCTCCATTGGGTACACAAAGACGCTTACCATGTCGAAGTGTACCATCCTCATGAATACATAACTCTGGTCTTCGTCCTGCCTTGCACTCTGCTCTGAGTCGCTGAAGCTTGAAATCTGTCGACTACGCCATCCGGATCCTCTCGACTATAGTAGACTGAACTTGCATACTGGCCATCAAGGCCACACTGGAAGGGAGAATAACTTCAATACCAATCTTCTGAAGATCTGCTAACAGCTCTGGTTACGCTGTTAGAAAATAAACTCCCGCTCTCCTGCTCAATGCATCTGCTACGACATTGGCCTTCCCAGGATGATACTGCAAGCTGACATCATAATCCACAAGAAGCTCCAGCCACCTCCTCTGACGCATGTTAAGATCCTTCTGGGTGAAAACATACTTCAGGCTCTTGTGGTCGGTGAAAATCTCCACCCTATCTCCATACAAATAGTGCCTCCACAACTTAAGTGCAAACACTACTGCTGCCAGCTCCAAGTCATGGGTTGGGTAATTCCTCTCATGATCACGAAGTTGTCGTGAAGCATAAGCTATTACCTTCCCATGCTGCATCAGAACACATCCTAAACCTCTGCCTGAAGCATCACAGTACACTGAGAATCCCCCGGTTCCATCTGGAAGCGTGAGAATAGGAGCTGTTATCAGGCCTCGCTTCAACTGCTCAAAAGAACTCTGACACTCTGCTGTCCAAGCAAACTGCGCATCCTTGCGGGTCAACTGCGTCAATGGCGCTGAAATTTGAGCAAAATCCGAAACAAACTGCCGGTAGTAGCCGGCCAATCCAAGAAAACTACGAACCTCTGCAACTGTGCTGGGCACTGACCATGACTCAATAGCCACAATCTTCTGGGGATCCACTTCTACTCCTCCTCGAGTGATGATATGACCCAAGTACGAAATGCGATCGAGCCAGAACTCGCATTTACTGAACTTGGCATATAACTGGTGCTCCCTGAGAATCTGAAGAACTATACGGAGATGCTGCTCATGCTCTGCCTCACTCTTGCTGTAGACCAGAATGTCGTCTAGGAATACGATCACAAACTGATCCAAGTAAGGCATGAAGATGCGATTCATGAGGTCCATGAATACTGCCGGCGCATTGGTTGCTCCAAAAGGCATAACAAGGAACTCCCAATGCCCATATCTCGATCTAAAAGCCGTCTTCGGGATGTCCTGCTCTCTGACTCTGATCTGATGATAACCTGAGCGCAAATCAATCTTCGAGAATACGGAAGCCCCTTCGAGTTGATCAAACAAGTCATCTATCCTCGGAAGAGGATATCTGTTCTTGATTGTCACTGAGTTCAAGGTACGATAATCAATACATAACCTGGACGTACCATCCTTCTTTTTTACAAGAAGCATCGGGGCTCCCCAAGGCGATCCACTAGCACGAATGAATCCCTTGGTTCTGAGTTCTTCAATCATCTTATACAATATCTCTAATTCTGACGGTGCCATCCTGAAGACTCTCTCTGATACTGGGGCTATCCCGGGAATCAAGTCTATAGTGAACTCGATCTCCCGCTCCGGAGGCATACCTGGAAGCTCTTCTGAAAAAACATCTGGGAACTCATCCACTATCCTGGGCAACTGAACTGCTGCTACTGCCATCCGCAATATCGGAGGAGAAGGCTCAACTTCACCTCGAGAGAAAGAAAACTCCGGCTCTCCTGGAATGCTAAAAACAACCCTGCCGATATGGCAGTCTATCCTAGCATACTGGTTCCTCAACCAATCCATCCCTAGGACCACATCATAATCGGCCATCGGGAACTCTATCAATCTAGCGGGGAATTCTCTACCGCTAACTACGATCCGACACGAGAAAAATACTCTATCTACTCCCACAAGTCCGTTACCAGTAAGTATATTAAGCCTTACTGATAATGACTCGGGCTCCAATCCTACCCGTGTCGTGAATCGTGCAGACATAAATGAATGCGATGCACCAGAATCAAATAAAGCTGAAGCTGGAAAGGAGTTGACGAGAATAGTACCTGCCACTACCTCTTCTGGTGCCAATCCTTCCTCCACGGTCATCATCATGGCCTGACCATGCCCTCGGGGTGCTGGTCCCCTCTGCTGATATCCTCGCTGCCTATTCTGACTCAAGGCCTGGGCTTGCGCATACTGCTGGGGGTTCTGCTGCTGGAACACTTGGGTCTGAGGCGGCAAAGGCCTCATCAATGGATACTGCTGCTGCTGCTGGACTGGTGCTGGTCCTCTTACCGAAGAGCTAGAAAGGTTGGATGATGATGAACCACCCCTATTCGGGCAGGATCCAACCCTATGGTCTGCTGCTCCACAAACCAGACACAATCCCTGTGCTCTACGACACTCTGCCACCACATGGCCTGGCTTTCCACAATGAGAACATCCCACTGCGAAAGACTGCTTCTGCTTCTGCTGCTGCTGAGGGTACATCGGAGTGGAATGCTGAACCGACGTCACTGAGGCCGCTCGCCTCGGAGCTCCAATAGTCAAAGCCCTGGCTGCCGGGGCTGGTGCTGAAGACTGATTCATCTGGCCGTGAGATCTCTTCCGACCTCCGGCCCTATCCACAATCCTCTGGGAGGTATACTCATGCCTCCGGACTGCTCTCAAAACTGCATCAAAAGTCTGATGCTCAAACGGCTCAACCGCCAACAAGATCTCCAGGTGAAGTCCCTGCTGGAACCGCTGGGCTCGATCATACTCGATCGCCACCAAGGTGGGAGCAAACCGACTAAGTCTGAAAAACTCGGCCGCATATCCGTCGACCGTCCTGCCTCCTTGCTTCAGATTGGTGAACCTCGTCTGTAGATCGTACCGAGCTATAGCATCAAAATACTTGGTCTGGAATCTCTCCCGGAATACTACCCAAGCAATGGGGGCTGCTAATCCAACGGCCTGTGCTGCCCACCAGCTGCGGGCAAGATCTAACAACTGCAGACGCACAACGGCCACCTTCTCATTCTCTGGAGTCCTGGCTGCTTCGAGAATCACCTCAGTGTCCTGAAGCCAAGCATCTGCTGCGATAGCATCTTCACTACCGTCGAAGAAGGGAGGGTTCAAGCGCTTAAAGCTGTTGGCAGCGCTGTTACCCTGATGACCACCCCGGGTCAAAGCATCCGTCACTGCCTGGTGCAAGGCATCTCCACGCCGGTCTTGGGAAGCTATCAAGGTCCTGACGAGTCCTACCAAAGTGTCGTCATCATGTTCTACAGGTTGAACTGGCTGAACTGGTGGCTCTCCGCCAGAAGGCACGACTCTGGAGGCTACTCCGGAATGCTGGGCTTGATCTCCAGGTTGCTGCTGGTCCGCGGAAGGTGCTCCGCCTTGCTGATCGACCGGGTCAGGTACTATGCCGCTGAAGAAGACGACATAGAAAACAATAAGGAAGGACCAGGACAGACCAACGATGCAAGCAGGTGATCAGGACAAGAATCCAGGGATTCATAGGATACGAGCGGAGATCAAGGACGAATACTGATTGAGACATCTATTCAGTAAACCCTCACATATCTTGATTTACAAGACCTGCATGGGCCACCACTTAAACCATGTCACGCCCCAGAACCAGAATACTGGAGAGCGGGGGCAGACATAGCCAGCTACGTATATGAAATGGAATCCATCTCGCTATACGGTCACGGCTGTCTAGATACATGAGGGTTTATCTACAATCCAACAGTCTCTTAAGGTCATGAACAAGCCTAGTGTCTCAATCATAAGCAAGTAAGTAAAAGTTACAAGATGTATGATCATTAAATATACAATAATAAGGCGTCCCAAATATTACATATTCAGCTGATCATGAAGCTAGTCGTACAAAATGTCAGGACTAGCAAGAGTTTAGTCATACATGATCAACCCTAGGATCTGTTAATCATGTTACAGCCCGTAGGCAGACAGTAAGTAAGTGCAATCGAGCTAAACAGTTGCTCGTCGGCTAAACGCCTCAAAAGAATATATTTTTTTACAATAGAGTGGGAGAGCCAAAAATAACCCACTCGTTGCCAGGGTTCCGTCTAGTGGCCACCATCTGGCTGGAAGGTCGGTAGACCCTCTGGAGCTGCTCCGAAATCTGGCCACACAAAACCAGCTGGGTCAGACCCCAGAAAGAGCAAGTGCCACAAAGGAGCTTCACTTAAGAACTAAAACCAGCAATCAGCACAGGAATATAAATAATATAATAAAAGACAGAAAATATAAATAACTGGTAAAACTGGAAATAAGAAAAACATGCCAGGATGATATACGACGAGATAACCATGGAACTATTCAGATAGCTAGGTTACAACCCGTAAACCAAACAAGGACCGGGGTTGTAACCCTTCGTCTGAACGGAGCTTGGTTTTTCACCATTTATCGAGAAAATAAATACAAGCATGCTGGTCATGTAACAGTCTGGAACAAGATCAGGGCAAGACTAGACTTGTTAGACTCCATCCAATCATTTCACGGCCAAGCAAGACCTACGGCTTGATACTTTAACTAACTAGGGTTATCACAGTCCTAGTTACTAACAAGATGCAGTGAGATTATTCTACAGCCACAAGCCCTGCAGACCATCCAGGTTACCCAGGTCGAAAGATTAGGGTTAAATTTCGGTGGGTACATCGTCCAGGAAACGCATGTACCCTTAGGTAGCTTGAAGGGTGCAACACATGACAGTGTGCTGGAAATGTGCCCTACTCGACGGCAGGCTACAGATCCCAAGAGCGCCCAGGTAACGGGATTGCCTGTAGCTGGGAGATCTCTTCATGACTAATGTATTAATCTAGTTGTTAACCTTAGTCCATTTTAGTAGGTACTCCTGACCGTGGTACTCAGGAGTCCCATCCTAGACATGATGCAAGACAGGACTGGTTTATTTATACAAGCACAATCACCCACGGTGTCCAGGTTATTATACAGGTCATGTCATGTCAGGCAGCCGTCGTAACAGCTTATCAAGATATAACATGTCAGGTTTATCATGTCAAGTGTACGAGTCAGGAGTGCGCCACGACGGGCCACTATCCGGTCATGTCAGGTCATTATGTCAGGAGTGCACCACTACGGGTCACTATCGTGTCATGCTCAGGTATCATTTCCAAACATATCAAGTAAATTCGGGAAATATCAAGTTCAGGTCAAAAGGCGTAAGGATATAAAATGGACGTAAAATATCTAATAAAATATCAATATACAGGGCTATAGAAGATCAAGGGTAATCAGGCTACGCTCAAACCAGGCTATGCTCAGGCTAGCGTACGCTCAGGCTAGCGTACGCTCAGGTCTGCGTACCAAAGGATCCATACACTTCCAATGGAAAGCGTATGCAAGGGTCAGCGTACACAAGGGCACGCTCAAGCTACAGGTCAGCGTACGCTCAAGCTAGCGTACGAAAGGAGCCAGCGTACGCCTTGCTCGCTTAAGCTAGCGTATGCTCAAGACACGCTGCCAACAGGCAGCGTATCAAGGTGAGCGTACGCTCACTAAAGAGCAGCGTACGAAGGCTAGCGTACGCTCGCTAAAGAGCAGCGTACGAAGGCTAGCGTACGCTCGCTAAAGAGCAGCGTACGAAGGCTAGCGTACGCTCGCTAAAGAGCAGCGTACAGCTCAGTGGCATAAGCTAAAAAGCTAGCTTACTGCTCACTGTCTTCTCCAAAGGGCAAGAACAACAAGAACTCCAAGAACTCCATGGATGGAACCCAAAACTCCAAATGCTCATAACTTGGTCAAAACAAGTCCGAATCCAACTTTCTAAAGGTCAAAATTGGGTAGAAAGAAATTCTCTAAAACATGGAACCATCAAAACTTTAAAACAAGCAAGTTTGATAGATCAAAATACCAAAAATCCGAAAATAGCAAAACTCTAGATCTACAAGAATTAAAGCCTCAAAATGAAAAATGATAAGTTCTAATGTGGTTTAGAATCATGAGAAGAAGCTAATGGAACCATAAAAATGAGTTCTCTTGTGGAAGCAAGTTGCACTTGCCTATGGGTTGGGGAGTTGTGGGGAGGAAGGAAGAAGAAGAAGAAGAAATAAATGAGAGTTATGGAGGAGAGAGAAGGTTGGTGGGGAAATAAATATCATGGGTTGGTGGTAGGTAGGGGGTTCACCTTGGTCCATGATGGACCAAGCAACCAGCCGGCCAAACCAAGCCAACCCAACCCGAGAGTTAAACCAAGCCAAGAAAACTAAACAAGGAACAATACAAGAAAATACGTACACGTATTTCCAAAATACGTAATACGAACAACAGGCATTACAACTCTACCCACCTTAAAAGAATTCCGTCCTCGGAATTTAATCAAGGGGCTAGAGGGGCAAGAACAAGCTATATTAATCACATGCAAGCTATAACTAGGCAGACAATCACTCATTCAAGCAAGGAATCGAAGGCATGAGGCATAAGAAAGACATTATACCTCACGAGTCAAACAATTCGGGATATCGCGATCGGATGTCATCCTCGCGCTCCCACGTTGACTCCCCCAAAGAGTGATGACCCCAAGCAACTCGGACTAACTTGATAGTCTTGTTCTTGAGGATCTTCTCTCTCCGGTCCAATATAGACACGGGCCTCTCCTCATACGAAAGGTTGGTACCAACAACCAATTCCGAATGATCCAGGATGTGGCTCGGGTCCGGGATATACCGTCGTAATTGGGATACATGGAACACGTCATGTACCTCGCTTAGCGACGGTGGAAGAGCGAGACGATAGGATACATCTCCTACTCGCTCCAGAATGTCAAACGGTCCTATATACCTAGGACTAAGCTTGCCCCATACGCCGAAACGAATGACGCCACGGTTAGGCGAAATCCTCAGGAATACATGATCGCCGACCGAAAACTCGAGAGGGCGCCGATGAGAATCGGCCCAATGGCGCTAGCGATCTTGGGCAACTCGAAGATGATCTCTGACTCGCCTGACCACTTCAACTGTCTGGGCAATCATCTCTGGACCGAGCATCTGTCTCTCTCCAACATCATCCCAAGCTAGCGGGGATCTGCACTTCCTACCATACAGTGCCTCGAACGGTGCCATCTGGATACTGGCCTGGAAACTATTGTTGTATAAGAATTCCACCAGGTGCAAATGATCTTCCCATGAACCACCGAAGTCAAGTGTGCAAGACCGTAATATGTCTTCAAGAGTCTGGATCGTGCGCTCCGACTGGCCATCTGTCTGCGGATGATATGCTGAACTGAACTGGAGACGAGTCCCCAAACTCTCTTGCAAGCTACGCCAAAAGTGCGACATAAATCTTGAATCTCGGTCTGAGGTGATACTGACTGGCACTCCGTGCAACCTGACAATCTGCCTGAGGTACATCTCTGCTAACTGAGCCGTCGACTGACCAACTCTGAATGGAAGAAAGTGAGCCACTTTCGTGAGCCGATCAACTATAACCCAGATAGCATCTCTACCAGCTGGGGATCTAGGTAATCCAGTCACAAAATCCATGGTCACATGCTCCCACTTCCATTCTGGAATCGGCAAGGGCTGAAGAAGTCCTGCTGGCCTCTGATGTTCAGCCTTAACTTGTTGGCAAACCAAACACCGAGAGACAAACCGAGCTATCTCCCGCTTCATGCCATTCTACCAGAAATGCTGTCGGATATCACGGTACATCTTCGTACTGCCAGGATGGATGGAATACTGAGAACTGTGCGCCTCTGACATGATCTCCTGTCTGATATCTCCATTGGGTACACAAAGACGCTTACCATGTCGAAGTGTACCATCCTCATGAATACATAACTCTGGTCTTCGTCCTGCCTTGCACTCTGCTCTGAGTCGCTGAAGCTTGAAATCTGTCGACTACGCCATCCGGATCCTCTCGACTATAGTAGACTGAACTTGCATACTGGCCATCAAGGCCACACTGGAAGGGAGAATAACTTCAATACCAATCTTCTGAAGATCTGCTAACAGCTCTGGTTACGCTGTTAGAAAATAAACTCCCGCTCTCCTGCTCAATGCATCTGCTACGACATTGGTCTTCCCAGGATGATACTGCAAGCTGACATCATAATCCACAAGAAGCTCCAGCCACCTCCTCTGACGCATGTTAAGATCCTTCTGGGTGAAAACATACTTCAGGCTCTTGTGGTCGGTGAAAATCTCCACCCTATCTCCATACAAATAGTGCCTCCACAACTTAAGTGCAAACACTACTGCTGCCAGCTCCAAGTCATGGGTTGGGTAATTCCTCTCATGATCACGAAGTTGTCGTGAAGCATAAGCTATTACCTTCCCATGCTGCATCAGAACACATCCTAAACCTCTGCCTGAAGCATCACAGTACACTGAGAATCCCCCGGTTCCATCTGGAAGCGTGAGAATAGGAGCTGTTATCAGGCCTCGCTTCAACTGCTCAAAAGAACTCTGACACTCTGCTGTCCAAGCAAACTGCGCATCCTTGCGGGTCAACTGCGTCAATGGCGCTGAAATTTGAGCAAAATCCGAAACAAACTGCCGGTAGTAGCCGGCCAATCCAAGAAAACTACGAACCTCTGCAACTGTGCTGGGCACTGACCATGACTCAATAGCCATAATCTTCTGGGGATCCACTTCTACTCCTCCTCGAGTGATGATATGACCCAAGTACGAAATGCGATCGAGCCAGAACTCGCATTTACTGAACTTGGCATATAACTGGTGCTCCCTGAGAATCTGAAGAACTATACGGAGATGCTGCTCATGCTCTGCCTCACTCTTGCTGTAGACCAGAATGTCGTCTAGGAATACGATCACAAACTGATCCAAGTAAGGCATGAAGATGCGATTCATGAGGTCCATGAATACTGCCGGCGCATTGGTTGCTCCAAAAGGCATAACAAGGAACTCCCAATGCCCATATCTCGATCTAAAAGCCGTCTTCGGGATGTCCTGCTCTCTGACTCTGATCTGATGATAACCTGAGCGCAAATCAATCTTCGAGAATACGGAAGCCCCTTTGAGTTGATCAAACAAGTCATCTATCCTCGGAAGAGGATATCTGTTCTTGATTGTCACTGAGTTCAAGGTACGATAATCAACACATAACCTGGACGTACCATCCTTCTTTTTCACAAGAAGCATCGGGGCTCCCCAAGGCGATCCACTAGCACGAATGAATCCCTTGGTTCTGAGTTCTTCAATCATCTTATACAATATCTCTAATTCTGACGGTGCCATCCTGAAGACTCTCTCTGATACTGGGGCTATCCCGGGAATCAAGTCTATAGTGAACTCGATCTCCCGCTCCGGAGGCATACCTGGAAGCTCTTCTGAAAAAATATCTGGGAACTCATCCACTATCCTGGGCAACTGAACTGCTGCTACTGCCATCCGCAATATCGGAGGAGAAGGCTCAACTTCACCTCGAGAGAAAGAAAACTCCGGCTCTCCTGGAATGCTAAAAACAACCCTGCCGATATGGCAGTCTATCCTAGCATACTGGTTCCTCAACCAATCCATCCCTAGGACCACATCATAATCGGCCATCGGGAACTCTATCAATCTAGCGGGGAATTCTCTACCGCTAACTACGATCCGACACGAGAAAAATACTCTATCTACTCCCACAAGTCCGTTACCAGTAAGTATATTAAGCCTTACTGATAATGACTCGGGCTCCAATCCTACCCGTGTCGTGAATCGTGCAGACATAAATGAATGCGATGCACCAGAATCAAATAAAGCTGAAGCTGGAAAGGAGTTGACGAGAATAGTACCTGCCACTACCTCTTCTGGTGCCAATCCTTCCTCCACGGTCATCATCATGGCCTGACCATGCCCTCGGGGTGCTGGTCCCCTCTGCTGATATCCTCGCTGCCTATTCTGACTCAAGGCCTGGGCTTGCGCATACTGCTGGGGGTTCTGCTGCTGGAACACTTGGGTCTGAGGCGGCAAAGGCCTCATCAATGGATACTGCTGCTGCTGCTGGACTGGTGCTGGTCCTCTTACCGAAGAGCTAGAAAGGTTGGATGATGATGAACCACCCCTATTCGGGCAGGATCCAACCCTATGGTCTGCTGCTCCACAAACCAGACACAATCCCTGTGCTCTACGACACTCTGCCACCACATGGCCTGGCTTTCCACAATGAGAACATCCCACTGCGAAAGACTGCTTCTGCTTCTGCTGCTGCTGAGGGTACATCGGAGTGGAATGCTGAACCGACGTCACTGAGGCCGCTCGCCTCGGAGCTCCAATAGTCAAAGCCCTGGCTGCCGGGGCTGGTGCTGAAGACTGATTCATCTGGCCGTGAGATCTCTTCCGACCTCCGGCCCTATCCACAATCCTCTGGGAGGTATACTCATGCCTCCGGACTGCTCTCAAAACTGCATCAAAAGTCTGATGCTCAAACGGCTCAACCGCCAACAAGATCTCCAGGTGAAGTCCCTGCTGGAACCGCTGGGCTCGATCATACTCGATCGCCACCAAGGTGGGAGCAAACCGACTAAGTCTGAAAAACTCGGCCGCATATCCGTCGACCGTCCTGCCTCCTTGCTTCAGATTGGTGAACCTCGTCTGTAGATCGTACCGAGCTATAGCATCAAAATACTTGGTCTGGAATCTCTCTCGGAATACTACCCAAGCAATGGGGGCTGCTAATCCAACGGCCTGCGCTGCCCACCAGCTGCGGGCAAGATCTAACAACTGCAGACGCACAACGGCCACCTTCTCATTCTCTGGAGTCCTGGCTGCTTCGAGAATCACCTCAGTGTCCTGAAGCCAAGCATCTGCTGCGATAGCATCTTCACTACCGTCGAAGAAGGGAGGGTTCAAGCGCTTAAAGCTGTTGGCAGCGCTGTTACCCTGATGACCACCCCGGGTCAAAGCATCCGTCACTGCCTGGTGCAAGGCATCTCCACGCCGGTCTTGGGAAGCTATCAAGGTCCTGACGAGTCCTACCAAAGTGTCGTCATCATGTTCTACAGGTTGAACTGGCTGAACTGGTGGCTCTCCGCCAGAAGGCACGACTCTGGAGGCTACTCCGGAATGCTGGGCTTGATCTCCAGGTTGCTGCTGGTCCGCGGAAGGTGCTCCGCCTTGCTGATCGACCGGGTCAGGTACTATGCCGCTGAAGAAGACGACATAGAAAACAATAAGGAAGGACCAGGACAGACCAACGATGCAAGCAGGTGATCAGGACAAGAATCCAGGGATTCATAGGATACGAGCGGAGATCAAGGACGAATACTGATTGAGACATCTATTCAGTAAACCCTCACATATCTTGATTTACAAGACCTGCATGGGCCACCACTTAAACCATGTCACGCCCCAGAACCAGAATACTGGAGAGCGGGGGCAGACATAGCCAGCTACGTATATGAAATAGAATCCATCTCGCTATACGGTCACGGCTGTCTAGATACATGAGGGTTTATCTACAATCCAACAGTCTCTTAAGGTCATGAACAAGCCTAGTGTCTCAATCATAAGCAAGTAAGTAAAAGTTACAAGATGTATGATCATTAAATATACAATAATAAGGCGTCCCAAATATTACATATTCAGCTGATCATGAAGCTAGTCGTACAAAATGTCAGGACTAGCAAGAGTTTAGTCATACATGATCAACCCTAGGATCTGTTAATCATGTTACAGCCCGTAGGCAGACAGTAAGTAAGTGCAATCGAGCTAAACAGTTGCTCGTCGGCTAAACGCCTCAAAAGAATATATTTTTTTACAATAGAGTGGGAGAGCCAAAAATAACCCACTCGTTGCCAGGGTTCCGTCTAGTGGCCACCATCTGGCTGGAAGGTCGGTAGACCCTCTGGAGCTGCTCCGAAATCTGGCCACACAAAACCAGCTGGGTCAGACCCCAGAAAGAGCAAGTGCCACAAAGGAGCTTCACTTAAGAACTAAAACCAGCAATCAGCACAGGAATATAAATAATATAATAAAAGACAGAAAATATAAATAACTGGTAAAACTGGAAATAAGAAAAACATGCCAGGATGATATACGACGAGATAACCATGGAACTATTCAGATAGCTAGGTTACAACCCGTAAACCAAACAAGGACCGGGGTTGTAACCCTTCGTCTGAACGGAGCTTGGTTTTTCACCATTTATCGAGAAAATAAATACAAGCATGCTGGTCATGTAACAGTCTGGAACAAGATCAGGGCAAGACTAGACTTGTTAGACTCCATCCAATCATTTCACGGCCAAGCAAGACCTACGGCTTGATACTTTAACTAACTAGGGTTATCACAGTCCTAGTTACTAACAAGATGCAGTGAGATTATTCTACAGCCACAAGCCCTGCAGACCATCCAGGTTACCCAGGTCGAAAGATTAGGGTTAAATTCCGGTGGGTACATCGTCCAGGAAACGCATGTACCCTTAGGTAGCTTGAAGGGTGCAACACATGACAGTGTGCTGGAAATGTGCCCTACTCGACGGCAGGCTACAGATCCCAAGAGCGCCCAGGTAACGGGATTGCCTGTAGCTGGGAGATCTCTTCATGACTAATGTATTAATCTAGTTGTTAACCTTAGTCCATTTTAGTAGGTACTCCTGACCGTGGTACTCAGGAGTCCCATCCTAGACATGATGCAAGACAGGACTGGTTTATTTATACAAGCACAATCACCCACGGTGTCCAGGTTATTATACAGGTCATGTCATGTCAGGCAGCCGTCGTAACAGCTTATCAAGATATAACATGTCAGGTTTATCATGTCAAGTGTACGAGTCAGGAGTGCGCCACGACGGGCCACTATCCGGTCATGTCAGGTCATTATGTCAGGAGTGCACCACTACGGGTCACTATCGTGTCATGCTCAGGTATCATTTCCAAACATATCAAGTAAATTCGGAAAATATCAAGTTCAGGTCAAAAGGCGTAAGGATATAAAATGGACGTAAAATATCTAATAAAATATCAATATACAGGGCTATAGAAGATCAAGGGTAATCAGGCTACGCTCAAACCAGGCTATGCTCAAACCAGGCTATGCTCAGGCTAGCGTACGCTCAGGCTAGCGTACGCTCAGGTCTGCGTACCAAAGGATCCATACACTTCCAATGGAAAGCGTATGCAAGGGTCAGCGTACACAAGGGCACGCTCAAGCTACAGGTCAGCGTACGCTCAAGCTAGCGTACGAAAGGAGCCAGCGTACGCCTTGCTCGCTTAAGCTAGCGTATGCTCAAGACACGCTGCCAACAGGCAGCGTATCAAGGTGAGCATACGCTCACTAAAGAGCAGCGTACGAAGGCTAGCGTACGCTCGCTAAAGAGCAGCGTACGAAGGCTAGCGTACGCTCGCTAAAGAGCAGCGTACAGCTCAGTGGCATAAGCTAAAAAGCTAGCTTACTGCTCACTGTCTTCTCCAAAGGACAAGAACAACAAGAACTCCAAGAACTCCATGGATGGAACCAAAAACTCCAAATGCTCATAACTTGGTCAAAACAAGTCCGAATCCAACTTTCCAAAGGTCAAAATTGGGTAGAAAGAAATTCTCTAAAACATGGAACCATCAAAACTTTAAAACAAGCAAGTTTGATAGATCAAAATACCAAAAATCCGAAAATAGCAAAACTCTAGATCTACAAGAATTAAAGCCTCAAAATGAAAAATGATAAGTTCTAATGTGGTTTAGAATCATGAGAAGAAGCTAATGGAACCATAAAAATGAGTTCTCTTGTGGAAGCAAGTTGCACTTGCCTATGGGTTGGGGAGTTGTGGGGAGGAAGGAAGAAGAAGAAGAAGAAATAAATGAGAGTTATGGAGGAGAGAGAAGGTTGGTGGGGAAATAAATATCATGGGTTGGTGGTAGGTAGGGGGTTCACCTTGGTCCATGATGGACCAAGCAACCAGCCGGCCAAACCAAGCCAACCCAACCCGAGAGTTAAACCAAGCCAAGAAAACTAAACAAGGAACAATACAAGAAAATACGTACACGTATTTCCAAAATACGTAATACGAACAACAGGCATTACAACTCTACCCACCTTAAAAGAATTCCGTCCTCGGAATTTAATCAAGGGGCTAGAGGGGCAAGAACAAGCTATATTAATCACATGCAAGCTATAACTAGGCAGACAATCACTCATTCAAGCAAGGAATCGAAGGCATGAGGCATAAGAAAGACATTATACCTCACGAGTCAAACAATTCGGGATATCGCGATCGGATGTCATCCTCGCGCTCCCACGTTGACTCCCCCAAAGAGTGATGACCCCAAGCAACTCGGACTAACTTGATAGTCTTGTTCTTGAGGATCTTCTCTCTCCGGTCCAATATAGACACGGGCCTCTCCTCATACGAAAGGTTGGTACCAACAACCAATTCCGAATGATCCAGGATGTGGCTCGGGTCCGGGATATACCGTCGTAATTGGGATACATGGAACACGTCATGCACCTCGCTTAGCGACGGTGGAAGAGCGAGACGATAGGATACATCTCCTACTCGCTCCAGAATGTCAAACGGTCCTATATACCTAGGACTAAGCTTGCCCCATACGCCGAAACGAATGACGCCACGGTTAGGCGAAATCCTCAGGAATACATGATCGCCGACCGAAAACTCGAGAGGGCGCCGATGAGAATCGGCCCAATGGCGCTAGCGATCTTGGGCAACTCGAAGATGATCTCTGACTCGCCTGACCACTTCAACTGTCTGGGCAATCATCTCTGGACCGAGCATCTGTCTCTCTCCAACATCATCCCAAGCTAGCGGGGATCTGCACTTCCTACCATACAGTGCCTCGAACGGTGCCATCTGGATACTGGCCTGGAAACTATTGTTGTATAAGAATTCCACCAGGTGCAAATGATCTTCCCATGAACCACCGAAGTCAAGTGTGCAAGACCGCAATATGTCTTCAAGAGTCTGGATCGTGCGCTCCGACTGGCCATCTGTCTGCGGATGATATGCTGAACTGAACTGGAGACGAGTCCCCAAACTCTCTTGCAAGCTACGCCAAAAGTGCGACATAAATCTTGAATCTCGGTCTGAGGTGATACTGACTGGCACTCCGTGCAACCTGACAATCTGCCTGAGGTACATCTCTGCTAACTGAGCCGTCGACTGACCAACTCTGAATGGAAGAAAGTGAGCCACTTTCGTGAGCCGATCAACTATAACCCAGATAGCATCTCTACCAGCTGGGGATCTAGGTAATCCAGTCACAAAATCCATGGTCACATGCTCCCACTTCCATTCTGGAATCGGCAAGGGCTGAAGAAGTCCTGCTGGCCTCTGATGTTCAGCCTTAACTTGTTGGCAAACCAAACACCGAGAGACAAACCGAGCTATCTCCCGCTTCATGCCATTCTACCAGAAATGCTGTCGGATATCACGGTACATCTTCGTACTGCCAGGATGGATGGAATACTGAGAACTGTGCGCCTCTGACATGATCTCCTGTCTGATATCTCCATTGGGTACACAAAGACGCTTACCATGTCGAAGTGTACCATCCTCATGAATACATAACTCTGGTCTTCGTCCTGCCTTGCACTCTGCTCTGAGTCGCTGAAGCTTGAAATCTGTCGACTACGCCATCCGGATCCTCTCGACTATAGTAGACTGAACTTGCATACTGGCCATCAAGGCCACACTGGAAGGGAGAATAACTTCAATACCAATCTTCTGAAGATCTGCTAACAGCTCTGGTTACGCTGTTAGAAAATAAACTCCCGCTCTCCTGCTCAATGCATCTGCTACGACATTGGCCTTCCCAGGATGATACTGCAAGCTGACATCATAATCCACAAGAAGCTCCAGCCACCTCCTCTGACGCATGTTAAGATCCTTCTGGGTGAAAACATACTTCAGGCTCTTGTGGTCGGTGAAAATCTCCACCCTATCTCCATACAAATAGTGCCTCCACAACTTAAGTGCAAACACTACTGCTGCCAGCTCCAAGTCATGGGTTGGGTAATTCCTCTCATGATCACGAAGTTGTCGTGAAGCATAAGCTATTACCTTCCCATGCTGCATCAGAACACATCCTAAACCTCTGCCTGAAGCATCACAGTACACTGAGAATCCCCCGGTTCCATCTGGAAGCGTGAGAATAGGAGCTGTTATCAGGCCTCGCTTCAACTGCTCAAAAGAACTCTGACACTCTGCTGTCCAAGCAAACTGCGCATCCTTGCGGGTCAACTGCGTCAATGGCGCTGAAATTTGAGCAAAATCCGAAACAAACTGCCGGTAGTAGCCGGCCAATCCAAGAAAACTACGAACCTCTGCAACTGTGCTGGGCACTGACCATGACTCAATAGCCACAATCTTCTGGGGATCCACTTCTACTCCTCCTCGAGTGATGATATGACCCAAGTACGAAATGCGATCGAGCCAGAACTCGCATTTACTGAACTTGGCATATAACTGGTGCTCCCTGAGAATCTGAAGAACTATACGGAGATGCTGCTCATGCTCTGCCTCACTCTTGCTGTAGACCAGAATGTCGTCTAGGAATACGATCACAAACTGATCCAAGTAAGGCATGAAGATGCGATTCATGAGGTCCATGAATACTGCCGGCGCATTGGTTGCTCCAAAAGGCATAACAAGGAACTCCCAATGCCCATATCTCGATCTAAAAGCCGTCTTCGGGATGTCCTGCTCTCTGACTCTGATCTGATGATAACCTGAGCGCAAATCAATCTTCGAGAATACGGAAGCCCCTTCGAGTTGATCAAACAAGTCATCTATCCTCGGAAGAGGATATCTGTTCTTGATTGTCACTGAGTTCAAGGTACGATAATCAACACATAACCTGGACGTACCATCCTTCTTTTTCACAAGAAGCATCGGGGCTCCCCAAGGCGATCCACTAGCACGAATGAATCCCTTGGTTCTGAGTTCTTCAATCATCTTATACAATATCTCTAATTCTGACGGTGCCATCCTGAAGACTCTCTCTGATACTGGGGCTATCCCGGGAATCAAGTCTATAGTGAACTCGATCTCCCGCTCCGGAGGCATACCTGGAAGCTCTTCTGAAAAAACATCTGGGAACTCATCCACTATCCTGGGCAACTGAACTGCTGCTACTGCCATCCGCAATATCGGAGGAGAAGGCTCAACTTCACCTCGAGAGAAAGAAAACTCCGGCTCTCCTGGAATGCTAAAAACAACCCTGCCGATATGGCAGTCTATCCTAGCATACTGGTTCCTCAACCAATCCATCCCTAGGACCACATCATAATCGGCCATCGGGAACTCTATCAATCTAGCGGGGAATTCTCTACCGCTAACTACGATCCGACACGAGAAAAATACTCTATCTACTCCCACAAGTCCGTTACCAGTAAGTATATTAAGCCTTACTGATAATGACTCGGGCTCCAATCCTACCCGTGTCGTGAATCGTGCAGACATAAATGAATGCGATGCACCAGAATCAAATAAAGCTGAAGCTGGAAAGGAGTTGACGAGAATAGTACCTGCCACTACCTCTTCTGGTGCCAATCCTTCCTCCACGGTCATCATCATGGCCTGACCATGCCCTCGGGGTGCTGGTCCCCTCTGCTGATATCCTCGCTGCCTATTCTGACTCAAGGCCTGGGCTTGCGCATACTGCTGGGGGTTCTGCTGCTGGAACACTTGGGTCTGAGGCGGCAAAGGCCTCATCAATGGATACTGCTGCTGCTGCTGGACTGGTGCTGGTCCTCTTACCGAAGAGCTAGAAAGGTTGGATGATGATGAACCACCCCTATTCGGGCAGGATCCAACCCTATGGTCTGCTGCTCCACAAACCAGACACAATCCCTGTGCTCTACGACACTCTGCCACCACATGGCCTGGCTTTCCACAATGAGAACATCCCACTGCGAAAGACTGCTTCTGCTTCTGCTGCTGCTGAGGGTACATCGGAGTGGAATGCTGAACCGACGTCACTGAGGCCGCTCGCCTCGGAGCTCCAATAGTCAAAGCCCTGGCTGCCGGGGCTGGTGCTGAAGACTGATTCATCTGGCCGTGAGATCTCTTCCGACCTCCGGCCCTATCCACAATCCTCTGGGAGGTATACTCATGCCTCCGGACTGCTCTCAAAACTGCATCAAAAGTCTGATGCTCAAACGGCTCAACCGCCAACAAGATCTCCAGGTGAAGTCCCTGCTGGAACCGCTGGGCTCGATCATACTCGATCGCCACCAAGGTGGGAGCAAACCGACTAAGTCTGAAAAACTCGGCCGCATATCCGTCGACCGTCCTGCCTCCTTGCTTCAGATTGGTGAACCTCGTCTGTAGATCGTACCGAGCTATAGCATCAAAATACTTGGTCTGGAATCTCTCCCGGAATACTACCCAAGCAATGGGGGCTGCTAATCCAACGGCCTGCGCTGCCCACCAGCTGCGGGCAAGATCTAACAACTGCAGACGCACAACGGCCACCTTCTCATTCTCTGGAGTCCTGGCTGCTTCGAGAATCACCTCAGTGTCCTGAAGCCAAGCATCTGCTGCGATAGCATCTTCACTACCGTCGAAGAAGGGAGGGTTCAAGCGCTTAAAGCTGTTGGCAGCGCTGTTACCCTGATGACCACCCCGGGTCAAAGCATCCGTCACTGCCTGGTGCAAGGCATCTCCACGCCGGTCTTGGGAAGCTATCAAGGTCCTGACGAGTCCTACCAAAGTGTCGTCATCATGTTCTACAGGTTGAACTGGCTGAACTGGTGGCTCTCCGCCAGAAGGCACGACTCTGGAGGCTACTCCGGAATGCTGGGCTTGATCTCCAGGTTGCCGCTGGTCCGCGGAAGGTGCTCCGCCTTGCTGATCGACCGGGTCAGGTACTATGCCGCTGAAGAAGACGACATAGAAAACAATAAGGAAGGACCAGGACAGACCAACGATGCAAGCAGGTGATCAGGACAAGAATCCAGGGATTCATAGGATACGAGCGGAGATCAAGGACGAATACTGATTGAGACATCTATTCAGTAAACCCTCACATATCTTGATTTACAAGACCTGCATGGGCCACCACTTAAACCATGTCACGCCCCAGAACCAGAATACTGGAGAGCGGGGGCAGACATAGCCAGCTACGTATATGAAATGGAATCCATCTCGCTATACGGTCACGGCTGTCTAGATACATGAGGGTTTATCTACAATCCAACAGTCTCTTAAGGTCATGAACAAGCCTAGTGTCTCAATCATAAGCAAGTAAGTAAAAGTTACAAGATGTATGATCATTAAATATACAATAATAAGGCGTCCCAAATATTACATATTCAGCTGATCATGAAGCTAGTCGTACAAAATGTCAGGACTAGCAAGAGTTTAGTCATACATGATCAACCCTAGGATCTGTTAATCATGTTACAGCCCGTAGGCAGACAGTAAGTAAGTGCAATCGAGCTAAACAGTTGCTCGTCGGCTAAACGCCTCAAAAGAATATATTTTTTTACAATAGAGTGGGAGAGCCAAAAATAACCCACTCGTTGCCAGGGTTCCGTCTAGTGGCCACCATCTGGCTGGAAGGTCGGTAGACCCTCTGGAGCTGCTCCGAAATCTGGCCACACAAAACCAGCTGGGTCAGACCCCAGAAAGAGCAAGTGCCACAAAGGAGCTTCACTTAAGAACTAAAACCAGCAATCAGCACAGGAATATAAATAATATAATAAAAGACAGAAAATATAAATAACTGGTAAAACTGGAAATAAGAAAAACATGCCAGGATGATATACGACGAGATAACCATGGAACTATTCAGATAGCTAGGTTACAACCCGTAAACCAAACAAGGACCGGGGTTGTAACCCTTCGTCTGAACGGAGCTTGGTTTTTCACCATTTATCGAGAAAATAAATACAAGCATGCTGGTCATGTAACAGTCTGGAACAAGATCAGGGCAAGACTAGACTTGTTAGACTCCATCCAATCATTTCACGGCCAAGCAAGACCTACGGCTTGATACTTTAACTAACTAGGGTTATCACAGTCCTAGTTACTAACAAGATGCAGTGAGATTATTCTACAGCCACAAGCCCTGCAGACCATCCAGGTTACCCAGGTCGAAAGATTAGGGTTAAATTCCGGTGGGTACATCGTCCAGGAAACGCATGTACCCTTAGGTAGCTTGAAGGGTGCAACACATGACAGTGTGCTGGAAATGTGCCCTACTCGACGGCAGGCTACAGATCCCAAGAGCGCCCAGGTAACGGGATTGCCTGTAGCTGGGAGATCTCTTCATGACTAATGTATTAATCTAGTTGTTAACCTTAGTCCATTTTAGTAGGTACTCCTGACCGTGGTACTCAGGAGTCCCATCCTAGACATGATGCAAGACAGGACTGGTTTATTTATACAAGCACAATCACCCACGGTGTCCAGGTTATTATACAGGTCATGTCATGTCAGGCAGCCGTCGTAACAGCTTATCAAGATATAACATGTCAGGTTTATCATGTCAAGTGTACGAGTCAGGAGTGCGCCACGACGGGCCACTATCCGGTCATGTCAGGTCATTATGTCAGGAGTGCACCACTACGGGTCACTATCGTGTCATGCTCAGGTATCATTTCCAAACATATCAAGTAAATTCGGGAAATATCAAGTTCAGGTCAAAAGGCGTAAGGATATAAAATGGACGTAAAATATCTAATAAAATATCAATATACAGGGCTATAGAAGATCAAGGGTAATCAGGCTACGCTCAAACCAGGCTATGCTCAGGCTAGCGTACGCTCAGGCTAGCGTACGCTCAGGTCTGCGTACCAAAGGATCCATACACTTCCAATGGAAAGCGTATGCAAGGGTCAGCGTACACAAGGGCACGCTCAAGCTACAGGTCAGCGTACGCTCAAGCTAGCGTACGAAAGGAGCCAGCGTACGCCTTGCTCGCTTAAGCTAGCGTATGCTCAAGACACGCTGCCAACAGGCAGCGTATCAAGGTGAGCGTACGCTCACTAAAGAGCAGCGTACGAAGGCTAGCGTACGCTCGCTAAAGAGCAGCGTACGAAGGCTAGCGTACGCTCGCTAAAGAGCAGCGTACAGCTCAGTGGCATAAGCTAAAAAGCTAGCTCACTGCTCACTGTCTTCTCCAAAGGGCAAGAACAGCAAGAACTCCAAGAACTCCATGGATGGAACCCAAAACTCCAAATGCTCATAACTTGGTCAAAACAAGTCCGAATCCAACTTTCCAAAGGTCAAAATTGGGTAGAAAGAAATTCTCTAAAACATGGAACCATCAAAACTTTAAAACAAGCAAGTTTGATAGATCAAAACACCAAAAATCCGAAAATAGCAAAACTCTAGATCTACAAGAATTAAAGCCTCAAAATGGAAAATGACAAGTTCTAATGTGGTTTAGAATCATGAGAAGAAGCTAATAGAACCATAAAAATGAGTTCTCTTGTGGAAGCAAGTTGCACTTGCCTATGGGTTGGGGAGTTGTGGGGAGGAAGGAAGAAGAAGAAGAAGAAATAAATGAGAGTTATGGAGGAGAGAGAAGGTTGGTAGGGAAATAAATATCATGGGTTGGTGGTAGGTAGGGGGTTCACCTTGGTCCATGATGGACCAAGCAACCAGCCGGCCAAACCAAGCCAACCCAACCCGAGAGTTAAACCAAGCCAAGAAAACTAAACAAGGAACAATACAAGAAAATACGTACACGTATTTCCAAAATACGTAATACGAACAACAGGCATTACAGAGGGTGCAACACCTGACAGTGTGCTGGAAATGCGCCATACTCGACGGCATGCTACAAATCCCTGGAGCGCCCAGGTAACGGGATTGTCTGTAGCTGTGTCATCTCTTCATGACTACTGTGTTATTCTAGTTATTAACCTTAATCCATTTTAGTATGTACTCCTGACCGTGTTACTCAGGAGTCCCATCCTAGACATGATGCAAGACAGGACAAGTGAATTTAACAAGCAAGCAAGAAAGAACTACCCACGGTGTCAAGGCAAGTCAAGTAACAACATTAAAATAAATCATGTCAGGGTACTTGTCAGGAGTGCGCCACGACGGGCCACTATCATGTCAGGTGGGTCATGTCAGGAGTGCACCACTACGGGTCACTGTCGTGTTATGCAAGTTCCTTGCCATACCATGCCATGTACAATAGTCATTCCAAACATATTAAGTAAAATCAAGTTCCTGACAAGCTTAAAGAAATAAAACCAAAACTCTAAGAGCCAGTGGATTAAGCAAGGGGTCAGGGAAGCAGCGTACGAAAAGTCACGCACGCTGAAAGAGCTGCGTACGTGAAAAGTCACGCACGCTACAGAGAGCTGCGTGGGTGAAAAGTCACGCACGCTCAAGGGAGCTGCGTACGTGAAAAGTCACGCACGCTCAAGGGAGCAGTGTACGTGAAAAGTCACGCACGCTGAGAGAGCAGCGTAGGTGAAAAGTCACGCACGCTACAGAGAGCAGCGTAGGTGAAAAGTCACGCACGCTTCAGAGAGCAGCGTAGGTGAAAAGTCACGCACGCTACAGAGAGCTGCGTGGGTGAAAAGTCACGCACGTTCAAGGGAGCTGCGTACGTGAAAAGTCACGCACGCTACAGAGAGCAGCGTAGGTGAAAAGTCACGCATGCTACAGAGAGCTGCGTGGGTGAAAAGTCACGCACGCTCAAGGGAGCTGCGTACGTGAAAAATAATGCTAAGTCTACTACTAAATTCTTACAACCCTTTTACAACCACTCACCCATGTGCTGACATGTGGGCCATGGTCCACATGTCAGCAATGGGTGAAGGTTGTAAGAAGATTGTAAGCATTTGGTTGTAAGTGTAGCATTACTCGTCCAGTATATTGCATTTTGTAGAAAACGAGAATATTTGTCAGTGCTGGCTCGCCAAGATTTCATGTCTAGCGCACGTTATTTTAGGCCTGTTGATCTCTAATCGGAATGAACTTGTGAGGCCAATTGACTAGTTAACTTTTTTTTTTTAGTGCTTTGGGACCCAAGAATGCTCGAGATCGCTAAGCCCAACTCCGACTATAAAGCAATGTTTTAAAAAACATACTGATAATTGAACCAAAATTTTTTTGGTATAGGTCGGACCGGAGTTCAACCGGGGTTCAATTGGAGTTCAATAGACTTGGTTTAGTTTGGTTCAAATAGGTAAAATATTCATATTTACTTCTTGGTTTAGTTTGGTTTGGTCATAAGTATGTTAGTTCGGTTTAATTTTACAACTATAAGGTCGATTAAAACCAAATAAAGAACCAAACTGTCCAAATTTCACATAATAATTTATTTTAAATTTTTTTACAATAAAAAATAACAAAAAATGGCCGGTTCAATTGTGAACCGGTTCGGCCGGTTCACCGGTTGAACCCGATTTTGACCAAAAAACCGACGGTTTTTTAAAGATCCGGTTTTAGTCGAACCGGACCGATTTTTTGTTTTAAACCGGTTGGACTCGGTCCAACTGCCGGTCCGGTCCGGTTTTTACAACATTGCTATAAAGGCTCTGCCTCGCTAGAGTTGGTTAGGGTTAGGGTTTACCGGAAGTAGTAGGATAGAGCCAGAGGAGCTCGAGAGAGCGGCACCTTAGCTCCATCTGCTTCGATCGGGTTCGAGGGCGAGGCGCAACATCGATCTGGTGGAGCAGCAGGGACGGAGACGTGGTGGTTGGTTGGGACTTGGGAGGGTCCGGCTTCTGGGCAAGCGCGAAAGGACTACTTTCTTAATGCATTCGTTAAACAACTTCACATGACACTTGGGGTGTTGAAAGAACTACTTTCTTGATGCGTTCATTGCCAACGTTTGCTAATTAAAAGCAACAGTGTTAAAGCTTACAAAGGAGAACAAATATGTTCTGATCAAGAAGATCACAGTGTTATTATTTATTCTCTCTTTTTTCTTTTTTCTTTTTTTGAAGGGAAGAATAATGGAACTATATAGGAAGCTATTAAATTCTCTGTATATTCTTATACCACATGCTATGTCACTTTGTCCGGCACTCGATGCAAGTCATCCACAATTAAAGAATTTCTCTGATCGAAACGTTTCTATGCTGTTGCGATGATTTTAACTGAAGGAGATGGCACCGTAGGCTCTGCTCTCGAGCCTGCCAAAACAAATTAACAATTAGGCCGTTTGGTACTATAATGTAATCATAATCGCAATATAATCAAACCGAAAAAATTAATTAATGGTTTAGAGTGCCCAAATTTGTATATAGCAGAGCAGGGAATATAAAATAATTCAAGAGGAATGAAAGAAACGATCGGCTAACTAACATGCAGAGCAGAAGCACGTCCCATCGCATCGACGCACTCTTCTAACAAAGCTCTCTCTTGTGCAGCTACCAGCGCTAGCTCTTGGAGCAACTTGACTGTGTTCTGAGCCTGTCAACCAAACAAAGCTACATTTTATTCTCACTTTGATCACAGAATATATGTATGTAGAGTTGCATCAGTATGATCAGTACCGGGGGCGAGAACGTCCCGATTGTAGTTTCCATAGTTGCAGCTAGACTCGACGCTTGTCGGAACCAAATGGACAAGAGCGGAGCGTCTGCCTGGAGATGCAACATAACATAACGTCTCCATGTTATCCATATGAAGGTTTGGGTCTCGTCCGGACTGTTGACTTGGACTGACGGTTAGATTTCGTTTAGGAAACTATAATATTCGAAATTTTTGTTTAGTTTTGGCGTCTCCGATAAAATTAAAAAAAAAAATTGTGTAGGTCTCCATTTTATACCGTGTTGAGTTCTAGGATCTCCGAGAAAATTCAAAAATTGTGTTTAGGCCTCCATTTTATACCGCCATCCTAAGTCAACCAGTAAGACGAGACACAAATTATGTAGAGGTGGTACGTATACCTTTGCTCGATCGACGAGCGGCAGCCTGCACACTGCTGCTTCCAAGCAATGCTTGGTGGTAGAGATGTTCTCAGCGTGTTGCTCCTCTATTCCTCCCCATCCTTCCAATGGTTTTATCTGCATGTTGCATCAAAGCTAAATCAGACTCGGTCAAGGCCTCAGCAGTTTTAAGTTTTTTTTTTTTTAACAGAAAATTGCATATTAAGTGTCAAACTTCTCTGAAATTTCACCAACAGTACAAAGTTTAGTAAAATTGTTATGCGTCCCAATACGTTCCTTCAGAAGGACATTTTTTTGCATTCTTACTTATTGATTTTGAGTGGAGGTTAGCTGAAGAAAATTTTCCATGACGAAATTTGTTTTTCAGTGACGAAATTTGACAAACTTGTACTTTTAGTTACGATTTTTTATATATTATTCATGTTCTCGGAAACATTGTTCTCCAAAAACAAGAAAAAAAACTAATATGCAAAAAAATATGTCCTTTTGAAAGAAGTATTGGGGCTAAGATTACGATTCCACTGAACTTTGTGCCGTTGGTGATATTTAAGAGAAGTTTGATGCTTAATGTACAATTTTCTGTTTTTTTTTACTATTGGAGTTCAAGTAGTAACCTGCGATCCGAGGATTATGTAGACCTTGAGCTTTAGCTTCTCCCTCTCCATCTGCATCCTCTTGTGCATCACGGAGGCTCGCAGATTCGCGATCCCCACCCATGCACTCACCAATGTACTCTATGTGAAACAACAAACCGATTATACGTATCAGACACTCCAAAATATAATATGACACTGTTATGTCAGCGAGACGACACAAACAAGTAAAATAACCTCTGCTTCACTTGTTCTAGTCTGATCTATACTGTCTGCTCTAGCATTCACGTATCTCCACTGACTCAAACTGTTCTGCATTATCCGGAGCTCATGGGCCGTATCTCCGATCATCGACGCAAAAGAAGACGAAGGTGTCAGCGTCTTGACCGCCTTCGTAGACTCCGAACCCGAACTCTTCTCCGACTTCCTCCTGAACAAATCCAGCCCCATGCTAATAATGCTCCCCACCTTCCTCCCTTTCTCCGGGCTCGCGGGCCGCAGGCTCGAGAACGATCTCGCCGTCGTCCTTCCCCCCTCCGCCGCGTGCGGAGGCAGCGGCGGAGAGCTCGACCTCCCGGGAGAGCCCGCAGCCGCCCAGTGGTTCGGCATCGAGCTGGTCCTCGTCATCGCCGCCGACGCGAGGAGCTGCTTCGGCGCCGGCTTGTTCGGGTCCTTCCTGCGCGCACGGGGAACCTTGGGGCTGTGCCCCCGGGCCGAGATGTCGCTCCGGTCCGACTCGTTGCTCGGTATGTCGATGCCGAAGTCGGTCTTCCTGGAGCCTGCGAACGCGCCTCCGTCGACCGACATCCTCCCGTCCATGATCGTCGTGGGAGGGGGCTCCGGCTTGTCCTTGGACGACAACTTGTTGAACCGGAGCTTCCCGATGTACCGCATGGAGCCGCCGAAGGGGCGGTTCTCCTTCGACACCGACTTGTCCTGGTCCTCCTTATCATCCTTCTTCTTCGTCTTCCTCTTGTCCTCTTCGAAGCGGCTGAACTCGGAGGCGCTCTTCACGCGAGAGAGCGACAGCGGGCCGGCCAAGACGGGGCCGGCTCTCTCGCCTCTCCTGGGCTCGATGTCGACGTATTCGTCATGGTCGCCCAGCTTCTTGGAGGATGGCCATCGGCCGCGGAGGAAGGCGCCGTCTTCGTTGGCGGCGAGGCGGGCGGTGCGGCCGGGGGTCTCGGCATTGGGCTTGCGGCGCGAGGGGGAGCGGCCGGAGCGCAATGATGAGTCGGCGGGAGGGGAGCTGGACGGGGTCCGGGAAGGGTTCTCCCTGCTGGAAATGGGTCTGCTGCTGCGTGAAACCCTATTGTCCATTGTCAGTTACGAAGTGGCGGGAGAAGAAGAGGGGGGGGGGGGGGGGTGGGGGGACAGGAGAGAGAGCATTGGAGAAATCTATATAGGAGTTTGTCCCTAAGCCGGCTTACATGTTTTTTTATGGACACGTTTTGTATGCAAGTTCTCCAAAATTTGCCAATTTGAGTTGGAGTCCTCCAAAACATAACAACTACATTTAAAACAAAGGCTTAATTGCACTTTGCTACCCTCAACTATTACCATTTTTCAACTTTGTACCCTAAACTATTTTTTGTAACAATTTGGTACCCAGATGTTATTTTGGACTAAAATGCCCCTACCCCTAACCCTCCCCCCCTGCACGCTCCGGCCGCCCCCCCCCTGCTCACTCCCCCCCCCCCCCCCCTGCTAGCTCCCCCCCCCCCCCCCCCCCGCCCGCCCCCCCACCCCCCCCCCCCCGCCCCCCCCCCCCCCCCTGCTCACTCCGGCCGCCCGCCCGCCCCCGCCTCTCCCCTAGGCCACGGCAGCACGGGAGGAGGGGGGCTGGGGAGGGAGGGCGGGGCGGGAGGCGGGACAGGGGGTGGCCGAAGCTAGCGGGGGGGCGGCCGGAGCTAGCGGGGGGGGGGAGCTAGCAGGGGGAGGGGGTGGGGCGGCCAGAGCTAGCAGGGGGGGTGGCCGGAGTGGGGAAGGGGGTGGAGGGAAGGAAGAGAGAAGGGCATTTTCGGAATTTTTGAAAAATTAGGTATCAAGTTGAAAAAAAATAATAGTTGAGGTACCAATTTGTTACGAAAAAAAGTTTATGGTATCAAATTGAAAAGGCGGAATAGTTGAGGGTAGCAAAGTGCAATTAAGCCTAAAACAAAATGTTACTATTTTGCTTGACTTTTTCTAAGGGCACCTCCAAAGTTACTTGGGACTAGCCCTTACTTAGGGTAGCCCAAAAAGGTGGAACATTTACTAGGAACTGCCCACAATTTGCTTGGGACTAGCCCAAAAATTAAGGGTTTTCCCTCTTCTCTTTCCTCCTCCTCCTCCTTACTCCTTCCTCCTCCTCCTCCTCCTCCGACTCATTCCTCCTCCTCCGCCTTCCTCCTTCCTCTGTCTCCCTCCGCATCCTCCGCCTCCCCAGGAACCTCTTCGAGGACTGCCAACTTGCTGGTAGTCCTAGAACTGTCACTAAGTTGGCAGTCCTAACATAATGTTAAGACTGCCAACTTGTTGGCAGTCCTAGGACTGCCACTAAGTTGGCAGTCCCACTTGCCGATAAAAATTGGACTAGTCCCAAGTAAAAAAAAATGGATGGCAAACTTGTAATTTTTTTGAACATTTTTTGGGCTAGTCTCAGTAAAAGTGGTAGTGCCCTTAGAAAAAGCCTTTATCTTTTACTATTAATGAGGGAGAATAATATCATTATGTTTGTTGGTCAGGGCCAGTCCAAATAATTAGGTTATCTTAGTGAAAGTAATTTTGGTTGCGTGTTGCTTATCTGATTTTCGCAGCCGACGATGTATCAGTAGTCTTCTCTATTAATTAGATGTGAATTTGTTAGGTTCTACTACTATTTCTATCGATCTATGTTGCATGAATAGTCTCTGGCAGGGACGGAACATAAGCTAGACTGTTCCGGGTTGTAGTCCAGGCTTAAAAGCAAATAAATATTAAGAGCTACCCAATATCTTATCACATGGAAGTCCTAGCTAAGGTAGGGGTGAGGATCGGTTCGGTTCAGTTCAAACCGAACCGTATATATGAAAATCGAAATAACAGTAAACCGTATTTCTCAAAACCAAAAACCGAACCGTTTTTATAAAAACCGAACAAAACCGAACCGAATTAATTCGGTTCGGTTTTTGGTCGGTTCGGTTTCATGAGCCAATGTGTCGGACCTTATTTTAAAAATATAACATTATTGTATTTATGAATTATTATATTACATAGTGTAAAAAAATATTACTATATATAGATTGAGGGTAAAGAGAGAGCGCTCAAAGAAGTACCGACAGAGAATAGGAGAAGAGATTGCTCTCTTAGGAGTTACAAAATATTAGTATATGTAGATTAAAGGTAGTTTGATAAATTACTAAATCTAAATCGGTTTTCGGTTCGGTTCGGTTACCCGGATCAAGAACCGAAAACCGAACCGTTATTTTAAAATTTCAAATTTTAAAACCGAAAATCGAAAAAACCGAACCGTTTGTCATATTTCGGTTCGGTTCGGTTCGGTTTTCGGTTTTCAACCGTTATATGCTCACCCCTAAGCTAAGGTGGTTGAGTGCTTGGGTGGTAATAAGAAAGCTTCATGATTTGATTCGTGTTGGGAGTGAAGTGTAGATTTTGTATTAAAAAAATCATCCATGTTCAGTCCCCTATAAAAAAATTCTGGTTTCGCCCTTGATCTCTGGTGACCTAAAAGTTTGGATATAAATATTAATTAGCGATGTTATATAATTTTTCTCTAATTTGTTGGCTTCTCTGTGGAGAAATAAGCCATAACTTGATATATTAGAATCTTTAACATCAATATTAAAATATTTGTCATACCAATTAATTGAGGAAGGTTGTCCTATAGAGGGAGATTGTCCAAACAAGAACATTTGTCAGACTTTATCCCGGGACCTGCTCTGATGTTGGTTGACAAGAAATTGGATTAAGTTTTGGTCAAAGGTGGACTTATAGCTAGGTTCTGCCCACGGGGTTGGATTTTCTTATCCAGAACTAGTTTTGTTTGTTCTTTGAGCTTTATATTAAGGTCCGATCCTGAAAGGTCACCCTCAATCCTGACCTCTTATAGGATCATGCTAAGTCTGGAGGTTGTCCTAAACAAAGAGGAATTGTCCAAATCCGAAGTCTTGTATGGCTTGCTCATGAGTCGGCCCTGCTTACATCACATTTTCTATGATAATGCGCCAAGCGGATGACAGGATTTGTGAAAAAATGTTTGATAGGCCAAAGAAACTTTAAAACAAATTATAAGATCTGTTATAGATTTATAACTCGGATTTCTTAAAATACGAAATAACTTCTTAATTAGCAAATAATAAGGTTTATGGGAGTTATGTAAAAATAAGATAGTTCAAAGGGACTTATATGCACACAAAAAAAAACTTTTCTGGACATACTATCTGCCGCAATTTCGGAGATCAGGCGGGCTTTTCTAAAAACGTGAAGTGGTTTGTTAGCATGTAGTTAACGCGCTCTCTTAGCCGTCAGTTAAAAGTCAGTATCCGATCCAACGGCCGTGCCACGTGGCACATAGAAGCCGGCTGTCGACAGGACCCATGAAACAAAAAAGAATGGGTCCCACCGAACTCCATGGTCGTTAAGTTGAACTTGAAGCCACCGCTGGCAGTACATAAGCTGATCAACTCATTGGCGATTGTTTTGTAAATTTCACAGAATTCATCCAAATCTGCAAACGTCTCTTGGGTTTAATCACCCAAATGCAAAACCTTAGACTCATTCACCAACCATGTACGTAAATTACAAAACCAACTAATCAAGGTTACATCTATTTATTCTGACAGGCAATCGCAAATGTTTGGTGTTTGAATCTTACTGCCGATTCGGTTGTTTCGGCTCTCGTCAAGCAAATGTCCTATGCCTCAACTAGGAGAATGTGTCATTCTCATGTTACATATGTGGTGTTGGTCATGTCCCAAAACTTCTTGTTAGTTTTTGCGCATGTCAAAACTCTTAGATCAGCAGTTTTTTTTTTTTGCTAAGGGACATCATTATTTCTACACTCATGTGCATAGTCATGACTACAGAATTTTTCACAAGCCTTGTTCCTTGTTGTGCTTAGGACTGCCAAAATTCATGTAATCCTAAAGACATACTTCTATGTCTTTATGTCATTAAGACAACTACAATTTTGGCAGTCATGCACAAGACTATCAAAATTTTGACACATGCCAGGACGGCAAAAATTGTGATACCTCTTAACAAGTTTTATAGTACCCTTAGCATTGGTCTTACTGAAAGGATGGACAGTCCAGGACTTAGCATTGGTCTAACTGAAAGGACGGACAGTCCAGGACTGCAGAAATTATGATGCCCTTAAGAAGTTTAGTGCCACGACAATCGGTGTCAGAAACCTCTTGATCTCTCAGCCCAGGACTACTAAAATTGTTGAACTCTGTCGACACCTTCATGCCACAGGGTATTAGTAAACTTCTACTAGTCAAGCTAACAGGAAACACCAAGTAAAACACAAGAAGAAGAAGAAGAAGAAGAAGAAGAAGAAGAAGAGAGGATGTTCAAGGGACAGCACTTAATATGTACTGCAACAATTTCACCCATAAACCAATCCCATTCAGTTTCCGGCCCCATAACATTCGAAGTTTGATCGTTAGGTATCAATATCATCTCAGCTAGTACACAAAATTGCCCGTTCGAGCAATCACAAAAACAGCAAATACTACAGGACGAGTAGTTATGACATAATCCGACTAATAACCCCTTGATCTATCAGTTTGGTTGGATATGCCAATATTCACTACAATTTACAACGGAAAGTTAACAATGGCAAATTGTTGCTAATCTGTACAATCTCACACTTAAATAGTTACAAAACTTACTTCTCTCTGTTACTCGAGATATAACTGTGCACGGAACTATTGGCCAGTCTTCTTCCAACAAAGGACTTGTTGCGTCCAGTTTTGACTCATCAACAGTGTCAGACGAAGCCTTCAAGATGCATACTTTAACAATGAGCTTCGGCAAGACATCCTTGTGCCAACCAATACCACAACAAAACTGGAGCTTCGCTCACATTGTCACCCGTGTCCCGTTACCTAATACGAAAATTTAGTAGTACTCACTCATCTCCCAATTGAGTGAGCTGTAGACTGATGACGATGATCACTGTCCGACTCACAGATTGACAGGAACAAATGTCTTCAGGCACCCCTGCACAAATTGATGACATTCGAAGTTTGAAGTAATCATACAAGAATTCTCTATGCGATGGGCATGGCATCTCGGAAAGGCCTTGTACTGCCACCAGCATCGGCCACAGGTGACGGCTCCTCTTCCCGTTCTGGCTGGATGTTCAAATCAATCTGAGCCTTCAGAGGAGATGGCAGTGTTTTTCTCTTCTCGGGCTCATCCTCTATTGCCCCACCGTTAGCCAGAGTTTTGTGGGGCGCAGAACTGCCACTTATACCATTGCCAGCCAATGGCAGAGGGTCACTGCCTTGTGGGTGCATCATCTCTGGTGATAGATCATCTGGTTGCTTCTTGACCGCAGCAGCGGTTTCAGCTTCCTTCTCTGATTGTCGCTTCTCACGCCGCAGCATGAGGGTTCTGAAGCGGCGCCTTACTGTTAGGCAGACATTGCAAGTACATGTTGGCTTGTGTTTGGGGCCCTTCCCACTCGGTGGCTGGATGCAGACTATGCACGTGCAACCAGGCCTATGGCGAGGATGCTTCGTGGTTGGCGGATCGGATGCAGGGAGTGCTTCACCCTCACCAAGGATCGCAAGGTTGGCAAGTGTGTCAAGCCCATCTGACACGTCAATGTTGTCATTCCGTTCAACTTTGACCTTCAACTTTCTGGATGCTGTGCCAAAGGGGAAAAAGGTTACCGAGATGAGGTGGTAATGAAATAAAGAACTACATTGTGTCCTGTATATAACTATTGTTTTATGCAGAGTGAGCAAAAAAGAGTTTCTACTAATGTTTAGTTTATGAATACATAATGCATTCATATGGGCCATTAACAGGAATGATGATTTGTCAGGTCAATGACCTTAAATATGTGGGTAAATGGGCGTGCCAATATATCCAAAATCCAGAGTTTATGGTGGAGAAACAAAAGAAAGTGTTCAGTAGTTTGGATGTTGCAATTACTTCTCTCCAATATAAATAAAAGGCTGAAGGGTTTGCACAATACTCTTGTATGTTTTAAACTTTTAACTCAAATCCATGGTAGAAAACGATGTTTCATTGAGGGGACATTCAAATTACAGCTCCTTCTTACATGAAAGAAGTGTTGGATGAGAATGGATATTGACATGGTTATAAGGTCCGATCTCCCATTAACTATCTGAAGTCTCAAGATACCATAATCAATGTTAGTTAAAGAAAAGCATGAAACCCTTTTAGCACTTCTCATAAGTTAAACAAAATCAAGATTCTAAAAAAATGGTTTTTGCACGAAGCCACCCATACCAGTTTTAGCAGGAAGCATGTCTGTCAGCTCTGTACTAATTTCCTGAGTGGAAGAACATGAAGACCTAGGAAGGAGAACGTCAAAAGAACATGTCAGTGCAACACAATTATAGGGTGGATATTTGACTTATAATGGTGGTATAACTGATAATATATATGCAATATACTGAAAAACACATCCTATGAACATTCTTTCCAAGTGTGTGTAAAGACAATTTTGAACTTCTCCTATGTTTTAAAAGACCTACCTAGGTGGCAACTAGTATTTAAGTGACGAGGTCCTGCCGTGTCCATCATGGCATGTGAGGCATGCCATGAGGCAGCCGCCCCAAGGCCTTCCTACAGCTGTCTCAAGCACCTCGACCTGCCTTGACACAAAATGTGACCCGGCCTAGGCCAGTTTATTTTCAAATTTGGAATCTGGTCCAGGCCCAATAACTTTGAAGTTGGAATTATTAATGTCTTAATATATATATTAGACAATAGGAAAGGGAGAGTAGTATTTCTCCCCTGATTTATTCCCCTTCCATGTCTGTCCTGACCGAATGAATCTCGTCTCCCCAACTTCACCGTGCATTGTGAATATTTGTTTTTTTATCCTTTTTCAATACTTTTGACGGTTTGTTGATCTCCCCGGTAAGTCTCCCCCCCCCCCCCCCCCCCCACCCCACCCCACCACACCCCTCCCCCCTCTCCTCCCTTTTTTTTAATAGGTTTTTGTAATCTTTCCACAAGGGTGTCTCCCTCAGCATCTGTCACCTGTAGAACTTTCCAACCATTTCCCCTTTGTATTCTTTATATTTTAAAACTTCAATTATAATATATTCAGTATTGATTTATGGTTAGAAAGATCCATAGTAGTATTATTTTTGTTTCTTGATTGAACACTTGACTTTATCTGTAATTATGTGAATATGCTTAAGAAAATTCACTTAAATTAGAGCCCCAAACCACAAGACAGAATCTCACGCATAAACCACAAGTTTTTCTTTGAACAGGTAAGAGGAGCCAATAACAATCAACCAGTGACCTGGCCTCAACTCAGGCATTGCAACGGACCAAATGAATTTACAACTAGCTCCCAACCTAACATCGAGCTTCTACTGTGCTAAAAATGAGGACGTGTGAAACATGAGAATGATGCACATAAGTATTTAAATTCGCTTCTGAATAATCCACGCAACATTCTCTCAGCATCTGTTTCACAAAGTGGATAACCTTTATGAAACCATCCATCCACTCAAGAATACTGTGGACCAGTATGTTTTGGCTGCAGAGTAAGGCATGGGCAGAGTTGAGCAAGTAGTACAAAGAAACTAATGACACAATTTGCCTAAAATGTGAGGCTGAGGTTGAAATGTTTCCACCAGATCCCCCTTATGACTTCTGAGAAAATATTCCTGCAACAACCTAGAAATGGTTTGTAGAAGTGACTTCGGGAAATGTGAAGGGAAACTTACAAAATTAGAATATAGGTGAAATGTCTGAAACTAAATGTGAGGCGGCAATTGCCCAAATGTGCATCAAGTACACCTGGCCAAACTCAACTAGAATATGCCAGACTAAGTTCTTAATCTGTGTCCGAGTCTAATAAATCTATGGCTGACACTAAAGTCATTATTTTATCGAACTATGTTTGCATTTAGCATCCTCAAATCACTTTACTTCAAAGATAAAGAAAGGCCACTGGATTACCTTTCAGGATCCCATCTGTTCTCTGAACACGTCCATCTAGAAGGCAGAAGAGCATCAACTGGTAGTTTGCGCCATTTTAAGCACTCATCACACTGGGCCCATTGGTTATTATCACTGAATGACGAAGTATGACAAGACATTAATTCACATAGTTGAAATTGCAAGTTATCAAAAAATGAAAGGTATATGCCAATCAACTCCAGTTACATCCTAAAGAATTCATATCTGAAAAAAATGATATCGTAAGTATGTATGGATGTTCATCATAGAATTCAGAGCAGGTTGAAAAAATTAGAAGAGTAGAGTACATGAATAAAACAAACTCATGCATTGGAAGCTTCATAGCAAAAAATCGTGTTATGGTACACAATGTTTAGTCAGCGTAATGATAGATGATGAAATCTCCATAAGATCCGTACTATTTGTGGCTTAAAGAGGAAGGAGAGAATTTCGGTCTTCTAGATCAGAACCTCAGAAATAAAATGATAGCTATTATGAACTTCAGCATACTTTCATCACATAATATGGGGAATACAACAGTCATCTATAATCTTGATCAGCATTTGCATCCTTTTCAGTCAAAAATATCCATGCTTCTCTAAGAACTGAAATGGAAATCAAATTGACATTTCATATAGGCGCATTTATATAAGTGTCCAATATTTTCATTTTTGTGACAATGGCCATCAATAGCTCGAGTCACTGTCAAAACAGATGATGTATTAATCAGAAACCTTCTCACTTATTGAATGGCTACCCAAAATGAGGTTTTGTAACCACCGCTAGGTTTCTATTGCACGAACAATACAATTGTCTGAAACAATACCTGGCCAGCTAACAGCAATCTCCTAGGTCTTACAGGATCATATTGTTATTTCATCACCATAATAACATAATCTCTCCCAACATGTGATGTTACACGTGCAATCATTTATTGCCCCCCCCCCCCCCCCCCCCCCCCCCCCCCCCCCCCCCCCCCCCCTCCCCCCAACATACTATTTATATCTTGTAATCCTCTCTATACATGGTATTTGGTTGGATCCATATTAAAGCTCAGCAGCTAGGGGACAGGCTAGCCTGGCAAGGGTGCCGGCGGGCCAACACTGGCATGGTAACTGGTCGTACCCTAAGCCGGGCTGTGCCGATACGTACTTGGCGCAGCTCGGCCTGGGCACACAAGTTTCCATGTGACGTGTCTACCACACCCGGGCACGGATGCAGTGTGAAAATTACGGGCTAGGTCAGCCCGGCACGTTCTTCAACTCTACCAACATGCAACAACATCGCAGGCCAAGTCCCAAGTGTGACTAGATAAAAGAGTTGAAGAACGTGCTTGAACCAAGTCTCGGTCAGGGCAGGAACCAAGACTTAGTCATAGCATGCTTCCAGGAAAGTACATAGGGTGCTCCAGATAGATCCTGGGAGCAGAAACAGGAGAGAGAGACAAGGCAAACTGACAATAGGAAGAACCATGACAAGCAAAAGATACAAAGTCATACATAAGATATGGACGACGAGTATGTTTAGCAAAGGGCACTGGATATCCAAACCAGAGGGTAAGGGCAGGTACAGTGTAAGCAAGTGTTTGTGTGCGGCGACAAGTATACCACAGTTTGCAGTATCGTCCGATACCAATCCGATACGGCCGATACCCACACGATTTGGCATGTCCTGATCCGATACTGACCGATACCGACATTGGGGGTCTCTTTTTCGGTTAATTCGGCAAAGAAAATCGAACGAAAAGACCAATCATCAATGGTGTAAATGCACAGTAAGGTTGTAAAAGTATGTAAAACAAGAAAACTTATCTATCGCATGTAAACCAATCGACAATGGTGACTACTAATTCATTTAATTCCAAAATTACTAAGAAACTGTAAGCCTCCTGATTTTTGGATTTTATTTTTAATTATTTTATATGGATATTTTAAATATTAAAGTTAATGATGACTATGTTAGTAGTTTACCGTAGCTTTGACTTTTGAAGCACAACAAATATTGTTTTCTCAAATCCAGTTCCATATTTGAATTCTAGATTCGTCCACCTTCAGTTTGATATATCATGTCCCACCCAAATTTGTTTTTCAACATTCTTTTGACTTCGGACAACTTCGGGCCAACTTAGGCCAATTTGAGCCATTAACGTAATTTTAAGTCAACTTCCAATTTGCGTTTGGGACTTGACATAGATCGAAACCGTATGACCCAATATATGGTTTTGGTCTATGTTGAGTCTACAATGCATATGCCTAGGATGTACCATCCAATCGAGTTCCCATGTGCTACTTATTTGCAAATGGCACATGAGACTCATTAAATTGATTTTCGGATCCAACTTGACTAGTAATGCTACTCGAACCCTAACCTAGTCAACCCTACTAGTTAGAGCCTAACTAGAAGTACCAAAACCAAGTATACATATATTTAAGGAAATTTTAGAGGTTTAATTGCAACCATATGCAATATTCCCTTATATAATTGGCTTGGCCAAACATCTAACCAAAATAGAAAACCTATTAATAATAGTATGATTTGGAGAACCAAATCCTTTCCAAATTAGATCAAACCAAAGCCCATGCACTAAATATATATATATATATACCTATCAAACCCTAACCATGCTTCTCTCTCATAACCGTCCACTACTCCACAAATCTCCCCAAACCTAGCAGCTACCACTCCAAACCCGAAACCCTAGCCGACCCCCCTTTCTTCACAAAATATGATTTCTCCTCGATTTCTCCGCTAACCACCACCACTCTTGCAACCCCCTCGACGTTCTCTTCCACCCTAGCAACTGTAGTAGCAACCTTGCGGCCGTTAGAGAGGTGCACGACGCGCTACTTGGGCCGAAACTCCGCCGAATCGAAGCCTGAAACGTCACAGCAAGTTAGTCGACTTGTAGATGATGTTTTACCAACTTTTTCTCATCCGCTTCTCCTCAAACCAAATCTGAGAGTTACCTTTGTGTGTCTACTCCAACCTCTGATCGCCGGATCCCCTAGTTTCAAGCGGTTTGTTCGTGGCGTCGATTCTACGACAGGGTATCCAGAACCGACGAATTCTGTTGCGAGCCATTTTTCACCTATCTAAGGTCAGTTTCTAACATTTTTATATTTTTATTCAGAATCTAAACGTCGATACATTTCCAACGCATATCTGAAAGTTAGGTTTCGCATCCGTTTACTTTAAAATTTTAAGACATTTGTCGTGTCACCGAACTCCGAAAAATTATGTTTTACTTGTGTCCAAAAGTGTCAAAACTCCATGGATCCATATTAAACTTCATGTTTTGCAAGGTTTAACATTATAAGAACTATTTTAACTAATTTTTGGGATTTTTATAGAATTTATTAATTTTATTTAATTGTTGTTTCGGGGCTAAATTAATGTGTCGAATTGAGGAAGTCATATGTAACATTGACATAAGACCTCTTGTGAAAGGGTTCTCCTATTGAAAATATAATTATAGCAATATATAAGTATTTATAGATAAATTTTAGAATTTAAATATATTATTTTGTTATAATTGTAAAGTATTTACGAGAGGATTTGATACCTTACATACTTATATAATAGATGCAGTGTCGTAACAACGTTATGACAACTAGGAGGCGTAGATACTCATATAATTTAGGTATGGTATGTTGATATAGAATATTAAATATAGTGTATTATTATAGGTGAGCTTGGGAGGATCGACAAGGACACCGAAGTTGGACAGGCTTACCCGCAGACAGCAGTTACAGGCAAACGTGCCTTGCCTTCGTTACAGATCTTTCTTTTCTGTCTTGTTGTTCCCTTTTATTAGCATTGCATGACGTAGGACGTTGATACTTAGTGTCCATTTATAGACGGATACCGATGTCATGATAGTGACATCAAGTATTGACATTAGGCATTACGTACATACTGATGTATCCATTGACACGTTTGACCACAGGACACCGATACATTCATAATGCGAGATTTACATGACTATTCATGGTATTGACCTCGTGTTAGCATTCTAGATTTCTTTATCAGGATTGATTTTTCTTTCGAGATGACTGTACAGACTTGACATTGCTAGATTCTAGACATGGAGATTGGGAAGAACTTGACTACAACAATATCAGACATATTATCGTGTGGCCCGTTGCTTAGTGACCTTTATCTCTGTAGCAGAGTAAAGGATTATCACTGTCGAGAATTGATTGTCCTTGTGCCACGACACATGTACTGGGGATAACACCCTGCTGAGGTGCTAGTGAGCCTTAGTGGAAGGGGTCTGGTATTCTAGAAAAGTATCTCACTTGCATAGCACATAGACGGATACAGTCGATTGCCTTAGTTCATATTTTTATTTCTGTACCTTGGCATGAATATTATGCACCTTGCTAGTCCTCTGAGGACCTGGCTATTTTCCAGGCTTAGACGAAGCTGAAGACTACCCGAAGGTTTACGGTTCGGGAGCTGAGACCGAAGGCGTACCGGCACAGGAGGACGAGATAGTGCCAGAAGATTTTGTGTGATCATATTATCTTCATATTTAGTCTTGCTACATTATTTCATTTTCTTTTCATCAAACTTGTAGTTGAATTGTACTTTGTTTCTATTTCTGTAGTTTCGGGATGCTTTACCCGCACAGACTTTATTACTTTTATTGCTGGATATTTGAGACATTTTTTTATTTATTCTTGATCTCTTTGTGGACTCTGTGGATGTGATTAGATGTATATACCTGTGGACCGTGTTGTATTTCTTGGTGTTATCATGATTTACAGCTTAAGTATTTCGCTAATGGGCATGTTGTGTAGCTTGGCCCATTGGTAAAGTGCTGCTGGCATGTATTCGTGTACCTAGTCCTACGTATTTTGGGACTGGAGCGTTACATGTTTTTGTGGTGGCTCATGCAGGTAACGTTAATCACTTCGGTTACGTTATTGTACCGACGTGAGCCTACAATTAGAACATGAAAGACCCATAGGATCACATCCACATGCTTCACATCCACATGTTGATACCTTCCTTGACTTCATATCGAACTCTCACTTGACTGCTTCTTTTGCATCCAATTTTATTCTTTTCTACCGTAATCTTTATTTATTCGTGCTAGTAAGACGAATCTTCGTAGTGGGCGTATCCTTCCCTTACTATCGCATCAGGAAGGCGGGGGCACAAATACTAGAAGCCATAAGTGCAGGTTGGATCTTCGCGAATTGTGCGAAGTCATGGTGATACCTAGGATAGTCGTACTAGTACGAGCCTGCAACCGATTAAGGAATAGGACTTGAGGATACATCCACAAACATGATTATAGACTTTTCTCAGACTCTTCAGCATGACTGCTTTCATGTTATCTTCTCTCAACATGATTGCTTTCGTGTTCTTTCTTACTCGAGATTTGACTAAACCCTTCCCTGTTTACTTCTTAAGTAAATCTTTTCGTTCCTTTTCGCTAAGTTGTTGGAAAGTGTCTTATGGATTGGTCCAAGGAAAAGTTTAAGAAATTATATTTATCCTTGTATTACGGAATCAAAGTTTTGCAGCCAGAGAAATACTGGCGAGGCAGGACTTCAGATACGGCATCATGGCTACATATGTTTCTCAAATTATACTTGACCTATATCCTATGCATGTTGATCTCTTCCCCTGTATTTTCGTAAAAAGTCAATTCAAACATCTATTATGGATTTGGCCAAGATAAGCTCAAGAACTTGTATTACCTGGCATAGCAGATGTGCACTGCAGCCATTCGTCGTATTATGGAACAAGAAAGTTATTTGCGGCCAGATGGACACTGGCGTGATAGTAACTTCAGGTGACAATCACGGAGATATATGGTTCTCGAGTCTTACCTAGACTACATCCTATGCATATTGTTTGGCCTCACATCGTTCTTGGAAATAGTTCGACAAACCCTCCTGCTTTGCTTGACCATACCGTTGTTTGAAATTGGTATATAGGTTTGTTTGACCCAGCCTTAGGCTTTCGTTACCTTCTATTTATTAAATGACTAAAATAGTTAAAACCTTATAGTTATATTATAGAATATAATTAAGCTAGATATTGGTGTAATTGTGATGTTGGGTAACTAGAAATGGATAAATTTCTTAGAGATGGATCCTAGTAAGATTATGAGTCGAGTATGAATGAGTGTCTGGATATCGGATGCGTAGAGCCTATTAGGAGAAATTGCTAGGAGTGAACTGACAAGTATCATTAAATAGGTTATAATACTATACCTACGATAGAATGGTACGACTAGTGGTATTAGAATTCTTCTGCAGTAAACACTTTAATCCTTTTTTTCCTAGCTTATTTTCGAGAAGCATCTTAGAGTTGTGTTGGGAGTATTAAGGAAAGAGAGATTGTATGCTAAGCTTAGTAAGTGTGAATTTTGCCTTGATAGAGTTCCTTTCCCTGGATACATTATCTCGGAAGAAGAACTTTCAGTTGATCAGAAAAAAGATAGCTATCGTAGAGTCTTGGCCGACACCAACATCGGTTGCAGAAGTTAAAAAAATTCTCAGACTTGCAGGGTATTACCGCAGGTTCGTAGAGAATTTCTCACGGATTGCAGAGCCGATGACACGGTTGACCCGTAAGGATCAGGAGTTCCAGTGGACAAAAGATTGTCAGAAGGCTTTGGAAGAGTTGAAGAAGAGGTTGACCTCAACACCTATTCTGACGCTTCCTTCTGGATCGGGAGGATTCGTTATATACAGTGATGCGTCGGGTAGTGGACTTGGATGTGTTTTGATGCAACACGGAAGGTCATAACCTACGCATCGAGGCAACTAAGGGCACATGAGAAGAATTACCCTACTTATGATTTGGAGTTAGCAGTTGTGATCTTTGCATTAAAGATATGGAGTCATTATTTTTACGGAGAGCGTGTGAAGATATTTACGGATCATAAGAGCTTGAAGTATGTCTTCACGCAAAATGAGTTGAATATGAGACAGAGGCGGTGGTTGGAGCTCATGACAGACTATGACATAGATTTGCAGTACCATCTTGGCAAGGCGAACGTAGTAGCGGTCGCTTTAAGTAGGAAGCCTACTGCATATTTCTTGACAGCTCAGCCACAGTTATTAGAGGATCTTCAGGAGCTTGGAATAAAAGTCATTATGCTGGGACAGCAATGAGTACTTGCCAATCTTGAAGTATAGTCGTCACTTGTGGATAGAATCAAGGTAGCGTTACCTACAAATGCAAGATTTTGAACACTTCGCGAGAGGACAGAGGTAAGAGCGACAGATACTTAGACCAGAGCTTGTGACGCAGACAGTCGAGAAAGTGAAGCGGATTCAGAGTCATCTTCAGGCAGCTTAAGACCGGCAGAAGCATTGGGCCGATATGCATCGTCGACCACTGGAATTCAAGGAGGGAGAGCATGTATTTCTGAGGATCTCACTTACGCGGGGCACCATTAGATTCGGGAGTAGAAAAAAGTTGGGTCCAAGGTATATAGGACCGTTCGATATCATTAAGCGTGTAGGAGAGGTGGCATACCGTCTTGCATTACCCCCATCACTGGAGGGAGTGCATGATGTATTCCATATCTCACAGCTGAGGAGATATGTGACTGATCCCAGTCATGTGGTCGATCACTCTGAGATCGCGGTAGGACCCAGTTTATCATACGAGCAGCCGGTAGGTATCTTGGATACGAGTGAGAAGACGCTCAAAGGGCAGACAATTAGACTGGTTCGTGTTGCATGTAGGTACCATTCTCCGGGAGAATCAATTTGGGAGCGTGAAGATTCTATGCGTGAGCGTTATCCCTATTTATTCGTAGATGCCGGTAAGTCAGCCTAATTATTCATATGATAAAATTTTTCTATATAATTATGTTATTTTTAATTTCCAGGACGAAATTTTCTAAGGTGGGTAGGTTGTAAGCCCCTGATTTTTGGATTTTATTTTTAATTATTTTATATGAATATTTTAAATATTAAAGTTAATGATGACTATGTTAGTAGTTTACCGTAGCTTTGATTTTTGAAGCACAACAAATATTGTTTTCTCAAATCCAGTTCCATATTTAAATTCTAGACTCGTCCACCTTCAGTTTGATATATCATGCCCACCCAAATTTGCTTTTCAACATTCTTTTGCTCGGACAACTTCGGACCAACTTAGGCCAATTTAAGCCATTGACGTAATTTTAAGCCAACTTCCAATTTGCTTTTGGGACTTGACATAGATCGAAACCGTATGACCCAATATATGGTTTTGACTCATGTTGAGTCTACAATGCATATGTCTAGGGTGTATCATCCAATCGAGTTCTCATGTGCTACTTATTTGCAAATGGCACATGAGACTCATTAAATTGATTTTCGGTTCCAATTTGACTAGTAATGCTACTCGAACCCTAACCTAGTCAACCCTACTAGTTAGAGCCTAACTAGGAGTACCAAAACCAAGTATACATATATTTAAGGGAATTTTAGAGGTTTAATTGCAGCCATATGCAATATTCCCTTATATATTTTACTTGGCCAAACATCTAACCAAAATAGGAAACCTATTAATAATAGTATGATTTAGAGAACCAAATCCTATCCAAATTAGATCAAACCAAAGCCCATGCACTAAATATATATATATACCTATCAAACCCTAACAATCCTCCTCTCTCATAACCGTCCACTACTCCACAAATTCCCCTAAACCTAGCGGCCACCACTCCAAACCCAAAACCCTAGCCGACCCCCCTTTCTTCACAAAATATGATTTTTCCTCGATTTCTCCGCCAACCACCACTCTTGCAACCCCCTCGACGTTCTCTTCCACCCTAGCAACTGTATTAGCAACCTTGCGGCCGTTAGAGAGGTGCACGACGCGCTACTTGCGCCGAAACTCCGCCGAATCGAAGTCTGAAACGTCATAGCAGGTTAGTCGACTTGTAGATGATGTTTTACCAACTTTTTCTCATCCGTTTCTCCTCAAACCAAATCTGAGACTTACCTTTGTGTGTCTACTCCAACCTCTGATCGTCGGATCCCCTAGTTCCAAGCGGTTTGTCCGTGGCGTCGATTCTACGACTGGGTATCCAGAACCGACGAATTCTGTTGCGAGCCATTTTTTACTATCTAAGGTCAGTTTCTAACCTTTTTATATTTTTATTCAGAATCTAGACGTCGATACCTTTCCAACGCATATCTGAAAGTTAGATTTCGCATCCGTTTACTATTTTTAAAAATTCAAGACATTTGCCGTGTCACCGAACTCCGAAAAATTCTGCTTTACTTGTGTCCAAAAGTGTCAAAACTCCTTGGATCCATATTAAACTTCATGTTTTGCAAGGTTTAATATTATAAGAACTATTTTAACTAATTTTTGAAATTTTTACAGAATTTATTAATTTTATTTAATCGTTGTTTCGGGGCTAAATTAATGTGTCGAATTGAGGAAGTCATATGTGACATTGACATAAGACCTCTTGTGAAAGGGTTCCCCTATTGAAAAAATAACTATAGCAATATATAAGTATTTATAGATAAATTTTAGAATTTAAATATATTATTTTGTTATAATTGTAAAGTATTTACGAGAGGATTTGATACCTTATATATTTATATAATAGATGCAGTATCGTAACAACGTTATGACAACTAGGAGGCGTAGATGCTCATATAATTCATGTATGGTATGTTGATATAGAATATTAAATATAGTGTATTATTATAGGTGAGCTTGGAAGGATCGACAAGGACACCGGAGTTGGACAGGCTTACCCGCAGACAGCAGTTACAGGCAAGCGTGTCTTGCCTTCGTTACAGATATTTCTTTTCTGTCTTGTTCTTTTTTATTAGCATTGCATGACGTAGGACGTTGATACTTAGTGTCCGTTTATAGACGGGTACCGATGTCATGATAGTGACATCGAGTATTGACATTAGGCATTACGTACATACTGATGTGTCCATTGACACGTTTGACCACAGGACACCGACACATTCATGATGCGAGGTTTACATGACTATTCGTGGTATTGACCTCGTGTTAGCATTCTAGATTTCTTTATCATGATTGATTTTACTTTCGAAATGACTGTACAGACTTGACATTGCTAGATTCTAGACATGGAGATTGGGGAGAACTTGACTACAATATCAGACCTATTGTCGTGTGGCCCGTTGTTTAGTGACCTTTATCTCTGTAGCAGAGGGATTATCACTGTCGAGAATTGATTATCCTTGGTGCCACGACAAAGGTACTGGGGACAACACCCTGCTGAGGTGCTAGTGAGCCTTAGTGGAAGGGGTCTGGTATTCTAGAAAAGTATCTCACTTGCATAGCACATAGACGGATACAGTAGATTGCCTTAGTTTATATTTTTATTTCTGTACCTTGGCATGAATATTATGCACCTTACTAGTCATCTGAGGACCTGGCTATTTTCCAGGCTTAGACGAAGCTGAAGACTACCCGGAGGTTTACGGTTCGGGAGCTGAGACCGGAGGTGTACCGGCACAGGAGGATGAGATAGTGCCAGAGGATTTTTTGTGATCATGTTATCTTCATATTTAGTCTTGCAACATTATTTCCTTTTCTTTTCATCAAACTTGTAGTTGAATTGTACTTTGTTTCTATTTTTGTGGGTTCGGGATGCTTTACCCGCACAAACTTCATTACTTTTATTGCTGGATATTTGAGACTTTCTTATTTATTCTTGATCTCTTTGTGGACTCTGTGGATGTGATTAGATGTATATACCTGTGGACTGTGTTGTATTTCTTGGTGTTATCATGATTTACAGCTTAAGTATTTCGCTAATGGACATGTTGTGTAGCTTGGTCCATTGGTGAAGTGCTGCTGGCATGTATTCGTATACCTGGTACTACGTATTTTGGGACTGGGACGTTACAGTGTAAGCAAGTGTTTGTGTGCGGCAACAAGTATACCATAGTTTGCAGTATTGGCCGATACCAATCCGATACGGCCGATACCCTTACGGTTTGGCATGTCCTGATTCGATACTGACCGATACCGACATTGGGGGTCTCTTTTTCGATTAATTCGGCAAAGGAAATCGAACGAAAAGACCAATCATCAATGGTGTAAATGCACAGTAAGGTTGTAAAAGTATGTAAAACAAGAAAACTTATCTATCGCATGTAAACCAATCGACAATGGTGACTACTATTTCATTTAATTCCAAAATTACTAAGAAACAATACTGAAAATACGTAAAATTATGCCTACATGTATGAAATATATTTTCTAAAATGTTAACAATTTAGTTTTCTGATACCAAAAAATCCGATACTCCGATCCAAACCCACCGATACTGCCTATTCTGCCGATACCGCTCCTGAAACTCATAGGAATGGTCCGATACCGATACTATGAACCTCTGTAAACCTTTAAGGGCAATATAGAATCAGTGGATGGAATAGAGCAAGATGGTACGATATTAACAGAGTACAATGTGAGAGTCGGAAGAGTGGGAGAGGAAAGGATAATTAGATGGAAGAGTGAGATTTATTGAAGTGGAAAAAGTACAGGGTATCCTCAAAGAATGTAACATCTTCAGAGAGATACAATCGGTGTGTGATCATACAGTGATGAGCCCTTTAGAACCAAGAATAACCAAAAATATACATTTGACAGCACCTTGAGAGAGCTTGTCAAGATTACGACCGAATTTGTGGAGAAAGGCAGCACACCTCAAAATGCAAGGAGTGATCGGATAGAGAGGCTGAGTAGGGTGAATACAAGAATTAAGGAATTTGATCAAGAAGAGGTCTACAAGGAAAGGCATCATGTACTAACGTTATATATATCTCCGAATTAAATTCTGCTATGATGTCAACTATACGTGATCGAAAAGTAAACAAATAGCACATTGGCATCTAGTAATTGCAGTTATGTTGGCGAGAATCTCGTCACTCGGAGGAGCAAGAAGCAGAAAATTGTAGCCAAGTAGAGTGCAGAGGCGGAATATCAAGTGGTGAATCATACTACTTGCGAGATGATGTGGTTTCAATCTTTGATGGCTAGTCATTGGTATCCAATATATCGATCCCTTGCGTATGTATTGAGACAACCAAGCTGTTATTTTATTGTCAGCAATCCAGTCTTCCATAAGAGGACCAAACACATTGAGGTCGATTGTCAATTTGTTCGTGATGCACTTACAAGAAAACACATCTGCACTCCATGTCATAATTATCTGAATCTTCTTACCCCCTAGGAACCGTGTTCTGGATCCCCTGATCCCATATGTGGCGGATTCCTGATCCGGATAGCCAAAAGTAGTGTGAAAGGAGTCCTAACAAAACAATGATATCAATTAACTAGTAAAGTATAAGACAATTAATTGACAAAATGAAGCATACAAGAGTAGATTGTTGTAGGATCTGGTACTAACTCTTCGCTAGTAGGCAATATATATATATATATATATATATATATATATATATATATATATATATATATATATAAGCAAATGACCTCTACCCTAGTGGTTAAGAGAGATGCATGCGGCCCAAGTGGTCGGGAGTTCAAGCCCCAGTGGAGGTGGAGTTCGCCACAATTACCCATTGCTTCAAAATATATATATATATATATATATATATATATATATATATATATATATATAATGGGTAATGTATTAAATAAGGTGCCTAGTCTAGTTTAGAAAATGCAACTCCTATGATTTCAAGTATCCCTAATTTAGTTTACCTTATTTTGAACCCTAGATAGTGGATATCAAAAAATGTTTAGCACGTGCAAGTCCCAAATCACAAATGTACAAGTAAACAATTGAGCAAAAGTTTCTTAGGGTATGAAGCCGTACAAGAGAGAGATTACCCGGCCTGATTTGTAGTTAAAATGGTAGGCTTTCCAAGTACTGGAGGTTCCTGTCAAAAATGGACAAATTACACGTGAAATAAATGCATATTTTATGTCTATGCTACAAAGTGTGGCATGTATTTTTATGACTTTGGAAACACAGCTCCAATTGCTTGGGATAATGTTTCCAACTAACTAAAACCATAAGATGAAAATGAAAATAACCTTGATAGTAAAAGACAACAAAAGAAACCAAGAAAATTATATTGGAAAATTTATAAAATAATTCAAGTTTAAGGTGACATATCCTCGGTTTCCAACATGCTTTATTCATTGAGAGTGTAGCATAAGTTGAAATCCAAAATTATAATTTGAAGAGAAAAACAGCCAAAATTTACCTTTTATGCTTATGCAACATATCATTGTAGCAACAAAACCATTACTTTCTAGTCCTTTCAGATAGCCGACCTGCTTTAAAATAATACTGCTAATTAATATTCATATCATCATCCAAGCCTTCTCCCATGAGAATGGGTCGACTCTAGAGCACAAGCAAGCTCCACCAAGGATTTGACCACTTTTGTGGCAGGTTGTCGACCTCACGTCAACCCTCTATGTTTGTGCCAAATTTCTACAAAAGGTAGCTATGAGCATGAGAGGATCATGCCATAAAACCTACGACCACCAAATGGCAGGTAGAGACCTACCTTTCGCATATGTAGTTTAAGCTTATGCAACCAATACGCACCCTGGCTCCAAGTTTCCGAAGATGATATAATTTGCTATAGGAAATTGCATTCTCCATATGACACATCAAGCCAAAGAAAAGGAATGGCAATCCCCATTTAACAACAAAAATTGTTGTTTCCACCTACAAATGTTGGTAAAATTATTTGAATTACACAAACATACAAAAGAACCATGCATGGATCTATAAATGCTACAGACATAGCTAAGGTTTATTTAGTGCTTTAACACTAATAACATTAGGATGAAGACACCCTTTGATAGGAATTTTATCCTACATTACGGTGGTCTAACAAACCTTTGACATTAGTGTCTCTTTCTTATGAATCTCCAACTCAGGAAAATATACAAGAAGATTTCTTTCCTCCCTTTTTTCTCCAGCAAACTCCCCATGAGATGCATGTCCTTGGAGGAGCAATTCTGTTCTTAGTTCTTGGTAATTAGGCTACCAAAAAAAGTACTCCTTTCTACAAGAATACATCGCGGACTCCAAAGACCACCCCCCTTCATTGGTTCCACCTATACACTAGTATACGTTTCTGATGTGGGCCCACCTATCATCATTTAGCCTATGTTCTATTTTAGTCATTTTCCTGTTTTAGTAAGGAAGGATTATTTTGGTCTTTCACCAATAATAACCCTTCCTTAATAGTCATTTTCCTATTTTAGTAAGGAAGGATTATTTTGGTCTTTCACCAATAATAACCCTTCCTTAATTAAGCCTTTGTTTTTCCCTATATAAACTAGGGTTAGCCATCTTTTATTTTCCATGCTTGTATTGAGAAGAAACTCTCAAGTATCAATAAGAAGGATTTAGACTTTGTCCGTCCACCAAAGTTGGAAGTTTGTTCTTTTCTCACAAAAAGATCATTATCTTTCTCTGTTTCTCTTTTCTACAAATCTTTTGTGAATCGAATAGGTCGATTCACATCAATTGGTATCAGAGCTCTCTACGATCCATGGCGTCCGGCACAAGGAACACGATCGAGGAGAAGATCCAGGGGCTTCGGGAGGATTTCAACATCGAGATCGAAAGTTTGAAGGCCGCAATCAAAGATCAAGCGTCCACACAGGAGGATCTCCAGACCGAGGTACGACGCATGCGGGAGGAGATGACGTCGATTCCGGCAATGATGAAGTTGTTGCAAAACATCTCGAACAAGATCAATGGCGGCGAAGCGGAGGCGGCAACAACCCAAACCCTAGGCGACCAACTAGGGTTTGTTCATACGGAGGGGGAAGCGACCGACGACCACGGAGGACCGGCCGACGGGAGCTGGCCCGCACCCGCCGTCGCCGCCGCGCCGCCGGGCGGAGCCCTGGCGGCCGGCGACCCTCGCCGGACAGCGGCCGAAGGCCGCGGGAGCGTCGCCGCCAACCGCGCGAGCCCGGGCGGGGCCGCTGCTGTTGGGGGCGGTCGCTGGCCGGCCCACGACCGCCACCCCTGGCCGGTCGGCGCCAAAGGAGCCGCCGGCGAGCGGCCGTGGCCGGACGCCGTCGATCCGTACGGTCCCGGCGGACCGGTTCCACATTCGGGAGAAGCCCTAGGGCTTGGGGCCCCCTACGGGGGTCGGACGATGACAGCGAACTACGGAGATCGGTTCGCGGGTCCGGGAAGGGGCTTGGCGGGAGTTCCGGCGTGGACGGGAGGAGCGGAACCGCCAGGAGGAGCGAGGCACGCCGGAGGCAGCAATTTCTTTGGGGGAATGGCGGATCCCGCCAACTTCCAGAGAGGGGACCTCCCCCCACGACGACCACCACGGAGGAAGAGGAGGAGAAGGAGGATCCGACGGAGGAAGAGGCCGCCATAGCAACAGACGCAGTTCCCAGATTTCCACCTTGAGGACAAGGTGGCTCTTTTAGGGGACGGTATTGATGTGGGCCCACCTATCATCATTTAGCCTATGTTCTATTTTAGTCATTTTCCTGTTTTAGTAAGGAAGGATTATTTTGGTCTTTCACCAATAATAACCCTTCCTTAATAGTCATTTTTCTATTTTAGTAAAGAAGGATTATTTTGGTCTTTCACCAATAATAACCCTTCCTTAATTAAGCCTTTGTTTTTCCCTATATAAACTAGGGTTAGCCATCTTTTATTTTCCATGCTTGTATTGAGAAGAAACTCTCAAGTATCAATAAGAAGGATTTAGACTTTGTCCGTCCACCAAAGTTGGGAGTTTGTTCTTTTCTCACAAAAAGATCATTATCTTTCTCTGTTTCTCTTTTCTACAAATCTTTTGTGAATCGAATAGGTCGATTCACATCAGTTTCAAACTCTAAACATATATATGAATTAATACACTGTCCATCAACTTACATGGCAGTATGGCACCGATCCTAAGCCATTCATAATATACATTTTAAAATTTACCCTTAGTTTCTGGCTACCTGTTATATGATCTTTAGGTGTAAATAAACAATATATACAACTGAATGCAGACTTGTGCAATGTAGATATACCATAAGAGCAGCAAAAAAGGCTATACTAACAGAATTGTGATTATAGATTGGAAAGTAAATAATTACTCCAAAATGGGATACCTCATATTCTTCAAACTCATGACCTTCAATGACAACAATACTGGGGACATCATTAGGATGTGGTCGGAGGAGTTCCTGAGCCTCTTCCCATGTTATTTTCAACTCAATAGAGTCCTCATTCTCAATCCGTAGGCGTTTACTTTTGGAACCAAAAGCGCCACTTTTCCTTTTACTAGGGTCTGGTGAAGACTTAGCATTAGAACCATCTTTTTGTATAAATCCTGTTTTCTGAAATTTAGACAAGTTGGATTGATCTGCTGCATTGAACGGGTTCTTTGATTCTGTGCTGCCTTTTTGAGGTCCAGGAGAGCCATTTGCAGTGACATCAGCAGTGTGTTTATTAACCTCTGGAGGTGTTGAGAAACCATTTCCAGTTTTGATTGTTTCGATGTCCTGTTAATTGATAGAAAGAAAAATTCTTGACTGAGAAGGTAAACTTCAAAATCTATGAATTATCCAGCCTCAACGTATAAGTGCCAGTTTGCTTAAAAAGCAGAGTTTTAGATACAAAGGATCATAAGAACTACTGCAAACATTAAAAACAAAGATGATAACTATATGAAATTGTTGTAGTGTCCTTATCTTTCATTAAGAAACCACTCATGTATACCCAAGTTCACCTATTAGCCAACTTAAAGTCACTTGGCTAATTAATGATGTGCATAACAACACTAAAGATCAGGCGCTAATGTATTTAACTACATATGAAGCATAGATTAGATAATAAAAAAATATCATAGCTTTCTATTGAGGTGACTGACAAATATGTAATTAAAAGAAGTATGCTAAAGCATTGGCAAAAGCATATCGAAACAATTCGTATTATGTTTGTAACTAATTACCATACATTAAAACCTGAAAAGGACACATGAGAAAATATAAGTATGCACATATAGAATGAACAAAACCGTCATACCTTAAGTTATCCTAACTCCAAAATGTTTCCCTGAATGTAAATAGTGGATAGACAGCCCAAATTCTACATCTAAGATTTCTTTCAAAAATATACGTAGGAAATGTGATTATCTAGCTTACAGTTCGTTACCTGTTCAGTTGAGATACCAGAAGCCTTCCTAAATCCCATGACTAGTTTCCCTTCCGGATCTATCCGACTAAATGTTACTGCAAACACACATTCCTTGTTAGTTCTAGTTAGAGGGAAATCATTCTCTTACACAAGTCAACAAAAATATATTGTCTGATAGAATTCATCATGGTACAAGCAGAATAATCCGGTCATCACAGAAGAAGAAACACAACAGACTGATAAGGTGGGGTTTTCGAAATGTTTCCAATTTATATCATGTACCAGAAAGAAACAGTCTGAGCGAGAGAAAAACAGTATTACTGCAAGCAGTATTCAATCTGCTTAGGGATGGCATTAAAGTTGAAAAGAAACAGAGGAATGCAGACAAAATGTAAAGAATCAAACTAGAATATAAACAATAGGAATGTTAAGTCCCCAAACCAATTCTTCAACATGTCAAAGGTATATGCAGCACCACTTCGTCAACATGCCAGAAGTATGTGAAATTGATGAAAGAATATAAAAGGTAAAGCAGTAATGAAAAATACAAACCCCACTTCCCTGAGGACATAAATTGTAGAAGGCGCAATAACAACAACAAAGCCATTTTCCCAAATTTTTGGGGATAATTGTAGAAGGCACATTTAGTAAAATGTAGAATACATCAACCAACTGTGAAAATAGAAGATTATAACAAATTGGAAGCTGAGGCATGGAAATTGGTAAACTAACTGCTACAATTTTCAAGGGAGGAGGGAGAGGAGAAAGAGAGGAGGGGGAGGGAGGGGGGGGGGGGGGGGGGGGGGGGGGGGAGGAATCTAAAGATGTACCTGTGTCACCTGCTTGTAATTGCATTGATTGAATGCATGGAGTAACCCCCTCCAAAACATACATCCTGCTATTATTATTTGGCCAAAACCGAAACTGAAATATCCATTCCTTGCCACCAGCATCTTGTACTGTTAAAGGAAGTCCTTCTGGATGAGAAATTGCTGGGAAGTATGCCTGTTTGTGATAGCCATCCATTTTCAAAGCATTTTACTATAATCAACAATCTCCTACTTAAGACCAGCTTCTATAAAAATGATGCATTATAAATGACAAACTTTCACAACAACATTAAAGCAGTAAGAAAAAGAAAGCAAGAGCTACAAAGCCATTGTGTCAGTTGTTTAAGATGAATGAAGCATTGATTTGGGACCATATGGGAGTTAAAATGAAAAACGTAAACTATAAGATGACAAGTACATTTCATGCAATGACTGCATCCTGTTTCTGAACGAATCAGAGAAGCATATATACTGAAACTCCTATAGATTTTGGAGCTTGTTTACAATCTTTAACTTCAACACCATCCAATCAAACAATAAGTACAAGTACTGGGAGAATGTACTTAAACAGGATTCCAGTTGCAACAAAGGAATACAGTATAATAAGTTCTGACTTCATAACAATTAAAGTCAAAGGAAGTACCTCAGCACATTTTTTGGGTAGAACCAAACGTCCAATGCGACCAGCATCACTAGCACTAAGCATCTTTTCAAACAAGGGTGTGATGACAGAGTTTGAACTTAAAGTACAGTTAAAGCAAAGTATGGCAAATAGAAAGAAAGGTCAAATATCAGAAACCCTGACCTCATATGTGGAAATTCAGATTTGAAAAATTGGCATTTATAAAAGGTCAATAAAAATGAAAATGAAATAATGATGTTGATTATGATAAATGGATACTTTCCAGATATTTGCTGCAGTTCTTGATCTGTTATCCGAGGCCAATAACGAGGAAGCAACTGAGCACGTGTACGGGCATCAGCTCGGGATTTTCCATTTCGTATCTCACCGCACGAATCACTCTGATTATGAGGGTTGGGAGATATTTGCTTTGTCAATGGAGGAGCCATTTGCCTTGGGGCCTGGGTGGTTGAGATCCTGCCTAGATCAGTTGCCCCATTTGGCGATGACAAAGGAGAAGCCAAGCCAATTAAAAATGACGGGTCTCCCTTTAAAATGGAGGGCTTTCCATTTGAATTTGGATGTGTCTCAAAATTAACTCCAGGAGAACTGCTTGTGCAGGGATCTGAAATCACTCCCTTTCTCGTCGACATTTGATTATCTCCTAAAATGTGGCCAAAATCTTGTAAAGAAATCAGCACTTCCTTCTTTATAATAAATATAAATGTAAAAGTAGGTCCAAACCTGTGGTTTCATTTTCATATCTGTCACGCACGATGTGACTAAGGCTGCTAGATGCTTGTTTCTCAGGCAGATTTGTCATTCTTCTGACCTGACTAGAAATAGAGGGCCGGCTCACAGAAATGAGCTTTTCAGCATTTGGAGGCCTGTCAAATTCAAATGCTAGTCGTTGCTGCAATTCAGACTGGGGACCAATTGCACTCCACATATGTGATGCTTGGCGCCATTGTCCAGGAAATGAACTGGTCCCCTGGTTCCAGCTTTTAGCAGGATGTTCTTTGGGCCTCTCATGCACTTGTGGCTGTTGGGGCAGAAGCAACGAAGGTGCCCACATCTGATTTTGCGCCTAATGAAACAAGCAAACCCATTAACCAAGTGGACATAATGAAACATGGGCTCGAAAATACAAATACCTATCCTGGAAGTGAGGTGTAGGACTTGTACTCAAGTGAGTTTATTTAACCACCAAGGAACTACAAAATCAGTTAAGAAAAAGTAGCTACAAAGTTCAGTTAAGAAAGGAGCTCGAGATATTAGGTAAGAAAATGCCACAAATTATGAAGCTAACCATAATCATGAAAGAAGTTTTTGTGAGAAAATTTTTAATTATGAAGTTTTATTAGAGTGTCAATTCCCATTACCCAATTCATCTCCACTGTATATAAAAAGCAAGGGCTTAGGTCCTAATGAGAGCTTATTGTGGAGGAACTTTTCTCTCATAAAGCAAACGTCTATTATTCTCTCAGGCATGTGATTATCTCAAGCACTAGGAGAATTGAATGTTCTAAGAAGTCTCAACATACAACATTAGATTCAATATCAAATTTTGATCGGGAAGTTTGACCGGTTTATGTTGACAAAATTAAGAAGTTAAAACATAAAAGGTTTGTGGAAGCTCCCATTATCACACGACTTATTGACTCTTATTAACCCATAGTAACTGCATTGTTAAAGCTGGAAAGATGCATGGCATGATAGATTTGTTGTCTTAACTAATCAAGCATCAAGCATCTTTATTTTTTAAACCAAGTTAGTATCATGATAATAGCCAAAGTTAAAAGTGAGTACATAAAAAGCTTGCCATACTAAATTGCATGAGGAAATGTATATAATAGATAAATAAATCATGATAATAGCTACCAAAACCAGTCCATAAGAAAAATGAAACAGCAACATGGCTATTGCTTCCTAGACTTTCCCAAGTCAAAGAGCCATCCTAACCTAAACAATGTCACATTAGAAACCGGTTATTTTTATGAAGGTCTACATTCAAGAAATTATAAATCAAGAAATTTACTTGAGATATATTTCAAATTATTATAAGGTTAAGTATAATGCAAACACTAACTGGCGGACAAGTGTGGACAGAAAATAAATCAAAGTAGGGTTATATAGAGTAATGCAGACACCGTATTTGTAGTCACAAGAATGTTGTTGGGGTATAGTCTCGCAGATTCTTCCATTGTGGAATTCAGAGAGAGACCAAAGTTTGTGAAAATATTACAATATATACAGAAAATAACCGAGTTAAATAATATTGAACCTTTTGAAGAAGTGAGAGATTTATCAATATCTAATCAATTCAACATTTACATATATGACGATATTGGATGTAAAAACAAATAAAAGATCAGGAGATCCTCCTTATTTTATAAGATATATTATTACGAAAGAAAATGCAAAGGTCCCCCTTATAAAGGGTCCACTTCCACAAAGGGCTTATAGAAAAGACCAAATCAGGTTTTCTGGCCTGTGTTAAACTCAGAAACCTGTGACTCGAGCCACCTAGCGAACATAAAAGAAACATATTGTGAAGGAAAAAGGTTCTTATCTTTCTTCTCTAGTAAGAATGTAAATGGTCCATCATCAAGAGCTTCTAAAGAGGGGAATCCTTAGTACCTTTCCTTTAGCTCATATTAAGGGTATACATCTGTTGCATGGACCCGGGGAAATGGTTCATGTATCTGTATCGTGTCCGTACACGTATATGTGTCCATTTTCGTGCAACATATGTGTCTACATTGTACCTACTTGAAAATGTCCGTCTCTCGTACCCATATCATGTGCTTATCCATATGTGTCCCTATTTGTGCAACACAGGTATACATTCATATCCCATCACCTAGTACGACTATGCCCATCTTAAGGTTAACACTCAAAATTGCATATACCGAGGAAGTAGTACGCAGAAAAGGATGGCAAAGCAAGTACTTCAAGGATTAGCCTCGTTTGGTTCGCGGAATGGAAGGGAAAGGAAATCAATTCCTTGTCATTTTCTTTCCTTTGAGAAATTTTATTTCCCATTGATTTTCCTTTCCGATGTTTGGAAATGCCAAGGAATTTGGAAAGGAAAGTGATTACTTCAATGTGGGAAAGTGATTCCTTGCTTGGATGGATGGAATCGCTTTCCCCCATAATTTTCCTTCCATTGGGAGTCATTTTCCTTTCCTCCTCAATTCCTTTGGCACCCAAACATAGGAAAGTAATCACTTTCCTTTCCCAACCCGGAGATTCAGCGAACCAAACGAGGCCTTATGTTTTTTATTTCACTTTCTGAGAAATAAGTATTATAGTAGGCTGACTAACATTATGGTTTTGTTTGCATGACTTAGAAGTTTGAGATATAGTTTGGAATTATATGGTTGGCTTTGATGGTATCCTTCAATTTCAGATTTAAAAATATGGTGTAATTAATTCTTAAATTTTCAGATGCTACCAGCTCCTACTACAGTTATTTTTTCTTCATTTTTAATAAACTTACACTTGTGAGACTTATCGTAGCCTGAATTAGAAGTCATCATGAAAGAACAAGTAAAAGATGGAAACTTTCTAGCACAATAAACTTCTCGAAGCACGATAAGCTTAAACCAATCGGTTGTGCATTTAACTCACCACAGCGGAAGTCTTCCTAGCACAACCCATACACTCGACTCCTCCGGCATCTAGAAGGAGATAGCCCGGCAAGGATACAATGCACCCACAATGAAGCCTCTGCAACAAGAAAGAACATGTAAAAGATGGAAACTTTCGAATTCGTAACTCCAATTCCAATCTCAGTTTCTGACCTTCTCGCACAGTTCACACTTCCTCCACCCAGCAGTATCCGAGTGGAAAGCCTCACAAAAATTCCCTTGTTCGTACACATGGCTATGACATAAAATGCATAGAAATAACATAAACTCGCTCCAGATTAATCAAGAATCAAATATTTAGCGTAAAATCCCTAAATACTCCCTAAAAGCTACGAATTTGAGACTCGGATCGGGCGATCTACCAAAATTTTCACGTAAAAAGAAGAGGGGAATGAGCGAGAGAGAGAGAGAGCATACAAGCAGCGTTCGCAAAGGTCCGCATGATCGCCGGAGCGGAGGAGCCAGCCCTTCCGGCGGGGCGGCTTCGATTTCGGGTCCTTGCAGTAGGAATTGAAGCATATCTTCGCGGAGGCGGCGGAAGCCGCCGGGGAAGAAGAAGCCATAGAGAGATCGATGAGAGGAGAGAGAGATTATAAACCCTAGAGAGAGAAAGAGAACGAGAACGGGGGACGTGATTCTATTCTCTCCATTGTTGTTGTTGTTGCCCCCGCTGCTGCTGGTTTTGTAGCTAGGACTTTAGTTGGGATGTGGTCACCACCCGTTTAGTAAATTAAAAAAATGAAAAAGAAGGAAAATTATTTTCTACATAATCCTCACAGTTTTGACAACCGTACTATTTGGACTTTACTTGCTTCTTAGAGCATCATTAGACCATCTCCAATGGGGGTTTCTATCTTCCCTATTTCTATGGAAGAAATCCATTTTAGAAAAAAATTCTTCGAATGGTGATTTCTATCACCATTTCTATCCTAGGTGGCAATGATGTAGGATAGAAACTTTCTAGGAGGGTTTCTACATGTAGAAACTCTCATAGAAATTCTTTTATCTCTCATGACAATTATTATTGGGCCCCACACCATTAAATTGATCTTTTTACTATGTGACACATAGGATAGAAATGGAGAACCATTGGAGAGCATTTTTGCTTGTCTACAATTTATATGTAGAAACTCTTCCAACTAGGATAGAAATCTCCTTAAAGTACAATGCCAAGTAGGATAAGAACTCAATTTTAGAAATCACCATTGGAGATGGTCTTAGTAGGTGGGACTCTCCAATGTAATTTGGAGTCCAAAATTTCGAAAAAAAGGTAAATGTAGAATGAGTTGGATTTGTATGAGAATAGTAGAAAATGATAAAGTGAGCTCCGGTCCCAAAAATTGTGTGGTCAAAAATTAATGTAGAAAAAAAATATAAAGTTTAGAATCTAGAAAGTTGGACTCCAAATTGGAACTTACTATTCTACAAAACGAGTTTCTACAATCTAGAATATAGAAATTGGGAGGCCCAACCCTTAGCGCCCATGGATGGGTTGGGACCGAAATTGTAGAAATTAGGACTAGGGATGAGACTTATTATTCTACAAAATGAGCTCCTACATTTCTAAATCTAGAATCTAGAAAATGGGATGGGCCTTACTAATGATGCTCTTATACCTCAACCATAGACATCCATCAATTTTACAGTATTCTATATGGAAGAATTATATGGGGAAATTTATGAAATGTCCAAAAAACGAAAAAGTTTTATGAAAAAAATCACCGTGCAATAACATTTCATCGCGTGCCCAGAATTAGAAAAAAAATATATAAAGAGGGTTCCGAATGACCGTTTTGCCCTTCCTTCTAATTTATTGAAAACACCCACGAAACAACTCTTAAAAAAAAACTTTTCGATACTTCATTTTCTTCCATACGCTGCTCACTTTCGAATCTAGGTTTTCTCCTCAAAAATCTTCAAAAGCTCGTCGAAAAATTTCGGAAAGACCGAGACAAACGGCAAAAGTGCTAAAACGGAGGTCCAAACATCATTTTTTTTGCGATTATAAAGTTTCAGTGGGCCGTCTAACGGAGAAACGGTTAATCTCAGGCTCCTCGAAGATACGCTCATTTTGCGACAAACAGGACCTCGTTTCGACCTCTCCCAGTCAAAAGTTATAGCCCTCCAAAGTTTCAACTGACCATAAAATGCAAGAGAATGGCCATTCTCCGTGTTAGAACACGAAGAATGTTAATTTCGCATGAGGGTGGTCATTATCCGTCTTAATTTACACGGAGAATGGCCATTCTTCGTGCTAAATTACACGGAGAATGGCCATTCTCCGTCTTAATTTACACGGAGAATGGCCATTCTCCGTGTAATTTAGCACGAAGAATTGTCATTCCAGTGTTAAAACGCAGGAGAATGGTCATTTTTCGTGTTAGAAACACGGAGAACGCCATTCTCCGTGTTAAATAAAACGGAGAATTGTCATTCTCCGTGTAATTTAGCACGAAGAATGATCATTCCAGTGTTAAAACGCAGGAGAATGGCCATTCTCCGTGTTAAATAAAACGGAGAATGGCATTCTCCGTGTTAAATAAAACGGAGAATGACATTCTCCATGTTAATTTACACGGAGAATGGTCATTTCCAGTGTTAAAACGTAGGAGAATGGCCTCTCCGTGTAATTTAGTACGGAGAATGGCATTCTCCGTTCTAAATTATACGGAGAATGGCCATTCTCCGTGCTAAATTTCACGGAGAATGTCATTCTCCGTGTTAAATGACACGAAGAATGGCCATTCAAATGTTAAAACACAGGAGAATGGCCATTCTCCGTGTTAGAAACACGGAGAATGCTGGCATTCTCCGTGTTAATTTATACGGAGAATGACATTCTCCTTGTTAAAATGCAGGAGAGTGACTATTATTCGTGTGATATCGATGGAGAACAGTTGACAGAAACCTATTTTTTTATTTTTTTTGTTTTGTAGAAAAAAAATTGACATGAATAAAGATTCAAGAGTTTTCGTTCTTCTTTCAAAACGATGCTAACTCTCCATAATTGACTTAATTGTCGAAAAAGAAGAAGAAGAAGATGAGCGATGATCGAAGTTCGACTGGAAAAAAAGTACGATGAACTATACGAACGATTTTTGCGATCTCTGCTGAAGATGAGAGCAATGGAATTCAGATCTCTCGTGAAGAAGAAGAAGAAGAAGAAGAAGAAGAAGAAGAAGACGACGAGAATCGTAATCCAAATCTGAGTTTGTGTGGAGGGGTAGTTATGGTATTAGTTTTGTAAATACAGAACATCTAAAGGAAATCTTGGAATACTTAACGTGAAAATATATAATTCTGGACATTTCATAAAAGCCATCTTGCGGATGAATTTTTCATAAAAACCAATCCCGAAATTGAATTTCTCAACAATTTCCAGAGAATTATATATATATATATGGAAGAATTAAACATATACTCATGACATGAGAAACAAAAAACATTCATATAGAATAGTATAATATAATTAATTGTAAAAAAAATAAAATATTTAAAATATATATATATATATATATATCGTCATTACTATTGACGATATGAATATATATATGTTCTTATATCAACAACATGTCAACAGCAATAACGATTGCAATTTATTTATTTTACTGAAAAACAATATTTTTTAATTATGTTGTCTGATCCGAACTGCATAGCAATGGCGTGGTCGGTGTTTTTAAAAAAAATTGTAACGTCGTGCTAATGGCATAATGCTGTTGACAGCAAAACACAAAATGTGTACGAGTCTCCATGCATAAATATTTTTTTTAATCAGTGAAAACGTACGCACTTTACTATCAATGCTTCATGCATAAACACTTAACGCATGAGCAAAACATGCATGAGCCTCCATACATAAAAACAAAAAAAAACAAAAAATACATAGAAAATGTCAAAGTCATTGACTACTTGGGAACATGTCATCAAAACTATTGCCGACACAATCGTATTTCCTAATGACGACTTGGGAACTATTTTTTCAAAAAAGAAAAAATTCAGCTCATAAACAAAAAACAAAAAATCACCTCATCCAAATTGTGTCCTTATTATTAAAAAATATATAGTGCGCGTATCGCTATTGTTGATGGCGACATGTCCCCAATAACAAAGTCGGTTTTATTATTATTTTAAAATTTACCAACACTTATTTATTTTATTTGTAATTTAATTATAATATATTATGCTATACCAATATTTTTACCAGAGAAAAGAGTATTTAAAATCAGAATATAACTATTATTATATTGGAGGTAAATTACAAATATTATTTCATTGAGAATTTGCGGTTCACATCCTTTCCAGGAACTGAACAATAATGATAACAAGACATAGCGACTCAAGTCGTGCAGAGAAAGAGCAAATTGTTGTGTACAACATTAGCTAGTGGTAATCGGAATATCTGGTGAGAAAAATAAAATCCAGAAAAGATATCTAGAGTTACATCCATTTATGGGATTAATATATTGATTTATGACAATTAATAATATATTGGAATCTCGGCAAGATTTGGTAACATATCAAGTCTTGACCATAAAATGAGTACTTCTTGTTACAAATAGCATAATTGTTCTTGTTAACATACAAAACTTGTGACTAGAATGTTATAGATGACACCACTTTGTTACCAATTACAGAAAAAGAATAATGGTCACCAAGTTTGGTGACTGTAAATGCACGGATATATAATATAATCCTAAAACTCATAAAAAATAAATATACCAAATGAAAAGTCGATATAAATGAGTTGTTTGTCAATTTTTTATTAAAAGGGATAATTATATATCCATATCAACTTTCAAAAATACTTTGCCGGATGCTCTCAACCGGAGGGGCGACAACGCTCGGATCCCCCAATCGTGTGTGCATGTGATTTGAAAAAAAAAAAAACTTTCAAAAACTAGTTACATTGACACGCATAAATATATTATATATGTTTATGGGCAACTGAATCTTGTGAGAAAAGTACATCTTTTGTGTAAGATGTGTAGGAAAACAAAAATGTTATTTGATGCCAAATTTTTTGGATGTTGCCATCTTCCATTATGTGACATATAATATGGTTGATGACATAACATCTGACATGTCAAAATTTAACATTAAAATAAATATTAATAATAAAATTAACATTAACATTAATATTAACATTAACATTCATACTAATATTAACTTTAATATTAATATTAATATTAATATTAATATTAAAAAAAATTGGATAATTAATTTTTTTTGATTAAAATTTGTCATGCATTTGCTATATCAGTTATCATATCAGATACCACATAATGGAATATGCATGATCCAAATAGTTTGGAAGACAAATAGCATAATTGGTAGGAAAATATAAAACATTCACAAACCGCATAACAATATCTACCACAAGTACTGATCAAAAAAAAAAAAATATCTACCACAAGTTGGCTAGTGAGCTCAATGATATGCAAATTAAACGCAATCCCTCATTAGCTTATATCCAGCCATGGTGACCGATATCTAGTACACCTTATTTTGTCTTCTTAATTTTTTGGAAAAAAAAAAAGCAACAAAAATTATTTGAAAACTGGCTTGTTATATGCTCGCGCATTACTCATGCGAGCCGATGGAGGAGACAGAAAAGGCCGAAGGACAGAACATATGAGAGACGGTGATGGAGCAAAAGGAGAGGGAGAGACGGCGGCAGAGCAAGAGGGAGGGGAAGGAGGCTGCACAGCAGGAGGAGGACGTTGGCTCGCGCAAGTAGGCAAGTATACTGTGCGAACCTTTACACTGTGTTTGGGAACATTTGTGGGGAGGGAGAGGAAAATTTGAGGGAAAGAAAAATGGAGGAGAGTAAAATGAAAGTAAAGTTAATTTTTTCTTTCTTTGTTTGGATGGACAAAAAGTAGGGGAAGGAAAAGTTTAAAAATAATTTTTTATTTGTTTATGGATATAGGTATAATTACTATTTCCTCCTTGGTATTCTCAAATGATGATTTAATATTAACTTTTTGAGGGGTAGTGGGATAAATTCACTCAAATTCCTCTCATCTCTCTCCATTTTTCTCCCACATTTGGGAGAAAATTTTTTTGGTGGGACCCACCAACTTTTTCCTCTCAAATTTTCCTCTCCCATGTTCTCTCCCCCTTTCCAAACACCATCATTTAAAATTTTCCTCTCACTTTTTCCTCAACTTTTTCTTCCTCCCATTTTCCACCATTCCCAAACAGTACCTTAAACATAAAAGATGTCTTCCAAGTTCCAATGACGTTTTTTTCCAAAAAGAAATGACAGTAACGAACATGTTGTCTGGCACATAAATACCAAAAATAATGCTTCTACATAAATTGAAAAAAAAAAATCTACCGATATCACGTGCCGACTTTTCGTTGGTCGAAATTTTTAATCGGTGAATGCAGAAACTGATTTTATTGGTCTCGGCCAACCAGAGGACAACACGTGACCACTTAGTTCATCAAAACTTAAAAAAAAAAAAAAAGAAGAAGAAGAAGTAACTGCTGCATGGAGAAGCACTCACCTGGTGGTGACTAGAACCGAGATATAGTATAGTTGGCATCTCACCCTCTCCTTTTGCTGTCTGACACGCTGTCGCCATCCTCTTTTCCACATAGATCCAACTTATTTGATATTTTCCACTTTCTGTAAGTTCTTTTACCAATGAATACATTAAATGCCTTTCATAGGGGCATAACTTCATAATTGTGCATGCCCCAGTCATGCCGGCACGTAACCCCCCTTCCACGAGAGAATCGTGTAAACCATGCAAAACACATTGGATGACCCAACCAGAAACTGCCGCGTACTCAACCAGATAAATTTCGTGCCACGTGTCTACTATATGTTTACGCTGATGGTATTATTGGTGCTGGTTCCTACACCTGATTCTTACAACTCCGAGAATTAGAATATAGAGCAATGCTACAGTTACAACTAAACTTTTACAACTTTCTTATAACCACTCACCCATTTTCTGACATGTGGACCAGGTGGTGGCCTGGCCCACATGTCAGCAAATGTAAATGGGTGTAAGTTGTAAAAAGGTTGTAAAAGTTTGGTTGTAAACCAAACATTTCCCTAGAATATAACGTGGTACCCAAAAAATAACCGCGTTCCCATAAATAAATCTTTGCCGTCGGATCAAGGTTACGTGAAGAAATCTACGGCTGGAATAAGGGAATAGTGCCAAAAAAGACGCGCGGAACGGAACGACGTTATCAGAACGACGGTGAGGATAAGATGAGAGGGAGGAGGAGGAAAACGCGGGGGTCGCGGGAAAGGTACAGTGCGTATATTCTTTAGCTACCACAATAATTATTACAGTTAAAATTATTATAATATTTATTTAAATATTTTTTATTTAACTTAGTGATAGGGACGCATGTATTTTGTGTACAACACGTTCAAATTATGAACAAATATATAAAAATTTAAAAAAAGATAAACCAGACAATTGTAGCAAAATTTTCTGAAGGATAGATTCTTTAAGAAAAGAATAACTAGATTCAATGGCAAGAGTGGTATCTCAATTTCCTACATAGATTTCTCTTTGGCTTTTACCATATTTTTTTTTCCACAAATGTTGCTGCAAAGTTGCAATATGGTGTACTATATTCCAGCACCTAGAGTTTCTAATAATCATAAGAACAACAAACGTATAAAAAATTAACCACCTAACGCCATATTTTAGTATCTAAAGTACTCAAGATAATTTAAAAAAACAATAATTAAAATGAATAATTTAATGATATATTAGCTTCAAGTGCAATCGACACTTGAGAGCATACAACCGGGTTAAATTTTATTTCAAAAAAAATAATAATTAATTATTATTTTTGTATATAATTATTGTACTGAAATAAATAGTCATTGTTAACCAATGTAGAACATATTATAACTTTAGTGCTAAAATGGATTATTACGATATTCTACCTCCACAATATATGATATAGGAGTCTTATATTTGACATAAATTAATATATAGTATATGTTGGTGTTTTTGTCTTTGGACTAGAAAAAATAGTCCCACATCGGCTACACCAAATGGTGAGTATCTCAATATAATGCATTGCTTGTGTTAAGGTGTGCACATGAGGTGTGGTGGGACACAAGTGTGTGTCATGTGGGAGTATTTTTCTAGAAAGAAAAAAGGATAAATTCCAACAAAGATATAAGTTAATTTTTGTTGTGCGGACTCGAACTCGGACACGGACTCCAGGATGTCTCGGGATGATCTAAAATATCAAACTCTATTTTTGAGTATTGGTATTTTAGTCTTGGTATTTTAGTCCCACATCGGATAGTAGAAGAGGTGAAGTCTCAACTTCACTCTAAAGCCCCTTGGCCTCCTTTGAAAGATGCACCAAGAAGAGAGTTAAGGGAGTCTGTAAAGTCCAGGAAGCCCGTTCAAGTCTCAAATATTGACTTACGAGCGTTCCAGAAGTTCTTCGTGAACTTGCTGGTTCCTGGAAGCAGATCGTGTTGGGCGAATCTTGCTTTGAGCAACGGTGATCTTAATCATCCCAGCAAGAATCTTTCCTCTTTTTCTTTCTTCTTTCTTCTTTCTTCTTCTTCTTCTCCTTCATCTGAGTTGTAACTCAGTTCTGTCCGTCTGCAACTGCGATTGCAAGGAAGAACGTGAGATAAGATTATCAGATTCATATTATAGTGTTCCTCTTGGATCTCGAGAATAATCAGAAAGTGAACGTTTGTTGAACCTCTGATCTCGATATCGAGTCTACCATCTTTGATCAAGCCCCGGGACTAACAGTATACACACATGCATCAACAAAATTTTTAACAGGAGTCTAATGTATTTGTGAGAAGATCAGTAGTGTTTATTTTGTTAGGTTGATAGTTGATAGCTTGATATTTAGATGGTGAGTACCTTGTTCCTTTTCTTAAGCGAAGAATACGATAACATCCTCTGTGTGTGGTAATAAAAAGTAAAATTAACATGACACTTACTTCATAACCGTACGACTTCAATTTCTTATATGAAACTAGTTGTGTACGCACGTTGAAGGAAAAATAATAATATTATATAATTATAACCAAATAATTATTCTAACTCATCTGATTAATTGGTTGGTTGAGTTTGATTTTCCACGTTCTTATATATAATTAAACTAAATCTTTTCAATATTTTCTTTTACATAATTTATTTTTTAAAATTAATAAGTGATGATATACATAAGACTTAGATGTTCATTTTTGAGCCGTTTTGAATTCTCATTATATATACTAGTAAATGCACTTACTTTGCATGTATAATAACGTATGATAAAAATATTATCCAATTACAGTCAAATATTTCTTCTAACTCATGTGGTTAAGGTGAGAGGTATTCTTATGGTTTGGTTGAGTTCGATTTTCCATGTTGAATATATATAACAAATTTAAACTTTTTCAACAACTTTTTACATAACTTTTTTTTATTAAAATAAAATGGACCATGATATACATACGGCTTAAACGGCTCACTTTTGAGCCGTTTTGAAGTCTCACTATATATATATATATATATATATATATATATATATATATATATATATATATATATATACAGAAATACAGCAAAATCAGCCGGCTGGTTTTGTATTATAGAACCATATATGCTTTATGGATTGGATTGGATTGAAATTCAATGGTTGAGATTAAAAGGTATAGACCCCACCACCTTTTAAAGTCATTTAATCTCAACCATGCAATTCCAATCCAACGTATATAACATAGGTTGGTTTCATAATACAAAACCAGCCGGTTGGTTCTAGGGCACTCATCTATATATATATATATATATATATATATATATATATATATATATATATATATATGGACACGGATCAAAAGTCCCGCGGGAAAGCTCTGCCAAAGTCCCGATACCCTGCACCATCGAATCGAGGGGTCCGCGTGGGGCTCGCGAGAGCGCCCGCTCGATCCAACGGTCGAGGACGACGGGGCTCCGCTAGCGGGACACCCGATCTAGACCCTATATATATACTAGTAAATGCACGTGCTTTGCACGTATAATGACATATAATAAGAATATTATCTAATTATAGTCAAATATCTCTTTTAACTCATGAGGTTAAGGTGGAAGATATTCTTCTTGTTTCTTTGAGTTGTATTTTTCATGTTGAATATATATAACAAATTTAAACTTTTTTTAACAATCTTTTACATAATTTATTTTTTAAAATAAATTGGACCATGATATACATACGGCTTAGACGGCTAACATTTGAGCCATTTTGAAGCCTCATTTAATTTTTTTTTAAAAAGGTAATTATGGCGAACGCTCCCACCGAGAATCGATCTCCTGACCACTCGGTCCGCATACCTCACCACTACCACTGGACTAGAGGCTCATTGACTGAAGCCTCATTATATATATATATATATATATATATATATATATATATATATATGCCCGGTTAGTCAGCCCGTTATCCTTCCACAGTCCGAACCATCCTATAGCCCCCACTCGGGTTACAAGCTCGAGCTACGGAGCTCGGCACATATATATATATATATATATATATATATATATATATATATATATATATATATATATATGGACGTGGATCAAAAGTTTCGTCCGTGGAGTCCCGTGGGAGCTCCTGCACCATCGGATCAAGGGGTCCGCGTGGGACTCGTGCGAGCGCCCGCTCGATCCAACGGTCGATGAGTGACAAAACTCCTACAGGGACTCTCGATCTGGACCATATATATATATATATATATATATATATATATATATATATATATATATATATATTGAATTGTTATATATATATATTGAATTGTATAAGATTTGCATGAGATAGATATATCGGAAGATATCTTGTATTGATGGAAATGAGTCATATGGGAAAAAAGTTCCAATTTTACGTGTTTTCATTTTTCCAGATCTGATACATAAATTAGTTGTTAATAAATTAAAATGCTATTTGTTCTATAAATCTTATGGCTGGAGACCCGTTTTATCGGAAGACACCAATTACGCCACCACCACTTACAACCAAGTAGTTCCTTAGTAACAAATATTATATGCAACTTATATGTTGCATAAAAATTCTATATTTTACGGGAAACTAGAAGCCCCTAAACTATATTGCTATGCATCGCGTAAAAAAATATAGATGAAAAAGGTTCGGATCTAGTCGAATTGGGCAAGGCCCGTAACCTGCCTAAAAATATTTTGTACCATAATTTTTGGTCCGGCCCTGGTCTTCTAAAACCTGGGCTGCATGGCCTGTAGGTTTTCGACCAGACAATGGGCTTTCCGGGTCTATGAACTACATGCAAGAGGCAATCCCATAATGATATAAAATTATTTCCAAAGGATCCTGTCTATAGGCTTCAACTTTTTGCTAACAAAGTGATTGATATTTCATTATGATTAATAACTCAATACTGTTGGATTGTATCTCGTTTCCGGTTGAGCGTACAAATGGGAGGTGGCAATGAGTTGGTAATTTAGTCCCACATCGGATAGACGTTGGGATCATATGGTGTAGATAATTGAGATTGATTCAGACCTTACATGAGAATTCTCTTTTAAAGTATATGAGCTCAATTCAATATCGCATCTCATGGACAACTCTAGTTCGGATCACACCGCGTTCCCAACAATCACTACTTCTAGAAAACGATTATAGTAAACAAAAATTAAGATACATTCACATCAAATGGATTGTGATTTATAATGGAAACACTATCAACCTTGTCAGTGACAATACACATTTATAATGGAAACACTATCAACCTTGTCAGTGATAATACACAAACATATGTCCTTTGACATGTAAATTAAATATATTAATATCACTAGGATATTGTAATCCTTAGGACCATACGAGGGACCAAAGAGAGCAAAATATACTAAAATTCTCTATTTACTAGTGTACAATTGTAAACAACATTTCCTTACTACTTGGTGTTCATCAACCAGGAGATTTTATCTTCCAACTTTTGTGACCGTGACTATTAAACCTACTTCTGTTTGTAAATTGATTGATATTGTTGTTTTTTCTGTCCAGCTCATAATTGAAAATTGATGAAGGATTACAATTTTTTGGATATTTATTGGCCTTCAATGGGTCAAGTAATGGTTACGATCAGACAGTATATTATTTATGATCCTAGGGCGGGTGGAGATCCATTTACAGGGTCCCCAACCTTTCACAAATTAAGTCAGGAGCAATCTTGGTCGTCGATTACATCACCTTAGATCTGAGCAGCACACATAAACTGACTAGCCTTGACAGTTTCATTGTTTTTGCAGTATATCAAAGAATCTGAACACTTGATTTCGTTCCTCAAACCTATTGATGAAGTTATGGTTTCAAATTCAGGCAAACAAGACTTCGGACTTGGACAACAGCCAAACTCAATGTGATTCCAATAGAGGTTCGTGTTAGTCTCTGGACGTAATTTCAGAAGAAAACTCTGTGAGAAAACATAATTAGAAGGCTCTCGACTGAAAGTCGTACTTCCGATACGTGACAGCAGCGAGGTGGAGGCTAAAAAAAAATTTCTGATTACAACAGAAGATGTTCTTCCTCACAAACTAGTTGTGATTGAGACAAAACGTTTACAGTAGAGGAAGAAGAAGAATGAGGAAGAGAAATCCTGCTGGGGTGTAAGAACACCGGCGCTCAAAGCTAGATCCGTCCACACGGTCAGCTTCCAGGAACCAGCAAGTTCGTTAAAACTCTGGAACGCTCTGCCAATATGCTCGCAGACTCCTCGACCGGACAGAAAAAACCACAGGGCGCCGACGCAGAAGCACTCTCTTTTAGTTTCTGAGAGAGAAGAGAGTCTCCACTTATAGTGTTTCACTGTAACCGCTCAGATCCGAAACGTGCGCGACGTTGAATGTCAGATCCGAAATTATCGGATCCATTATCGCACGTTTCGGAACGTGGACAGCCACGTTCTGAGCGTTACAGCGCCACAGTGCGCCAATGCGCGCGCGTCCGGCGCCCGCGCGCCCATGCGCCCTGGAGCCCTAGCGTCCGCGCGCCCTCGCACCCTCGCGCCCGTGCGCCCAAGCACCCGAGCGTCCAGTGGCGCCCAGTCGGCCGCGCAGAGGCTCGCGCAACGAGCGCAACAAAGACACAGAATGCGACGATACTGACGCAAACGAGCGCAACAAAAGTGCAAAGTGCGCCAACAAAACGCCACATTACGCCGCCAACAAAACGCCACATTATGCCTCATGAGCTCGAGTTGCTAAGCCCCTTTGGGGCTTAGTTCCAATGGAATTAAATTGAGCTTGGCCAAAAAGCATGAATGGTTTTAATATGTGTCTTATCCTTAGATCCATGTAAAATCACCCATATGGTCCCCTCCTTAGGGTCGCCACCCCATGTGCATCTCTCTACTCCTCAAGAGGGGTTATATTGAGATACCCATGAGTTTTTCTTTCCAATGTGGGACTAAACTTACATGACTTGTTGAGGACAAGCTCTCTACAAGTTCAAGGAAAAGAAAAACTCCAACAGTTCGGGTCGTGTGTGGCGCTCCAAGTTCGACTTATAATAAGAGTCCAGGGACACCAAATCTAGTTCCAGATAGAGTAACTCAACCCCTGTGCCGGACTGCCAGCCATCTATCAACTTCAACATCTAATGGCAGAGCAAATGCACACTTGTTCGATCATGTTATTGTTCATACTTTCTGAGAGTAACAAGAATGAGAAAGAAATATCACCAGAGAAGAACAGAGCAACAACACAAATCTCCCATACAAATTAAGCAGACAACAATTTACAACTTTAGCAGCTCAGTTCCTGCGGAAACTGAGAACATTAAGATTTTAAGACCCTGGTGCAAACTTGGTGGCATAGACCCAGGCATTGTTGGCAACCGGGTCGTCGAGATGGTCCAGCAGATTCTCCAACGGCCCCTTCCCGGTGACGATCGCCTGCACGAAGAACCCGAACATCGAGAACATCGCCAGCCTCCCGTTCTTGATCTCCTTCACCTTCAGCTCCGCGAACGTGACCGGATCATCCGCCAGCCCGAGCGGGTCGAAGTAGGTTCCACCGGGGTACAGATCGTTCCCGTCTCCGACTCCGGGAAGGCCGTTTATCCGGAAGCTCTCCACGAGGCCCATCAGCAGCACTTGGAAGCCGAGGACGGCCAGGATGCTCTGGGCATGGACCAGGTTGGGGTTGCCGAGGTAGTCCAGTCCGCCTTCGGAGAAAATCTGCGCCCCGGCCTTGAACCAGACGGGCTCCTTGAAGTCGACCTTCACCCACTTCTCGAGGACCTCCGGGGTGATGCAGCCGAAGGCGCCTAGCATGGCCCAGCGCCCGTGGATCACCTCGAGCGCCCGGTTGCGGGCGAAGGCCTCGGGGTCCGCGGAGAGGCCGGCGGTGTCCCATCCGTAGTCGCCGGGGAACTCTCCGGTGAGGTAGGACGGGGTCTGGGCCGAGAAGGGACCCAGGTACTTGACGCGGTCCGGGCCGTACCAGAGCTCATTCCCCTGCAGCTCATATTGAAACGTGGAGGCTACTTCACAATGAGTTCAGAAACAAATACACTATGACAAGTTACAAATGCGCGTTTAGCGCTCTTGTAGTTCATGTAGAATGCAGCGAAGATACCAGACTGAGCCGGCAGAATTCGAGTCTCACAACCGTAAAGACGTGTAGATATGTGTGATTTATAATCAAATAAAACAAATAAAAAAAAATTGAGTTGCACCTCACTTTATTTATCTATATTTAATGTGCACTCCACCCAATTACCATAATGTAAGGTATCTCTACTTTTGACGAAAACCGTCTATGAGAACGGTCAACTCCTTTGACCAATAATTTATGACAAAAATATCATTCTTCTTCTGCCTCCCCGCGTGCCCTCCGCTACCCCTCCTCCCGCCGCACGCGCCCCCGCTGCATCCTCTTTGTCGCACGTCGACGAGCCACTGCTACCATCGATGTTGTCGCCACCGCCACTGATGCTGTTGCCACGAGCTGCTGCAGCCTGGCGTTGTTGCCGCCGCTGCTGCTCCCCACCCCCTCCTCCACCGCCGTGGGCAGCCACGACCAGCAGCATCAGTAGTTTGCAGCGAGGCACGGCCAGGAGGGGACGCGACGAGAGGGAGGGGGACTGCCGGCGAGGAGAGGGGTGGCGCGGCGGGGGACGCGGGGAAGGAGACTGGCAGCATCAATAGTTTGCAACGACGTGGAGGGAGGGGGACCGCCAGTGAGGAGTAGGGGGCGTGGCGTATAGGAGGTGGCGATGGGGAGGCGGCCTGCCAGCGGGAGGTAGGGGGCGCGACGGGGGACAGGGGGTTGGGTGCAGGTAGAGGAAAGGGAAGAAGCAGGGGATATTTTAGTCCCAACAAATTGGTCAAATGAATAACTGTTTCCATCAAAAGTGGGAAGTGACTTACATTTTGGTAATTGGATGAAATGCCCATTAAATATGGATAAATAAGTGGGTGCAACTCAATTTTTTTTTTAAAGACAAATTACAAATGTGCTAGTAAACATAAGAAAAGTACTACTTGTGATAAGTTTAATAAATTACACAAGGAGTAAACATAAGGAAGCATATTCTTAGAGTACTACTCTGCTTGTGAGAAGTTTAGGTCTTTCTTTCTTACCATGGTGAACTTCCCATTGCCCATGGCGACGGCATCTCGAAGAGGGCTTGCGGCTGCGCCGGAGGCTCGGGTCCGGCCAAGGAATGGGGTTGGCCTAACAATGGTTGTAGCCATCTCTCTGTGCTGATCTTCACTTGAGAGAACTGATGTCCTTCTGGTGAGTGGTGGTGATACAGATCTTTTGATGCTTTGGGTGTTGTTAAATGAAGAGATAAGAGGGGGTGGTGAGGAACAAGTGTACAGTTTCTGAGGTCAGGATTGCATGGAGTTGCTATGGACCAATGGGAGTGCTCCGAAGGATTGTAGACCATCTGCTAATCGTATCACCATATCCAACCGTTATCCTTTCTCACATATGGCATTGTTGCACGTACGTATGGCTCATTCTCCTCAGGTTCGATTCGAGTCAGATGGTCGTGAACCGTGAACTCGCAGAATTGATGCATGTATTAAGAACATTACTATTTTGTCCGCGGTTTGTGACAGCGGACGTGATCGCAGGCCATGTGACGGCCTTTTTCATTGGCCCCTTGATTCGGATTTTAAGAAGGTGGTAACCGAAGATAGCATGTGGGCCAATGATTGCTGCCATGTAGATCTACGGTCACATCCGCTGTCATAGACCTGGTGCAAAATATCATTTTTTTATGCATCTTGAGAACGAGAAGAATTGCTTTGAAGTGAGACATCGCTACAAGCTACATGTTGTCACAAGCATTAATTATAATGCCGGGCATATATATACACCATATCTTCTGAAGCATCACATATCACTAGCTTCACAAGATGATGCTTTATAAGAACAGAAAATTGCAAGAATAGCATTATAGTTTAGTTAAATTTTACATAACTCACTAAGTTTTGGGATTTTTCATCCCAAGCACCCAACCGGACTTTAGAAGTCCGAATGTTTACATCATCCGACGCAATCGCTCTCCCCATTTAATCTTTGAATTAATTCTGAAATTAATTAAAAGCTAATTTCTCGGACTTTTAAAATCCGGATGCATGCGTCACCTCCTTTTGGAGAGAGTCAGACTTTTAAAATCCGCAATCACTCTCCTTTGTTTCTCGGAATCAAAGCTGAAAAAGAAAAAGAAAAGTCATGGATTTAGACTTTCAAGTGGGAAAGAGTGATAGGAATCCATTCACTTTCTTGTCCCCCTAGTAGGGGACAAAGGTGTTTGGTTAGGATAAGGAAGTGAGAAGTGGAAAGTTGAAGAGTATGCTATAATAATAACTTTTATTTGAATTAATTAATATTAATAAAAATATTTGGTTAATTAGTTAATAAATTTAATTATATAATCAAATATCTAATATTAATTTAATACTTTAATTAATTAATACCAATTAACTAATATTAAATATAATTAATAAACTATTTATAGATATTTAATATTAGTTCTTAACTATATTAATTTATATTAGTCATTTAATCCTTTGAAAAATCTCAAAGAGCTCTAGGAGCCGTTCATTCCAAAAAAATAAAAATAAAAATGGTGTTCTCTTCTTCCCCACCCCCACCGGCTGCCGTCCCACCGCCACCGCCCCTTCCCCGTCCAAGCCGACGTCTCTTCCTCCCCGGTCATTCTCCTCCTCCTCCTACGAGCAGATCTCCAACTACAAGGCAGCGACGACAGCGTGGATAGGGACGACGACGACATGGATGGGGACGGTGACGGCGTCCACCGGTGCGAAGTCCGGCTCAGGGCGGTTCGCCGTTGAGGATGGGGACGGTGACGGCGTCCACCGGTGAGAAGTCCTTCCCCGTCGAGTTCGTCGATTATCAAAAAAAAAAAAAAAAGAAGAAGAAGAGGGAATCACCCCACATCCAGTGGATGAAGCTGGATGTGGGTGGCCGGTTTTTGAGTTGCTTTTCCTGTCGACAGGAATCAAAATATGTCAGACAACCTTCTTTCATGTCCCCTTCCCCATTTGAACCAAACACTGGAAGAAGACTTCCATGCTTGAAATCCTATGAATTCACCTTTCCACCTCCCACTTCCATGTTACCAAACAGACCCTAAGGAAAATTGTTCGAAAGAGGGAATTAGAAAGGAAATGGTTTCTGCACCCACCTAAGGTTTTTTTTTTCCTTCCATTTTTTTTTTTGCATTTATTACAAAAATTTAAAAATAAATTGTTCTTGCTCAAAGATTAATTTGACTATATTCATAATATTTCCACAAATCAGAAAGAAAAATGATGAAAAATTATAATGTTTTATGTCCATAAAAAATCAAATAATTGATTTTCTTTCGAATCCTTTCCACGAACCAAACTGAGGGCTACCTCACCGGCTCCACCTGGTTCTTGTACCCCCCTTGAAGTTGTTCACCTTCATAATATGGAGACGACCAAAATCGCACTCTAGAATCTCCTTAATTCATTGCCGCATGCATGAATATTTTCAGTGGTTAGTCTTTTGGACAGTTCTTAGGTTGTGGCCTAGTGATAACAATGGGGGGCCTGGCACAGAAGGTGCATGTTCGAATACCTTTGCCGCCAAGCAGTTGAAAAGGATACCTCAAAAAAAAAAAAATTCTTTACCACATGTTGGGAGCTGAAATGCCCATATATAGAAAAATTAGTGTCAATTTCAAACACGGAAATTTCAAGATGAGCAATAAAATTTACTCGTATGAAAATCTTCTCCAGTTTAGCTAGGACGATCACATTTCCTACAACTTAGAACTCGAGCCATCTAACTCGAATGTATTTTATTTGGATTGTCCACATGTTAGGCCAAGAACAAGGTTACATAATCACAATTTTCTGAATCCAATTTGCCAATAAGAATTTGCCGTCTAGGAACTTCCCAACTTGAGGTTGGCAATGTGTCGAAGGTGCTGAGTGATCCGAGTTCAACCCCTTTGGTCGACAAAATATATCACACACACACACACACACACACACACACACACACATATATATATATATATATATATATATATATATATATATATATATATGTGTGTGTGTGCACGTGCCTTGCACGTATTTTAACATTTCTTAATTAGTTTAGAAAGACTTTTTAGAAAGACCAAAGGGTAGTCTTCCTAATTACTAAGTTGTCCTTATTAAAATTAATAAACTATTTTTAATTAGTATAAGTATGTAAGGATATTTTCGGAATTCAAAAGTTTCACCATCTAAGTTTTCATATTATATAGTAGAATATATATATATATATATATATATATATATATATATATATATATATATATATATATATATATATATATATATAATGTCAAAAAAACTCAGTAAAAGAATTATCTAACAAAGATTTGCGTTAGATTACGTGGAAAATATGTAAAAAATAAATTAATTTCACATAATTATTTTACTAGAAAAAAAAATTTATGGAAAAAATTCAACAAAATTAATTTGGACGTTTGATTGTCGATATGTTCCATTTTTTCATGGAAATTGATATTTTTCTATAGTTGGACTAGTTTTATTTCCACCATTTTAGAAAAAAATAAAAATAAAAAATGATAGATTTTTTGAAAAATAATTTCATGAAAAATATATGCTGTCAAACACTGCCATTGGTAAAAAAATTGTGATGGAAATATTAGGGAAAAAAAAAAGCACAATCAAACACAAATAAAACAGTAACATGAGAGCAGGTCTTACCAAGTAAAGACCACACGAAGATGAAGATGAGATATCAACACCCAAAGAATGGATAACCAAACTACACTCTCCACATGCTTAACATATCTAGAAGCCTATGAATGCAGAAACAGTAACAGCCAAGGGAGGACGACAACTCCAACGAGGTCGAAGAAGAACGATCGTGAGATTTGAGAAGATGGAGCATCGGATTCCGAAGGCGACCCCACCGGAGGAACATCTGGTGAAGGAGATGGCTGGGAGGCTGACGGAGGCGGCACCTGTGCAGGTGAAGGCGGCAATGATGGTGCGGGAGTAGGCTGAGATGGAGGTGTAGGCAAAACTGGCGTTGCAGGAGCAGATGGTGCTTGTGTTACTGGTGTTGTTGGGGATACTGGAGTAGTACTGGAGTTGGTGGTGCTGGCGTTCAGAGCCGGTCTGAGCCCATGGAAGTCTGAGACGAACTTCCAAAATAGTCCCCATTCAGTGTAAAAAAAAAAAAAAAACTAAAACAATTTTAAAAAAGTTATCATCAAAAAATGAACTAAGGACCTCATATATACAAGCCTAACATAGTAATGACTATATCATAATTTTTGCATCAAGTAGGACCCATAAAACATATTAGGTTTATTTTAAATACAGACATATTAATATATTTATATTTAAACTGATTGTTTTGAATCCTTTGAATTCGTGGTCCCTAGAGGGTTCCCCAGCTGTCTTGGACCAGGGTCGGCCCTGGTTGCAGGAGCTAGTGGTGCTGGTGATACTAGAGTTGCAGAAGTTGGAGGTGCCGACGAAACTGTTTTTTCATAAGCTGGAGGCGATGGCGGTACTGGTGGTTTAGGAAAAGTCCTAAATGGTGGCGGGGCGGCAACAATTTTGGTGGAGCTGTATTTTCTAAAAAAAAAATAGAACAAAAGAAAAATTATAATTTAAATATAATGATTGATTCTATCTTTTCTGTTATTTCTTCAATAATTACAAATATGTCAAATGAACAATGGGGTTAAGTCGTGCTAGCCAAGACATATTCTTTCATACTACTCATAACGAAAAAGAAAGGCTTGTTTACAGACACGTGTGTATGGATTGACTCGATGCGAGCAAAAATGGAAAGATCGGACGAGACCGATTAATATATTTCTACCGATACAGAACCTCGACAGAATCAGACAAGGCTCCGATGGAAGGAATATATTTCAAAGAAAAAATCGTGGTTTCTCCAAAAGTAGGTCGGTCCTAGAAACGAATGTGCTGACAGCTCTTTTGCTACGTAGGGATATTGGAGGGGGAGGAGGTTTGGCATAAGACAATTCTTCTTGGAGGAGGGCTTAACAGAGCCAATACGACTGATCCTGCCATAATGTACTCATACCTATTATATTGCACCAACAACCAAAGTAAAGGAAAAGGTGCTACAAAGTGAGGAATATCCTCAATATCAAGTTAGACAACAAATTGCATCTCAAGGCAGTGCACTGCACTATATAGATCTGCAGTTGGCAGAGCTAATAGTAGAAGAAGGCGCCACTGGCGCGCGGAGCTACTGGGGGAGCCCTTCCAATTTTTTGTTTTTTTTTTGTTTTTTCATATTTTCTTTTTTATATATGAGTGTATTATAGCCAGTCTATTCCAACCTAATCTAGCTCACTCCAATTCAGAATCCTACATCCGCCCCAGGAAGGCACATGTAACTTGAAAGTCGGGAACCTCTAATTTGCAAGCTTGAGGAAGCGCTCTAACCCGAGTCATGTTAAGAGCAACACCGAGGTTGGTTGCCTCCTCCAGCCCGACGCAGAGACAACTTGCGTCAACCTCCACGACCGACCTGACGCCGGCGCAGCATTCGGAGTCAGGTTCGGTCTTGTTGCTCCCGTCGACCTGATCGACGAAGTCGAGGCAACCGTCCATGTTGTAGATTGCGACGCTGCAGTCCGGTGATTCCGATGCAGCGGAGACCAAGAGAGCCCAGGGAACGAGCAAGAGTGCAGCCAGGAGGAAGAACTTAGCCAATATGGCTTGGTGTTTAGTGAGGGAGAGAACATTGTGTTATCTATAATATAAAGCATAGTGGATTTTGGTCCGACCCATGTGTTTTGGTTCAACGATGATGAAAGGACTAAATTGTCCCTCTCTAAAACTCATTTTTTTTTTTAGATTATAGACAACCCACTGTTTTTGTTTCTACCACATAAATAAAAGGACAAGTTGCTCCAACTTCTCCCTCACGTCCCTCCGAACGGCGGCGGAGGCGGCGGCAGCAGAGCCTCCCCTTCGCCGTGGAGAACCGGAACTCCAGCTTCGCCCTGAGCCTCGACCCGCAGCACGAACCGGAGCAGCCGACGGCAGTGAGGTTACCACGGAGGATCTCCGGGAGGCATTCTTCGGCAGGAGAGAAGTCACTCGACTCTTCTCCAGATGGTGGTCCAGTCGGATCAGTCTCCGGAAAGAAGCATCAGCACAGGTGGAACGACCTTCAGCCGTCGGATCTGTTGTTCGTGTCCGTGCCATTATGGCACGGGTTATCCACTAGTATATATATATATATACTAGTGTGATGGCACATGCTATGCGTGTGCAACACATTTTCCAAATGTTCATACTATTTGATCAAAGATAACATACAACGAAACTAAATTAAAAAAAATATTTTTTTCAATATAATATATTTTATGTTATAAATGTTTATACATATTATTTAATAAAGAAAACATCCATACAAACTTACTAAACAAAAATATTAAATTTTTGATAGGAAATCAACCGACTGACAAAATTATAATAATAAAATATTATTTGTCAGCATCTTCAGCATCTTTATTAGCATAACTTGACTGGTAACCCTTGCTTACCTATAAAGGGTCGATAGTCACCGACATTAGTAACTTGTATTGTCTTGCAAGAACCGAAAGTAGAAGGGAGGAGGGGGGTTCTTTTGCTGAGGAAGAGGAAGTATCTATTTAAAGAGCTGTTGTAGAATAATGTGAATATGACTGCGAGTAAAAATAGACGGAAGTTAGAAACGGTTTCAAATATTAAATTAGTCAAATGGGAGATCAATGACCTTTTTATCCATATTTAAATGAATTTTTAGCTAAGAATTTATATCATCTAAATAATCTATCTATGAAATTATGTAATCCAAATATCCCTGTTATTTGAATTATATATTAGTATAGATAAATTTTATCTTGTTTAACTTAATCTTCTATTTCGAAATTAATATAATTTTAAATTTGACCTACTATTTCAATTTTAACATATTGTTTCAAATATAAAAGTCAACATATTTACCTATGTTGTAACTTTAATTTAGATTAAATTTTAAGTTAATATAACCTAACTTAAAGTTCCAGATATTATCTAATATTTAATCTACTTTGTAAAATATAATACGAATGAATTATTTTTTGATGTTTAAAATTTATAACTTCAAATTTTATGTAAAGTAATCAAAATAAAATTTTATGTACATTTTATCTAATCTAAAGAAAATATAAGACCATTTAAAAGTTAATCTAATATAACTGAAATGTAATATGTTGTTAACTAAAATATTCTAAATATGAATACAACTTTAACAAAAAATTCACTAAAATCATATAAGTCATATCCAATGCAAGTTTGATACAACTTTATATAGTCTTACATTACTAAAGTTTAATACAAATTTAATACTATTTAAAAGTTAAGTTAATCTAATAAAAGTTTAATCCAATTTAGATCTTAATTTAATCAAAACTAATTTAAATTTAATCTAAACTAATTTAAATTTAATCTATTGAATACATCCATCTATTGACTACGCTTTTATCACTAAAAAAGAACAAAAGTGATGTTGTGATAATATATAACTGCCTAATCAATCCGGAGAAAAAAAATTACCAATTAGATTGCTAAGATTATATTAAAAAACAATGTGACCTATGTCGTGTCCGTTGGAGTCGTATTGAACATTTCATGGATACCAACAAAGACGCACCAAAACCCAATAGGATAAGGCATAGTCCATGCATAGTTAGTGTTATCGTGCCCGATCATGTCGTGTTGTAATCATGTTCATACAGCATTGTGATAATAAAATTGTAGACTTTACAAATCAAATAAGCTAAAATCAAACAAAGACTCATTTCTCTGCGATAAATTTCTAGATCTCCAAAACTAAAATCAAGCAAAACTCATTTTTTCGCGATAAAGTTCTAGGACTCCAAAATTAATAATTTCACATGTGGATTAAGAGTGATCTGTGTAATGCCTGTGGTTCGTATTACGTATTTGGAATACGTATACGTATTTTATCTTGTATTGCTTAATTCCTGGCTTAGCTTTTCCTTCTTGGCTCGGTTTATTCTTGGCCCGGGGTTAGCTTGGTTCGGTTGGGATTATTTTTGGTTCATCATGAACCATGGATGAACCCCCTACCTACCACCACCTTTGATATTTATTACCATTCTTCTTTCTCTCTCTTCATTACTCTTCTTCTTCTTCCATTTACTACTTCACCTACCAGAGAGAGAGAGAGAGAGAGAGAGAGGTCTAGGCAAGTGCAACTTGTTTCATGGAGAAACTCAAATTTTATTGCTTCATTATCTTCCTTACAGCATTTTTACTAACTTTAGTACTTGGCATTTTCACTTTCCATGGCTAGATTCTTGTATATCTAAGTCTATTTTATTTTCGGAATTCTTGAGTTTTGATCTACTTAATCTTTTTATTTCCGAGTTTTGATGGTTCCATGTTGTAGAGCATTTCATTCTGTCCCATTTTGACCTATGGAAGTTCGAATTTGGACTCCGGATGAAGGTTCTATGCAGCTTGGTGGCCATGGCTCCTTGGTGTTCTTCTTTCCGAAAATTTGGAGAAGAAGAATAGTACTTGACTTGACCGCATGAACATTTTATGCGGCAAGTGTTCTCCTAGCCGCATGGACCTTTTTCTACTTAGCCGCATATGCGCCCTTGCCTCTCCTGGCCGCATGAACTTGTACTCCTTACTAGCCGCATGAGCCCTTGAACTGACCTGGCCGCATGAGCTCCTAACCGAGCCGCATGCACCCCCTTCATATCCTGGCCGCATAGGCGTATAACCTGTCTGGCCGCATAAGGCCTTGCTCCCGAGCTGCATATGCATCAGCACCCTTGGCCGCATGAGGCTGAGTCCATTATCAGCCGCATATGCACCCTTCACTCCCAGCCGCATAAGCAGCCACGTTGACCCAGCCGCATGGGCTTCTACTAAGCCGCATGCGCCTCCTTCTATACCCCGCCGGCCGCATGGACTTTCTTCCCGTCAACCGCATGCGCCTGACCCTATTAGCCGCATGAGCTGTTCTCTTTCCAGCCGCATAAGATCATTCCTGGCCGCATATGCTTGAGCCGCATGGTTCTCCAATAGCCCTGTGTACTATTATTTATTATTATTTTCCCATGTCTTGTAACCCCTATGGTATATTTTTATGCCCATTTTATATCCTTACGCCTTTTGTCCTGAACTTGATAAATCACGATTTGATTGACATAATTGAAATGACAGTTGTACATGATACGGTGTGACAAGTAAATATGACATGACCTGATAGTGGCCCGTCGTGGCGCACTCTTGACCAGTACACTTGACATGATAACCTGACATGATATATCTAATAAGCTGTTGCGATGGCTACCTGACATGACATGACCTGTATAATTAATCCTGGACACCGTGGGCGATTGTGCTTGTACAAATAATCCAGTCCTGTCTTGCATCATGTCTAGGAGGGGACTCCTGAGTACCACGGTCAAGAGTACCTATTGAAATGGGCTAAGGCTAATAACTAGATTAATACATTAGTCATGAAGAGATCTCCCAGCTACAGGCAATCCCATTACCTGGGCATGCCTTGGGATCTGTAGCCTGCCGTCGAGTAGGACACATTTCCAGCACACTGTCATGTGTTGCACCCTTCAAGCTACCTAAGGGTACATGCGTTTCCTGGACGATGTACCCACATGAATTCAACTCTAAATCTTTTAACCCGGATAACCTGGATGGACTGCAGGGCTTGTGGCTGTGGAAGATTCTCATTGTATCTTGCTAGTAACTAGGCTTGTGATAACCCTAGTTAGTTAAAGTATCAAGCCGTAGTTCTTGTTTGGCCGTGAAATGATTGGATGGAGTCTAACCTGTCTAGTCTTACCCTGATTTTGTCCCAGATTACTGCATGACCAGAATGCTTGTATTTTTTTTACCGATAAATGGTGAGAATTCCAAGTTCTGTTCAGACGAAGGGTTACAACCCCGGTCCTTATTTGGTTTACGGGTTGTAACCTGGTTATCTGAATAATTCCATGGTTATCTCGTCGTATATCATCCTGATGTATTTTCTTATTTCTTGTTCTTACTTATTTATATTATTGTGCTAATTGCTGGTTTTAGTTCCTAAGTGAAGCTTCCTTTGTGGCACTTGCTCTTTCTGGGATCTGACCCAGCTGGTTTTGTATGGCCAGATTTCGGAGCAGCTCCAGAGGATCTACCAACCTTTCAGCCAGATGGTGGCCACTAGACGGAACCCTGGCAACGAGTGGGTTATTTTTGGCTCTCCCACTCTATTGTAAAAATATTCTTTTGAGGCGTTTAGCCGACGAGCACCTGTTTAGCTCGATTGCATTTACTTACTGTCTGCCTACGGGCTGTAACATGATTGACAGATCCTAGGGTTGATCACGTATGACTAAACTCTTGCTAGTCCTAACATTTTGTAACGACTAGCTTCATGATCAGCTGAATATGTAATATTTGGGACGCCTTATTATTGTATATTTAATGATCATACATCTTGTAACATTTACTTACTTGTTTGTGATTGAGACATTAGGCTTGTTCATGACCATAGGAGACTGTTGGCTTGTAGTAAACCCTCATGTATCTAGACAGCTGTGACCGTATAGCGAGATGGAATCCATTTCATATACGTAGCTGGCTATGTCTGCCCTCGCTCTCCAGTATTCTGGTTCTGGGGCGTGACAATCTGAGAGCACCGATTTTCATGTCTAGTCCGTTCTCACTGTAGTCAATCTCTGCAACGCAAAATCGCAAATTGAAACAAATTCCTCAATCAAATAACTATAGCGAGAAGGAATACCTTTGAATTCATCCATCAAAGTTAATTTCAATGCTTCGATTTCCATGTTCTGCATTATCTGCGCAAATAATTCCAAATAAAATCAATTGTTTGGAAGAAAAAATATTGAAACGTTATAGGTAGAAGAAATAATAAATATTGAGAAATAGCAGAGAGAGAGAGAGACATGGAGTAATGACGAACAAAGATTCATTTTTTGTAACAAAGTTCTAGATCTCGAACATTAATTTCACATGTGGATTAAGAGTGATATGGAAGCACCAGTTCTTCGTGTCTAGTCCGCTATCATTGTAGTCAATCTATGTCATCCAAAATCAAAGCAAACGGAAACAAATTTCTCAACCAAATAACTATAGCGAGAAGGAATACCTTTTGAATTCATCCATCATAATTGTTTCAAATGCTTCGATTTCCATCTCATGCTCCAGCGCATCTGTGGAAAAAAAATTCAATTCCAAATAAATTCAATTGATAGGGATAAAAAAAATTGGAATGTTAGGGTTAGAAGAAACGGAAAAAAAAGAAATATTGAGAAATAGCAGAGAGAGAGAGAAAGAGGCGTGGAATAATGAGAGTTTGTTTTGTCCGTTTCCTAAAGATACGACATTAATGATGTGATCTTAAATTAAATAACTGTCAATTCTAATATACTTTAATTTTAAATTAGTGGAAGAGAATGACTTTTTTATCCATATATAAATTTATTCTTATCTAACAATCTATATCATCCTATCTATGAAATTATGTAATCCAAATCTCCCTGGTATTTGAATTATATAATAGTATATACTTTAATTTTAAATTAGTGGAAGAGAATGACTTTTGTATCCATATATAAATTTATTCTTATCTAACAATCTATATCATCCCATCTATGAAATTATATAATCCAAATACCCCTGGTATTTGGATTATATATATATATATATATATATATATATATATATATATATATATATATATATATATATATATATATATATATATATATATATGAAAAATATATATATATTTCAAATTTATATATGAAAAATATATATATATGAAAAATATATATATATTGAAAAAAAAATATATATATATATATATGAAAAATTCTTCAATACATCCCATGTAAAAATTTGTATCGATACATCTCAAATTTGAATCATTGGATGTTGATCCAATGGTTCAGATTAAAGATGAAGTCAAAGTAACAGGTAAAGTCCAAGATCTCTAGCCTAGTAGTATTAGAGTGGACACCAGGAGGGACCGGCAAGATTCGAGTCCCCCAATTGTGTGTGTGAGTGTGATTTCAAAAAAAAAAGTAACAGGTAAAGTCAAAGTCAAAGTAAAGACCTTTCACAATTTTCAATGCATTTTCAATACAATTGTTTGGGATGTATTGATACATCCCATGTATTGTTGAAGGACCATATAGAACCATCCTATGTTTTATAGATTGGATAGAAATTTAGTGGTTGAGATTAAAAGGTGTAGACCCCACGACCTTTTTAAGTCATTTAATCTCAACCATTGTCACGACCCGATCCCAAATAATTGGATCGAACCGGATCATGTCCAACCTGCACCGTTGTTGAGACGGTGGCAGTAAGCTGTTCCATTAGCAGGTAACCACAACAACATCTATATTTGTCACAACTCAATATTCGGGAATTGAAACTTTATTAAACATTTGAAATAAATACAACTGGAATTTTAAAAGTACTGAAATAAATACTGAATTCAAATAAACAGAAATTTTCAATGAAACAACAAAACTGGAAAAGAAAATCTATCTAAGCATTCGGCTCATCGGCCTCAGTCCCTGCGTCCTCCAAAGGGGACTCTGGCAGCACCACTGGGTACAGAACCGGGTCGTAATAACTGCTGATTAACAGCTCAGCATCCTCAGTATCCCCTAAAAATGTATCTCCAGTCAGGAGGGAGCAAAGTACAATTTATGCTAATTTAAACAGTTAAAATAAATAATAGAATCATGCACTTTTAAACAGTTTGAAATAAACAGTTTTCTAGCAGTAAAACAGTATGATTTGAATAGGCAATGAATATGACCGGCTTGGGTTGTTACAGTAGTATCCTATTGATACGATATGGCTTATCCCCGTGTGTGAGAGGGGTAAGCTAATACAGTTCTAAGTTAACAGTTGGATGTGGTCATAAACATTACTTGTCACTCCCCGATCCCAATAGACGTATTCTTTCATGAATTCTGTACATGGTATCCCGTATTTAGCATCTGCATAATTCTATTTATTATTATTTAATGGTTGCATGTAGTTTTAAGCATGTCATTAGTGGAATGGTTAGAGCATGTTTAGAGGTTAGGGTTTTCTTAATCCAACCTAACCCCTATTTATATTCTCTTCCTCACTCTCTCTCCTCATTCACTCCATTTATTTTTCTCAACCACCATCCTTAGGCAAGTACAACTTGCTCAAAAGTAGAGATTTGTGCATTTTTCATTTTAGATTTTTTCTTTGATATTATTTGTCTATATTGTTCTTCTCTTCATTCTCTACAAGTTTAGTTCTTGGAATTTTTGATTTTAATGGCTAGTTTGGTGTAGATCTAAATTTCTAAAACTAGGGTTTTATGTATTTATATGATTTTGATCTACCAAACTTGATTATTTTCGAAAACTAATGGTCATAGGTTGTAGGAAATTTGATTCTACACAATTTTGACCTTTGAAAAGTTAGATTTCGACTTGTTTTGAGGAAGTTATGGCCAAAACAATATTTGGATATTTTCTATGTCATCAGTCCTGGTTTTGGCAGGGACGATGAATAGTGCCGCTGCATAGTGCCGCATAGTACCGAGCCGCATGAGAATGCTGCATAGTGCCGCATAGTGCCGAGCCGCATAAGAATGTTGCATAGTGCCGCATAGTGCCGAGCCGCATGAGGATGCTGCATAGTGCCGCATAGTGCCGAGCCGCATAAGGATGCTGCATAGTGCCACATAGTGCCGAGCCGCATGAGGATGCTGCATAGTGCCGCATAGTGCCGAGCCGCATGAGGATGCTGCATAGTGCCGCATAGTGCCGAGCCGCATGAGGATGCTGCATAGTACCGCATAGTGCCGAGCCGCATGAGGATGCTGCATAGTGTCGCATAGTGCCGAGCCGCATAAGAATGCTGCATAGTGTCGCATAGTGCTAAATAGTGCCGCATAGTGCTGAATAGTGCCGCATAGTGCCTATTTTGGCTGTTTTTGGCTATTTTAAGTCCTATTTGGCTGAATTGTGGCCAAAATTTCTCCTAACTCCCAACATGAAAGTTGTAGATCTTTGTCTTGGCTTCAAGAATCTTCATGACTAGCGAGCTCTTCACACCCTAAGTGCATAGTACCTTCTTGTTCTATTTTTCTCTTGTGTTTTGGTCCTCATTCCTGATCTAACTCCTATGCGTATGCTGGATAACCCTATGTGTGTACTAAGGTACAATCTATGTGAGCATCGATGTGCTATCCTATGTGCTAAGTGTTCCTATGTGATACCTGTCAGTACCTCCAAGAGTCCAGCATTTACATAGCAATTGGTCAGTAGCAATGACGTGGCATTATTGTGTGTCGCATTACACCAAGAAGGGGGTACATACGTATGACTCTATGAGCCCGTAAGGATCACTTCTTGGGGTACTCGTACAATGTACGACATATAGGGGAGTGAGCATGTGACCACGACATGTGAACTCCGAGAATAACCTAGGGATTAACTAGGCAACTAACTTGGTAGATGCATTGGGTGGGAAGAATCCCGAGATCGTGCCATACTAGCCACCCCAGGACCAGTCCTGACGTGTCGGGTTGGCCACCACGGATATGGTTTCACTCGCCTATAGCGGATGGCTATATCCGACTCCTACGAGCTATGTGTTATATGTTTTAGCGCGGTAGCCCTCCGGAGGACCGGTGCATAATCAATGTGCTATATGTCTTATGGTTTGGCTAGCCCTGCTGGGTTGACACGATCTGAGGATTCCTTTTAATCATTATCGCGGGGATAACTCCGCCAAATATAGAAAGCCGCATGAATGAATGGCCGCTTGAAAAATGACTTGACTGTGCCTTATAACTTCCGTTAGTAGCCAAGGGACATGGACTGTCATGGTGCGTGGTCCAATCCATGTCCTTGTTTGGTTGTTGGGTTGGGCTATCGTGCTAGGACAGGCTGTGGACCGAGGTTACGATCGGAAGCTTTTATTATTACTAGTATTATTATTATTATTTGCTTGGGTTTTATCTCACACTTTTGTGCTTCCTTATGGTACTTGCTATTCGGGGCTGACCCCGCTGGTTTTGTTTGGCCAGATCTCGTAGCAGCGCCTGAGGATCCAAACTTTCTCTCCGACGTCAATGGTGCATACTAGGAGCATGGCTGGCGGGGGACTCGAGTGGGTTTCTTCTTCACCACTCTAGTATCTTTACTTATGTTCCGGCGTTTAGCCACCGGCACCTGTTAGCCGGCTAATCTGGATATTTTGTCTTACATAATTTGTAATTAAATCAGACTGCAGCTGAAAACAATTATGTACCTATGACTCTCTGGGCTAGCTAACTTATAAAGCTAGATCCCCATGATCATTTTGATGATACGTCGGGGACGCCTTACTGCTTTATCTTATATGATCATTATTTACAGCTTCTTGTTTGATTGATTGAGACCTAGATGCTCTGTGAGACCATAGGAGACTTGATTGTAGCATGCACCCCCTTGTCTCTTGACAGCCACGATCGCCGTATGACGTTTATATACCTCATATGGAGTAGCTGGCCTAGTCCATCTCCGTATTTCGGTACTGGGGCGTGACGAGGTTTTATTGGTGGCCCATGCATGTCACGCCCCGATTCCGTCGAATCGATAGTCGTCCCCCGGGCGTGATGCCGTGCGAACCTAATTTGCGATCGCACAAGGCCAAGTCATAAGGTAATCCGAGACACGAGATCTAAGAGAGTACGCAGACAAATTGATACACACAATAAGTAAAGGAAACTAGATCTTTATTGATAATGAACATCTTTTTACAGACTCCGACACAAGACTCATTGCCGCGCGGGCTACAACATGACTCGATTACAAAAGAGTGCCGATGAGATAGCCGTTCCATACATTGCACACATCCCTCAATATACAAGTACTCCATTGACCTGGATGGGAGGGACGCTGAGTCATTTTCCTTGGACTGTTGAGAGCCTTCAAAATGTGGAGTCGCTGATAGATAGTCTTCGACGCACGGCCGAAGCTTCAAAAGTCACGAACGTCGCCTTGCTAGTTGGCGCGTCCTTCCTGGTTCGCGGGACCTGCAAAGAGCGAGGATCAGCACGAAACACATGTACTGGCGAATGGCTAATTAAATCCAAGCTCTGCATTTGATTCAAGAAGTTTCATAAACATGTTTGCTAGCTATTTCAATGATCTTTCTAACCATCCTGTATGATTTGCATGTTAACATGTTTTGAGGCAAGCAACTATCATGTTTATCCCGTGTCCCGTGCACCTGTTAAGTAGTGACAGGGGTTTAAAGGCCACTGGCAATGTCAAGCCATCGCGGACTATAGCATTCGGTTAGACGACGCCCCTTTCGCGTCGGGTAGCGAGCCCTGTGCGAAAGTGCCCGCATAACTCGCGCCGATGAAGGGTTGGCGCTGCTACACTTGTTCCTCCCGGGCCGAACCGGTCCCTTGGCCGAGGCAACCGTTCGAGGAACTTCACCTTGTCGACAAGTTGTCCAATGACCGTTTTCTTTGGAACTTAGTTGATTTACTCATTTTTTTCGTATCGTTGCGATAAGCGTTAATAGATTCATTCGTTGGATTGGCATAGACCAAGTGTAATTGCATAGGGAAGCACGTTTTTTTCATTTCCAAAACCGACAGTTCGATAACAAGTGTTTCGTGAAGTATCGTGCCACGATTTCATTGATTCTATACTATTATGACAAGCATTTATTTTACTTCACATGTTGAGTTTTTGAAGTAGAGGGACGGGACAAAGGAGGTCAGCCACTCGCCTTAGCTTGCTTCAAGCGAGCGACCGGTTGGCTGCGCTGTCGTCGCCTACGCGATCACCTGCAATCGCATAAGCAACTGATTAGAACACTGTGTATTTCAAGGAATTTCGATATGAATGCGAGCTCGAAAACGCGACACGAAAACCCATCGAAAGCATTCACGAAAACGAAAGCCAAAGCCAATTCAATTGCGGCATGAAAACCAGAGCAACGGGAGGTCTCTCCCGACTCAGCCGCAGAGCCAATCCTCGAGGCGCAACCCGCTGAATATGGGACTTGGTTCCGAAGAAGCCATTCCATAACGTGGAATGGATCTTAATTCAACCGTTCCCGTTCGATCGACTCGGCCGATTCCGACCTATCGGTCCCGACCAAATCGATAGCGACAGTGTTCCTTTCTCGCGCACCCCGTGGACGGAGACGGGGCACGATGTAGGGACGGGGCACTACACCATAACCAACTAATAAAAAGTTTCGTCCTCGAAACTTAAAGATGAAACCTACCTCTACGAGAACAATGAAGGGAATTTATCCTTCATCTCCGATTCAAGCTTCCACGTCGACTCTTCGACCGAGTGGTTCTTCCAGAGGACGCGGACGAGAGGGATCGCTCGATTGCGCAGCAGCTTATCCTTGCGTTCTATGATTCGAACTGGTTCTTCAACGTAGGATAAGTCAGACTTTAGCTCCAGCTGGCCAAAATCTACCACGTGGCTCGGATCGTGCACGTACTTCCGCAATTGAGAGACATGGAAGACATTGTGAACACCTTCAAGCGCCGGTGGTAGGGCAATTTTATAGGCCACTGGGGCGACCCGTTCAAGTATTTCGAACGGCCCAACGAATCTCGGACTCAGCTTTCCTTTCGCGCCGAACCGACTAACTCCCCGCATGGGCGACACCTTGAGGAATACGTGATCGCCTACTTGAAACTCGAGTGGTCGACGATGAATGTCCGCATAGCTTTTCTGGCGACTCTGTGCGGTCTTTAATCTTTCCCGAATGAGCTTGACCTTTTCCACAGTCTGTTCTACCAGCTCCGGGCCGAGTATCTGCCGTTCCCCGACTTCATCCCAGCAAATAGGAGATCTGCACTTCCGGCCGTACAAGGCTTCATACGGCGCCATTTGGATGCTGGATTGGTAGCTATTGTTGTATGCAAATTCTGCCAGCGGTAGGTGGACGTCCCAGCTTGATTTGAAGTCGATAGCGCAGAGCCGTAGCATGTCTTCAAGAATCTGGTTGACGCGCTCCGTTTGGCCGTCGGTCTGAGGATGGTAAGCTGAGCTGAACTGCAACTTGGTTCCCAGCGCCGACTGAAGGCTACTCCAGAATCGCGACATGAACCGTGAATCCCGATCAGAGACGATGGATACTGGAACTCCGTGCAGCCGTACTATCTCGTCAAGATAAATCTGCGCCAGGCGATCAACGCTCCAAGTAACTTTGATGGCGATAAAGTGCGCTGACTTGGTTAATCGATCGACGATGACCCAGATGGCGTCGTTCCCCCGTGGTGTCTTCGGCAGGCCAACAATAAAATCCATAGTGACATGATTCCACTTCCACTCGGGAATAGCGAGGTTCTGCATCTCCCCGCCCGGTCGCTGATGCTCAGCTTTTACCTGCTGACAGGCCATGCATTGCGACACGAAGAGCGCCACATCTCTCTTCATCCCGTGCCACCAAAAGGTCGTGCGGAGGTCCTTATACATTTTGGTACTGCCTGGATGCAAAGTGTATTTCGCATAGTGCGCCTCCGCCAGGATCTCCTTTCTAAGTTCTGAATCGTCCGGAACGCATAGCCTACCCTTCAATCGAAGCACGCCGGTTTCGTCTTCCGCAAAGTCGGTCGTCCTGCCTGTCGAAATTAGCTCTCGCACTTTCTTCAGGTACGAATCGTCTGTCTGAGCGGTCTTGATCTTATTCAGCAAGCTCGGCTCCAACTGTAACTTTGCCAACTGCACGTTCCGGAATCTGACTCGGAGCTCGATGCCCATCTCTTCAAGGTCGCGTAGCAGTCGAGGGTCGATGGATAACGAGGCAAGGTACTTCCGACTCAAAGCGTCCGCCACAACATTTCCCTTTCCCGGCGTGTAGTCGATAGTCAAGTCGTAATCCTTGATTAGTTCCAGCCAACGCCTTTGCCGCAAGTTCAGCTCCTTCTGCGTGAATAGATACTTGAGGCTCTTGTGATCGGTATAGATCGTGCACGCCACACCATAGAGATAGTGGCGCCACAATTTCAACGCAAACACAATCGCCGCTAACTCCAGGTCGTGCGTGGGATAATTTTTCTCGTGCGGCTTTAGCTGTCGGGACGCAAAAGATATCACCTTGTTCCGCTGCATCAGCACGCACCCCAAGCCCTGACCGGACGCGTCGCTAAATATCTGGAAACCCTCAGTCCCTTCTGGAAGTGCGAGTATCGGGGCCGAGACGAGCCTCTGCTTCAACTCTTGGAACGCAGCTTCACAGTCGTCTGACCATTCAAAGGCGACTCCTTTCTGGGTGAGGCGAGTCAGAGGCGATGCGATCTTCGCGAAGTCTTTCACGAAGCGTCGGTAGTATCCAGCTAGGCCAAGGAAGCTTCGAATCTCGCCGACGGACGCTGGCCGCTTCCAATCGACAACGGCTTCAACTTTCTTTGGGTCGACCGCAATGCCTTCAGCAGAAATGATGTGTCCGAGGAATGCGACGCTGCTAAGCCAGAATTCACATTTGCTTCGCTTCGCATAGAGTTGATTTTCTCGAAGGGTCTGAAGCACGGTCCGCAGATGCTCAGTATGCTGCTGCTTATTCTTCGAGTAGACGAGTATATCATCGATAAAGACCACTACGAACTTGTCGAGGAAGGGTCGGAACACCCGATTCATTAAATCCATGAAGGCAGCAGGGGCGTTCGTTAGGCCGAACGGCATTACCAGGAACTCGTAATGGCCGTATCGAGTGCGGAAGGCAGACTTCGGCACATCGTCCGGCTTGATCTTGAGTTGATGATAACCCGAACGCAGATCAATTTTAGAGAACACCGTGGCTCCTTGGAGCTGATCGAACAGATCATCTATGCGGGGCAGGGGATACTTGTTCCGGACGGTGGCTTTATTCAGCTCGCGGTAGTCGATACAAAGACGCATAGAGCCGTCCTTCTTCTTGACAAATAGTACGGGCGCTCCCCACGGCGAGACGCTGGGTCGGATGAATCCCTTGTCGAGCAATTCCTGTAACTGCACCTTGAGTTCTTTAAGCTCTGCAGGGGCCATTCTGTACGGGGTCTTCGAGATCGGTCGAGTGTCGGGGAAGGTATCGATAGTGAACTCAATCTCTCGATCGGGCGGCATGCCGGGCAACTCGTCCGGGAACACATCGGGGAATTCTGCCACAACGTCGGTCTGACCCGCGTTTGCACCATCCTGTCGTATGTCTCGAACGGAAGCCAGATAGCCTTCGCACCCGGAATGCAGCATCCGTCGAGCCGATATCGCAGAGATCACCATGCAGGTCGGCGACGCCTCACCACACGAGTAGCAGAATTCAGGCACTCCCGGTATGCGGAAAGTGACTTTCTTCTCAGCGCAGTCTATGGTTGCGTTGCACGGACCGAGCCAATCCATCCCCAGAATGATGTCGTAGTCTTTAATGTCTAAAACTATCGCATCAAGACTGACCTGTTGACCACCTATACAGATGATTCCGTCTCCGCAGACTAAATTCGCAGCTAGTGGTATGCCCGACGGGATATTAACAGTAAGCTCAAGACCGAGCGGTGTCAGGGGGAATTTGTGTTCGGCGACGAAGTCCGCCGATATGAAACTATGCGTGGCACCTGAATCAAACAACACACGAGCAGGTTTATTATTGAATTGCAGTATACCTGTCACAACCGTGTCAGATGCGAACACTTCGTCTCTGGTCATGGCGTAGACACGGCCCTGAGCATTGGGGCGACGGTCTTGGCCATTCTGTGGTGCGGTCGGTGGAGCCCGAGGTGCTTGGCCTCGGTTTTGTTGATGTTGTGGGCGCTGGCTCGACGTAGCTTCCGGACAGTCCCTTACGAGATGATCTCTTTTGCCGCATGCGAAACAGACTCTGTTCTTAAGTCGGCAGTCGGTGTCCAGGTGCCCGTCCTTGTGGCAGAAATTGCAGACCATCCGTTCCTTCGTCTGGTTGCCGCGATGTTGACGCTTATGTGCGTTGTTGCCTCCCGCATAACTATGGCGTTTGTTATTAGAGTTAACAGCGCCGGTAGTAGTAGGAGGATACTCGGACTCCAGACGGATGGCGTGGTTGAGTGCCTCGCCCACAGTTTTGTATTCCGGCACCGAGACATGTGCTCGGATAGTGGAACGCAGGCCCACTACGAATCGCTTTGCTCGGCTTGCAGTAGTAGGTAGATAGTCACCAGCGAACTTGGCCAGTTTGTTGAATTTGGCCGCATATTGTCGTACAGTCATATTCCCTTGCGTCAGCTGCATGAACTCGTTCTCCTTTTCCTGTCGCACGGCTGCAGAAAGATATTCGTTCTCGAACGCATTTCTGAATGTCGCCCATGAGATCGCCGCTGTCTCGTCTTCACGTCGAATAGCCCGCTTCTGCACAGCCCACCAATCGTGCGCGTTCATTCGAAGTAATAGTTGAGCACATGCGACTTTCTTCGGGTCCTCGACATCCAGAAGCTCGAACTTGTCTTCCAGCTCCTCCAACCAGTCGATCGCCACCGCGGGATCTTCTGTGCCGTTGAAGGAAGTGCGGCAGCTTTTAGTGAACTTTGACACGTCGAAGTTGGAACTTCTCGGTGCTGCAGGTGAGAGCACGGGCGCCTCTGGTTCGGCTTCGTTGGATCGAACCGCAGGCTGGGTCACGGCAGGTGTCATCGTTGAGTTGTTGTTGCCGACGACCGACTGTACGATCTGCTGGAGGGTATTCAGCTGCTGCTGCTGCAGCTTGAATTGAGCCTCGAACCGACTCTCAAATTGAGCCTGACGAGCCTCTGCTTGCTGACGATGGAGCTCGTTTTGACGTTGCTGCATTTCAAGCATTTGCAGCATACGTTGCATCGGGTCGCCGGAAGATCCGGCTACAGTAGGCGTCATTCCCGTTGGGTTAACGGAATGCTCGGGCCTAGAAGCACTCGAGCCGCTCGAAGCGCTCGTCTCGTCTTCCGCCTGAGCTCCCGTAACTGCAGGGAAAAAGGAAGACAACTCTCGTTAGTTTCAGAAAATGTCCTGGGTTCAGCGTATGGAACAACTCTTCTCATCGACACGAGGTCAACGGTCGGAGACTAGAATTCGGCACGAGAGGCCAAGGACGTAAAGCCGTGCTCTGATACCATTATGTCACGCCCCGATTCCGTCGAATCGATAGTCGTCCCCCGGGCGTGATGCCGTGCGAACCTAATTTGCGATCGCACAAGGCCAAGTCATAAGGTAATCCGAGACACGAGATCTAAGAGAGTACGCAGACAAATTGATACACACAATAAGTAAAGGAAACTAGATCTTTATTGATAATGAACATCTTTTTACAGACTCCGACACAAGACTCATTGCCGCGCGGGCTACAACATGACTCGATTACAAAAGAGTGCCGATGAGATAGCCGTTCCATACATTGCACACATCCCTCAATATACAAGTACTCCATTGACCTGGATGGGAGGGACGCTGAGTCATTTTCCTTGGACTGTTGAGAGCCTTCAAAATGTGGAGTCGCTGATAGATAGTCTTCGACGCACGGCCGAAGCTTCAAAAGTCACGAACGTCGCCTTGCTAGTTGGCGCGTCCTTCCTGGTTCGCGGGACCTGCAAAGAGCGAGGATCAGCACGAAACACATGTACTGGCGAATGGCTAATTAAATCCAAGCTCTGCATTTGATTCAAGAAGTTTCATAAACATGTTTGCTAGCTATTTCAATGATCTTTCTAACCATCCTGTATGATTTGCATGTTAACATGTTTTGAGGCAAGCAACTATCATGTTTATCCCGTGTCCCGTGCACCTGTTAAGTAGTGACAGGGGTTTAAAGGCCACTGGCAATGTCAAGCCATCGCGGACTATAGCATTCGGTTAGACGACGCCCCTTTCGCGTCGGGTAGCGAGCCCTGTGCGAAAGTGCCCGCATAACTCGCGCCGATGAAGGGTTGGCGCTGCTACACTTGTTCCTCCCGGGCCGAACCGGTCCCTTGGCCGAGGCAACCGTTCGAGGAACTTCACCTTGTCGACAAGTTGTCCAATGACCGTTTTCTTTGGAACTTAGTTGATTTACTCATTTTTTTCGTATCGTTGCGATAAGCGTTAATAGATTCATTCGTTGGATTGGCATAGACCAAGTGTAATTGCATAGGGAAGCACGTTTTTTTCATTTCCAAAACCGACAGTTCGATAACAAGTGTTTCGTGAAGTATCGTGCCACGATTTCATTGATTCTATACTATTATGACAAGCATTTATTTTACTTCACATGTTGAGTTTTTGAAGTAGAGGGACGGGACAAAGGAGGTCAGCCACTCGCCTTAGCTTGCTTCAAGCGAGCGACCGGTTGGCTGCGCTGTCGTCGCCTACGCGATCACCTGCAATCGCATAAGCAACTGATTAGAACACTGTGTATTTCAAGGAATTTCGATATGAATGCGAGCTCGAAAACGCGACACGAAAACCCATCGAAAGCATTCACGAAAACGAAAGCCAAAGCCAATTCAATTGCGGCATGAAAACCAGAGCAACGGGAGGTCTCTCCCGACTCAGCCGCAGAGCCAATCCTCGAGGCGCAACCCGCTGAATATGGGACTTGGTTCCGAAGAAGCCATTCCATAACGTGGAATGGATCTTAATTCAACCGTTCCCGTTCGATCGACTCGGCCGATTCCGACCTATCGGTCCCGACCAAATCGATAGCGACAGTGTTCCTTTCTCGCGCACCCCGTGGACGGAGACGGGGCACGATGTAGGGACGGGGCACTACAATGCAGGTCTGATTTTTAGACTTGTGGGGTGTTATTATTATAGGAGTCTCAATCAAAACTTGTTCCCTTTGAATCTCTTGCCTCGATTTCTCTTCCCTCATCTTGATTGATAACTTGAATTGCATCCTCGAATCTTCATCGTCCTGTCATTTAATATCATGTATCTTTTCCTATAGGGGTGCTTCATTCTCAGTAGCTGGTGAGGCCAACATGGAGGAACGTCCAGTAGAGCATGGCTCGACGGGGCAGCAGCCGGAAGGAATGCCTTCTCCCGACCAGATCCGAGTGGAAGTGATATCAGAGCCAGTGGAGCCGCAGGTTCTAGAAACTCCCGCAACCCCGGCGGTACCGGCAGCGACGACAGTACCTGATGCTGCAGTACTCCTGGAGGTCATCCGGAGATTCCTGGCCACTCAGCAGCGTCAGGTGGCAGCCCATCAGCAACAGCAGACCCAGCAGCAGGAACAGAATGTGCTATTGAATCAGGGGTTACAATTAGCCCTTGAGAGAAGTGTCAGAAATGATTCGGGAGCGTCAGGGAGGTTTTGCCGACTTAATCCGAGATATTTTGATGGCACGGAGGATGCCATCACGGCGGATGCATGGCTTCAGGATACTGAGGCCATTTTGACTGCAGCTAAGGTTCCCGCAGAAGAGAAGGTTGACCAGGTCAGACTGTTACTTCAGGATCTCGCCCGCGACTGGTGGGCATCGGAAGAGGTTGGAATGAGGCGTCCTGTTCCTTGGGATAGCTTCAGTACCAGATTCAAGGCCAAGTACTTTGGCGTGGTAGCGCGGTATGAGCTACAACAGAGATTTATCAGTCTCAAGCAGGCTGGTAAGACGGTGGATGGATATGCAGCAGAGTTCTGCAGACTGAGTCGGTTTGCACCAATGATGGTGGCTACAGAGCCAGAGAAGGCTATGAGATTCCAGCAGGGACTTCATTTGGAGATTCTACAGCTAGTAGAAGGGCACGACTATCAGACTTTTGACGCCGTTTTAACGGCTGCTCGAAGGCATGAACTCACCCAACAAAGGTTGGTGACACGACATGGGGGCCAGAAGAGGTCATATCCCCAGAGTAGGGGCGGAGGAGCAGTGCAGCGAACATCGACGCCAGCACCCGGCATCCGTATTCATGAGTCAGGAGCGCCGCGGAGGACGGCAGTATCAGAAATAACAGCACCAGCTCGGCATCAGCCGCAGAGGAACCAGCAGCAGCGCCAGGGGGCGCCCATTGGATGTACTTACTGCGGTAAGGGAGGGCACACTAGGGATGTGTGTCGTTCAGCTAACGGATTGTGCATGAGGTGTGGCAGTCCAGACCACAGGATTGCCAATTGTCCTATGATGCAGAGGCCAGGAGGGCCAGTTCAGCAGTTTTCGGCGTTGCCAGCTCCGGGGGCAGCACCGAATCGAGGACCAGCATTGGCCGTAAGGCCGCTAGCTCAGCGTCTACCGACACAGGCTCAGATGTTTCGCCAGGCGCAGAACCAGGAAGGCCCGCAGAGGCCACAGCAACAGCATGGTCGAGGAAGGCAGCACCAGGGAGCTCAGCAAGGCCAGGGCCAGGCCTTCACCTTATCACTGGAGGATGCACTAGCTTCAGGCGACGTGGTTGCAGGTAATATTTCTGTTACCTCTTTTCCTGCAGTAGCATTGTTTGATTCGGGGGCTACCCACTCTTTTATATCTGTACGATTTGCGACACGTATTGGATTGGAGTTCGAGACATTGCCAGAGAGGATGAATATACTCACTGGTAATGGGCTCGTAGGAGTTAGCAGGGTATGCCTAGCGTGTCCGATCGTAGTGAGTGGACGATTATTGCCCGCATCTTTGATTGAGTTCCCTATGGACAACTTTGACGTTGTCCTAGGCATGGACTGGTTGAGAGACAGTCATGCGACTATAGATTGTCGGGGAGGTAGGGTAGTATTTAATGTACCTGGCGTTGAGGAGTTCGTCTTTGTTCGATCATTGGAGGATCGACCCAAGGGCATCGTTGCAGAATCATTGGCAGAGCAGGAGCAGATTCCAAGAGTGGTCAGAGAGTTTCTTGATGTATTTCCAGATGAGCTTCCAGGTTTACCACCGGTGAGGGATGTGGAGTTTTGCATTGAGTTGAATCCTGGGACGGAGCCTAAAGTCGGCAGAGTTTACAGGATGTCGCAGTCAGAGTTGGACAAGTTGCACCAGCATGAAGAAGAACTGAAGGCGAAGCAGTTTATCCGAGACAGTGAATCACCTTGGGCAGCACCGGTGATTTTAGTACCCAAGAAGGATGGATCGACGCGAATGTGCATTGATTACCGGCAGTTGAATGCAGTAACAGTGAAGAACAAGTATCCATTACCAAGGATTGATGACTTATTTGATCAATTGAGTAAGGCCTGCGTCTTCTCTAAGATTGATCTTCGATCTGGATATTATCAAGTGAGGGTCCGGGAGCAGGACATACCTAAGACAGCATTTAGATCGCGGTATGGACATTATGTGTTTCTGGTGATGCCATTTGGATTGACTAATGCCCCAGCCGTGTTCATGGACTTGATGAACCGCATCTTTCTACCCTATTTGGATAAGTTTGTAGTAGTGTTTATAGATGACATCCTCGTTTATTCCAGTAGTGAAGAAGAACATGAGAAACATCTTCGGACAGTTTTGCAGACCTTGAGGGAGCACCAACTTTATGCGAAGCTTAGTAAATGTGAGTTTTGGTTGGATCGTATTTCGTTCCTGGGACATATTATTTTTGGAGCAGGAGTGTCAGTAGATCCAAAGAAGGTTGATGCAGTAGAGAATTGGCCAGTTCTGAAGACGGTAGCAGAAGTGCGTAGTTTCTTGGGATTGGCAGGTTATTATCGGAGGTTCGTGGCAGATTTTGCCAGGATTTCGGCACCCTTGACGCGTTTGACGCATAAAGATGTAAAGTTTGTTTGGTCAGCAGAATGTCAGACATCATTTGAAGAGTTGAAGAAGAGATTAATCTCAGCCCCGATCTTGACACTTCCAGTAGGATCGGGAGGGTTTACAGTGTATTGTGACGCATCCGGAAAGGGACTTGGGTGTGTATTGATGCAGCATGGTAAGGTGATAGCATATGCATCTCGACAGCTTCGGGACCATGAAAAGAACTATCCGACCCACGACCTGGAATTAGCAGCAGTAGTGTTCTCGCTTAAGTTATGGAGGCACTATTTATATGGGGATCGAGTGGAGATTTACACTGATCATAAGAGCTTAAAGTATGTATTTACCCAGAGGGACCTGAACATGAGACAGAGAAGATGGTTGGAGTTACTGAAGGACTTTGATGTAAATCTTCAGTATCATCCAGGCAAGGCGAATGTGGTAGCAGATGCCTTGAGCAGGAGAGGTGGTGCATTCGTTTTAACCTCGCAAAGGCATATTTTGGAAGACCTTCAGGAAATGGGAATTGGCCACAAGATACAGGAGTTATGGCCAGTTTACAGATTCAGTCTACTTTAGTAGAGAGGATCAGAGCAGCCCAGGTAGAGGATCCGCAGATCCAGAAGCTTCGATCAGAGTGTGAGTCAGGTCTCAGGAAGGAGTTAGTAATCCATGAGGATGGTACACTTAGGTTCAAAAACCGTCTTTGTGTACCAGGTGGAGACCTTCGACAAGAAGTTATGTCAGAGGCTCATAGTTCTCCTTATTCCATTCATCCCGGAGGCACAAAGATGTACCAGGATATGAAACAACACTTTTGGTGGAATGGCATGAAGAGGGAGATAGCGAGGTTCGTATCCAAATGTTTGGTATGTCAGCAAGTGAAGGCAGAGCAGCAGAGACCAGTAGGATTGTTACAGCCGCTTCCTATTCCGGAGTGGAAGTGGGATCACATCACGATGGACTTTGTGATCGGTTTACCTAGATCTCCGACCGGTCGAAACGCAATTTGGGTAATCGTGGATCGGCTCACGAAGGTTGCTCATTTTCTTCCTTTCAGAGTAGGACAGTCTACTGAGCAGCTGGCAGAAATGTATATGAAGCAGATTGTAAGGCAGCATGGTGTTCCAGTTAGCATAGTATCAGATCGAGACACACGGTTTACCTCTCACTTTTGGCGAAGTTTGCATCAAAGTTTGGGTACTAAGTTGAGGTTCAGTACAGCCTATCATTCGCAGACGGACGGACAATCAGAGAGAACCATTCAGACCTTGGAAGATATGTTACGGGCTTGTACTTTGGACTTCGACGGAACTTGGGAAGATCATCTTCATTTAGTAGAGTTCTCTTACAATAATAGTTATCAGGCAAGTATACAGATGGCACCGTTTGAAGCATTATACGGAAGGAAGTGCAGGTCCCCTCTGGCATGGGACGATGTGGAAGAAAGAAAATTGTTGGGACCAAAGATGATCACGCAGACAGTGGAGACATTCAAGTTGATCAGAGAGCGGCTTCGAGTCGCGCAGGATAGACACCGACACTGGGCAGATCAGCATCGTAGGCCTCTAGAGTTTGGCGTTGGTGACCAAGTATTTCTGTGGATTTCGCCTACTCGGGGTGTCATTAGATTTGGAAACCGAGGAAAGCTTAGTCCGAGATTCGTTGGTCCTTTTGAGATTCTCGCTCGGGTATGCGGTGTTGCTTATCGGCTTGCCCTTCCTCCCTCGCTATCTGGCATACATGATGTGTTTCATGTATCTCAGTTGCGTGGGTATGTCCCGGATCCGAGTCATGTCCTCGATCATTCGGAGTTAGTCGTTGGTACCGACCTAACTTACGAGGAACAACCCGTGTCTATTTTGGACCGGCGAGAGAAGGTGCTTAAGAACCGGACTATTAACCTTGTCCGTGTCGCTTGGGGCCATCACTCTCCGGGAGAGTCAACCTGGGAGCGCGAGGACGAGATTAGATCTCGGTATCCGTACTTGTTCGACTCAGAAGGTATGTTTCTCCTCATGCCTTGGTAATCCGATTACATGCATATTTTGTACCATTTTGAAATATGTGATCAATGACTGCTAATGATAGGTTGCTTGTGTATATTGTAATTACACCTTGTTTGCCCGAATTTCTCTATCTTATCTTGGCAGAAATTCCGAGGACGAAATTTTTCTAAGGAGGATAGAGATGTCACTCCCCGATCCCAATAGATGTATTCTTTCATGAATTCTGTACATGGTATCCCGTATTTAGCATCTGCATAATTCTATTTATTATTATTTAATGGTTGCATGTAGTTTTAAGCATGTCATTAGTGGAATGGTTAGAGCATGTTTAGAGGTTAGGGTTTTCTTAATCCAACCTAACCCCTATTTATATTCTCTTTCTCACTCTCTCTCCTCATTCACTCCATTTATTTTTCTCAACCACCATCCTTAGGCAAGTACAACTTGCTCAAAAGTAGAGATTTGTGCATTTTTCATTTTAGATTTTTTTCTTTGATATTATTTGTCTATATTGTTCTTCTTTTCATTCTCTACAAGTTTAGTTCTTGGAATTTTTGATTTTAATGGCTAGTTTGGTGTAGATCTAAGTTTCTAAAACCAGGATTTTATGTATTTATATGGTTTTGATCTACCAAACTTGGTTATTTTCGAAAACTAATGGTCATAGGTTGTAGGAAATTTGATTCTACACAATTTTGACCTTTGAAAAGTTAGATTTCGACTTGTTTTGAGGAAGTTATGGCCAAAATAATATTTGGATATTTTCTATGTCATCAGTCCTGGTTTTGGCAGGAATGATGAATAGTGCCGCTGCATAGTGCCGCATAGTGCCGAACCGCATGAGAATGCTGCATAGTGCCGCATAGTGCCGAGCCGCATAAGAATGTTGCATAGTGCCGCATAGTGCCGAGCCGCATGAGGATGCTGCATAGTGCCGTATAGTGCCGAGCCGCATGAGGATGCTGCATAGTGCCGCATAGTGCCGAGCCGCATAAGAATGCTGCATAGTACCGCATAGTGTCGAGCCGCATGAGGATGCTGCATAGTGCCGAGCCGCATGAGGATGCTGCATAGTGCCGCATAGTGCCGAGCCGCATGAGGATGCTGCATAGTACCGCATAGTGTCGAGCCGCATGAGGATGCTGCATAGTGCCACATAGTGCCGAGCCGCATAAGAATGCTGCATAGTGTCGCATAGTGCTGAATAGTGCCGCATAGTGCTGAATAGTGCCGTATAGTGCCTATTTTGGCTGTTTTTGGCTATTTTAAGTCCTATTTGGCTGAATTGTGGCCAGAATTTCTCCTAACTCCCAACATGAAAGTTGTAGATCTTTGTCTTGGCTTCAAGAATCTTCATGACTAGCGAGCTCTTCACACCCTAAGTGCATAGTACATTCTTGTTCTATTTTTTTCTTGTGTTTTGGTCCTCATTCCTGATCTAACTCCTATGCGTATGCTGGATAACCCTATGTGTGTACTAAGGTACAATCTATGTGAGCATCGATGTGCTATCCTATGTGCTAAGTGTTCCTATGTGATACCTGTCAGTACCTCCAAGAGTCCAGTATTTACATAGCAATTGGTCAGTAGCAATGACGTGGCATTGTTGTGTGTCGCATTACACCAAGAAGGGGGTACATACGTATGACTCTATGAGCCCGTAAGGATCACTTCTTGGGGTACTCGTACAATGTACGACATATGGGGGAGTGAGCATGTGACCACGACATGTGAACTCCGAGAATAACCTAGGGATTAACTAGGCAACTAACTTGGTAGATGCATTGGGTGGGAAGAATCCCGAGATCGTGCCATACTAGCCACCCCAGGACCAGTCCTGACGTGTCGGGTTGGCCACCACGGATATGGTTTCACTCGCCTATAGCGGATGGCTATATCCGACTCCTACGAGCTATGTGTTATATGTTTTAGCGCGGTAGCCCTCCAGGGGACCGGTGCATAATCAATGTGCTATATGTCTTATGGTTTGGCTAGCCCTGCTGGGTTGACACGATCTGAGGATTCCTTTTAATCATTATCGCGGGGATAACTCCGCCAAATATAGAAAGCCGCATGAATGAATGGCCGCTTGAAAAATGACTTGACTGTGCCTTATAACTTCCGTTAGTAGCCAAGGGACATGGACTGTCATGGTGCGTGGTCCAACCCATGTCCTTGTTTGGTTGTTGGGTTGGGCTATCGTGCTAGGACAGGCTGTGGACCGAGGTTACGATCGGAAGCTTTTATTATTACTAGTATTATTATTATTATTTGCTTGGGTTTTATCTCACACTTTTGTGCTTCCTTGTGGTACTTGCTATTCGGGGCTGACCCCGCTGGTTTTGTTTGGCCAGATCTCGTAGCAGCGCCTGAGGATCCAAACTTTCTCCCCGACGTCAATGGTGCATACTAGGAGCATGGCTGGCGGGGGACTCGAGTGGGTTTCTTCTTCACCACTCTAGTATCTTTACTTATGTTCCGGCGTTTAGCCACCGGCACCTGTTAGCCGGCTAATCATGATATTTTGTCTTGCATAATTTGTAATTAAATCAGACTGCAGCTGAAAACAATTATGTACCTATGACTCTCTGGGCTAGCTAACTTATAAAGCTAGATCCCCATGATCATTTTGATGATGCGTCGGGGACGCCTTACTGCTTTATCTTATATGATCATTATTTACAGCTTCTTGTTTGATTGATTGAGACCAAGATGCTCTGTGAGACCATAGGAGACTTGATTGTAGCATGCACCCCCTTGTCTCTTGACAGCCACGATCGCCGTATGACGTTTATATACCTCATATGGAGTAGCTGGCCTAGTCCGTCTCCGTATTTCGGTACTGGGGCGTGACATTACTCTATTCCCCCAGTACCCAACAGTCAATCAGTCAGTGCTCTCAGAGAGAGTTTCGTTGTGCATCGTGGTTTAAACTTGCAGTAAAGCGATTATTAAAATAACTGTAAACTAACACAAACTGTACTTGTCTCAAAATGGACTGAACTGGAAAGGTTGAAGACTTCGAGATGGGAATTAGGATTGTCCTCGAATTCCTACATTCGAGAAATTGATTCAGAATCCAGGGTTACCAAGCTAACTATGCTAGTTGAAATCTCTAATTGCGTCCTAATCAATTTTTAATCTTTATTATTAAACACGAACCAAAATGCGTTTATCGGTGCGTTGTAATTAATAACGAGGGAAAGATCATTTTAACTTGTATTTTGAAAAAACTTGTAATTTCCAATTTAATTTGATTAAAACTTTGTATTTTCGTAATAATACATATAAAACTAAATTTTTTATTTTAATGAGAAAAACATGATCGTTGTTAAATATTAAAACTTGTAAATTTTAATGTGAGAAAACTTTATTAATTTTCTATATCAAAATTATTATCTATTTTGATTTACGCGTATGCTAAAAGAACTCGCAAAACCAGAAAAATAACAGAAAACCTACGCTACTAAATCACAGGTCACAGAACCAAAAGACCAGCTGGGCTTATGTCCATTACAATTTATTTACATAAATTGAAATAAGACGAAACAGTTGTTAGTTCTAAAAACTTCGTACAATTTAATTATGAATAAATTAAATAATAAAAATAAATTAAATATTTAATGAGTCTCAGATATTGTCCAATCGTCATATAGGCTAATGCCTCAACGTCCGGGCGAAGCCGGTTTCGTTTGCACTTAGCCGGGGCCCATTGACCGATACGGTCGTCGCCCAAAAATCCCAAAATACTAGTATTTTCCGAAAATCATTTTAAAAATCATTTTAAAGTTATAATTAAATTTTATGGAAAATCCGGCAGCATTTCCTCTATTTTTGGTCAACCCAAAAACTGAAAAAGTGTGCCAATATTTTCCTGCAAATCCCAAACCAGGGAATTCCAAAAATATATATAAAAATAATCACAATCATTCTCAAAATTAATCCGGAAAACCCGAAACCAATTCGGAACTCCCGAAACTACTCCAGAATCATTTCTGATAAGAAATTGGAAATGATGAAAATAATTCCAACCATCAGAAACCTTTTCGAAAGTTTCTCGGAAAACCCACAGCAACAGAACTATGCAAAAATCCACAGAATAAAATCCAACAATGGTTCCGAAAATTCCCGGACCCAAACACGTAACCGAAAACCGAATTTCCGAAGAAATTCGTGGACCAAAATTATCATCATTGACACGGGGAGGGACGACCTACTGTGATTAACCAGGGATTACCCAAAACGACGGAATCCGAAGGGTTGCCTCGGACTCGGAACGCGTAAATCTACAGAACGGACTCGAAATCCGGCGAAGAGTGCTGGACAGGGGCTGTCCAGAACAGCGGACACGGTCTCTAGGTGCGCCGGGGGTGCTGGCCGGCACGGGGCGCCGGGAGGACAGCGCTGGGGCACGGGAAGAGCGTCGGGGAGCCGGCCGCGCTGGGTCCGCGGCGGTAGAGCGCCGGGCGGCCGGGAAAAATGCGCCGGGGGTCGGGCGGGTCGCGCGGATCGGCGCCGCTGGGAGTCGGGGTGCTCGGGTCGGCGGGGCGTCGGGGTGCTCGGGTCGGCGGGGCGTCGGGGCCGAGAGGAGCTCGGGAGAGGGTTGTGAGTGGTGGAGATGAGTTTTCTCTTCTGGAGAGGGGATAAGGAGAATGGTTAATGGTGGTGGTGGGGTTGCTTTAAGAAAATGGAAGAGGGGAATTCGTGTGCTGCTCTTGGGGAAGAGTGGGATTAAATGAGGAGTTGATGGTGGTTGGGTGGTGTTTGAGAGTGAACTGGAGTGAAAGAAGGGGAGTAAAGTAAGGAGAAGGGGAAAAGAACGTGGGGGTGAAGTGGTGTACTGGTCCAACGTGGACCAGTTAAAAAAAGAAAATATTTATTTATTATTATTTTTTTAAAAATGCAGAATTCAAATGAAAAAGGGTTAGGACCGGATCTAGGTTCGGGAATCTGGTCCGGGCTCGGGTCAGGTCAGCAATCAAAAGCCGTTATAAATTTTGAAATTAATTACCAACGCTCATAAATAATAATAATAATAATAGTAATAATATTATAATACTAATAATAATAATGATATTTTGCTTTCAAAACTAGGTTTCACAATCTTTCCTCCTTATAAAATTTCGTCCTCGAAATTAAAGGCAGGGTTAGGGGGTTACCTTAAGTCTCAAACAGGTACGGGTACTACTCCCGCATCTGATCTTCTCGCTCCCAGGTCGACTCGTCTGGTGAGTTGTGTCACCACATGACTCTGACTATCGGCGTCACAGAGTTCCTGGTTCTCTTCTCGCCTCTGTCCAAAATTGCCACTAGCTTCTCCGGCACTGTAAGGCTGGGTCCAATCTCCAGCTCCGAATGGTCCAAGATGTGGCTCGGGTCCGGGATGTAGCGTCTCAGCTGCGAAACGTGGAAGACGTTGTGGACGCCTTCGAGACTTGGGGGTAGAGCCACCCGATAAGCCACTTCTCCAATCCTGCTGGGTACTTCAAAAGGACTAATATACCTGGGGCTTAACTTTTCTGCTCTGCCGAAACGGATGGTTCCTCTGGTAGGATAGATCTTCACAAATACACTGTCGCCTTCTTCAAACTCCAAAGGCCGTCGGCTGCTATCGGCCCAATGCTTCTATCTGTCCTGGGCAATCCTGAGCTTGTCTCTGATCATTCTTACCTTCTCCGCTGCATCGGTCACCATCTCAGGTCCAAGCAACACTCGTTCTCCGACGTCGTCCCAAGCAAGTGGAGTGCGGCAACGACGTCCATAGAGTGCCTCGAACGGTGTTATACCGATGCTAGCTTGGTAGCTGTTGTTGTAAGAGAACTCTACCAAGTGCAAATGGTCTTCCCAAGACCCTCCAAACTCCAAGACGCAGGATCTCAGCATGTCTTCTAGCGTCTGGATTGTCCTCTCTGATTGTCCGTCAGTCCGGAGATGGTAGGCGGTGCTGAACTTCAGTTGTGTTCCCAAACTGTCATGCAAACCCTTCCAAAAGTGAGAGGTAAATCTAGTATCTCTGTCAGACACAATACTTACCGGAACTCCATGAATCCGGTAGATGTGCCGCATGTACAGTGCTGCCAGCTTCTCGGTGGATAGACCAACCTTGAAGGGGATAAAGTGAGCTGACTTCGTCAGTCGGTCCACGATAACCCAAATGGCATCTTTCCCTCCTTGGGATCGAGGCAGTCCTGATACGAAGTCCATCGTCAAGTGTTCCCATTTCCACTCCGGGATGTCAAGCGGCTGCAAAAGTCCTGCTGGTATCTGTCTGCTAGCTTTTACTTGCTGACAAATTAAACATCTAGCCACATACCTGGATACATCCTTCTTCATTCCGTACCACCACACTATGGTACGTATATCCCGGTACATTTTGTTGGCTCCAGGATGTATGGAATACTGCGACTGGTGCGCTTCTTGCATCAGCTCGTTCCTCAGCTCGCCAGTTGGTACGCAAAGCCTCGTACCATTCTTCAGTGCTCCATCGCTGGCGATTGAGAATCCTTCAAGTGTTCCTGCCAGCACTTGATCTCTGAGTTTGCAAAGCATCTTGTCTTGGAATTGTGCCTCCTTGACTCTGTCCATCAGACTTGAACGCACTTGCAACTGTATCAATGATGGTTCAGCTCCTGGTACGATGGCTTCTCTTCCCAGTTTCTTTATCTCTTCTTCAGGCAGTACAATTTTCAGTCCAAGTTTCTCCATGTCCTCCAGCAAATGACGCTCCTTAGTCAAGAACATTGCCATCGGGTATCGACTAAGTGTATCTGCAACAACATTAGCCTTATCCGGATGATACTGCAGGTTGATGTCAAAATCCTTCATCAGCTCCAGCCATCGTCTCTGTCTCATGTTCAGCTCCTTCTGAGTGAAAACATATTTCAGACTTTTGTGGTCTGTAAATATTTTCACTCTCTCTCCATAAAGGTAGTGCTTCCATAGCTTCAATGCAAATATCACCGCTGCAAGCTCCAAATCATGTGTGTGATAGTTTTTCTCATGAGTCCATAATTGCCTAGATGCGTAAGCAATTACTTTTCCGTGTTGTTGAAGAACGCAGCCCAATCCCTTACCGGAAGCATCACTATAAATTGAGAAACCGTCGGTACATGCGGGTAGCGCAAGTATCGACGCCGTTGTGAGCCTCTTCTTCAGTTCCTCAAAAGCTGACTGGCAAGCTTCAGACCAAATGAATTCCTCGTTCTTCCTGGTAAGCTTCGTCATTGGTTCAGAAATCTTGGAGAAATCCTTCACAAACTTCCGGTAGTAGCCAGCCAAACCCAAAAAGCTTCTGATCTCTACAACCGAGCTTGGTGCAGTCCACTTCTCAATAGCAGCTATCTTCTTTGGATCCACCGAAATTCCTTTTTCTGTGACAACATGGCCCAAAAATTCTACTTTGTCTAAAAAAAATTCGCATTTGGATAGCTTACCATAGAGCTTCTCCTTCCTCAAGGTGCTCAGCACTTTTCTCAGGTGCCCTTCATGCTCTTCTTCAGTCTTCGAGTAGATCAGTATGTCATCGATGAAGACAACAACAAACTGATCCAGGTATTCATGGAAAACCTTGTTCATGAGGTTCATGAATACTGCAGGAGCATTTGTCAGTCCAAACGGCATGACCAAGAATTCGAATTGTCCATACTTGGTGTTGAACGCCGTCTTGGAAATATCCTCCTTCCTGACCTTGATTTGATGGTAGCCTGATCTGAGATCTATCTTCGAAAATACCTTGGCTCCACTCAGTTGATCAAACAGGTCGTCGATCCGAGGTAGAGGGTACTTGTTCTTGATGGTGATGTTGTTCAGCGCCCGGTAATCAATGCACATCCGTACGGTTCCATCCTTCTTGGGCACGAACAAAACTGGTGCTCCCCAGGGTGAAGTCCCGTCTCTGATAAATCCTTGTGCCTTCAGCTCCTCAATCTGGTCCTTCATCTCCTTTGCCTCCTTGGGGTTGACTCTGTAGCATCCCCGAGAAATAGGGAAAGAGCCGGGTACTAGATCGATGGTGAATTCCAAATCTCGATCCGGCGGCAATCCTGGAAGACTATCTGGAAAGACGTCCATGAATTCCGCTATGATAGGGTGAGGAGGCCCGGGTTCTTCGGTGATTGAGGAGTAGGTAACACTCTTCATGTCTTCCGGAGCTCGAGAGATTTCAAACTCCGATTCTCCTGGTGGGCTGAAGATTACACATCCTCGGTGACAATCTATCAGCGCATGCTGCTCACTTAACCAGTCCATCCCTAGGACTACATCATAGTTGGGCAGGGGCATCACAAGTAAGGGTGTTAAAAATTGATGGCCCGAGATAGTTATGGGACAGTTACAAGCCTCAGTGATGGGTATGGGACCACCACCAGTCATAACTCTACTAATCACCTTGCTAAGTCCCGTATCTTGGCGGTGTGCAGAAATAAACTCTGATGATATGAAACTATGTGATGCACCCGAATCAAATAATGCTAGAGCAGGATGTGAAAACACATAAATGGAACCTGTGATGACATCAGCGGTGGGTTCCTGCTCTGGTTCCTGCTCATCAGCTGCTAGGGCAAAAGCTCGCCCGGTCTTCTGCTGGTGTTGTCCGAACCATTGTTGCTGAGTGGATAGGGGAGCTCTTTGCTGAGTTGTTCCGGTTCGGTGGACTGACGAGGGGCAGTCCCTCACTTGGTGGGTGGCAGACCCACAGACTAGGCAGTGTCCTAGCCTCTTCCTGTATATGTTCGACTGATGTCCTGGGCTCTTGCAATAATCACAGACAAGGATCTGCCTCTGAGGTGATTTGTCGTTGGTTCTTGCCTGATGGTGCTGCTGCTGGTGGTGCGAAGGCCTGGTGTTGTTGTTGTTGTTGGGCCTCTTCTGGTTACCTTGGAAGTTGCTAGTTACAGGATACTCCCTCTTTGAACGAGAAGGCTGGCTCTTCTCCACGTCCTGAGCTCGTATCAGGATCCTCTCATATGCCTTGGCGCCACCTGCGATCACAGGGGTACGAATCTCTTCTCTTAGTCCATACCTGAATCGTTCAGCACGATCCTTGGGGTCAGCAACCAAGTTCTGGGCAAAACGGCTAAGTCGGCCGAACTCTGTCGCATATTCGCTGACCGACATGTTCCCTTGCTTCAGGTCCTGGAACTGTCTTTCCATTTCCCGCATCTCTGATGTTGGGAAGAACTTCCTGCGGAACAGCCTCTTGAAGGTGTCCCAGTCGAGCTGCTTGTCCTGGAGTCGGGGTTCATTCCGATACCAGATGCTCGCCACATCCTGTAGCTGGAGTCCTACCGCTTCGGTCTTGAGGTCCTCTGGGAGTCGAGCGACGCTCAAGAGACGCTCCATGCTGTCTAGCCATTCATCGGCGTAGATGATACCCTCGGTTCCTTTGAAAGGTCGAGGGTCTTGCTTCTTAAAGCTCTCTATATCTCCGACCTTCATGTAATAATACGACTCTAATCAAAAGAATGGCCTTAATGATATAAAACTTAACTCCTGAATTATGTTTACCTTGGCAGGTCGTGGCTCCAATGAAGTTGTTGCTCCTCTCTCGAGGGCAGCCATAGCCACATTATGGGCATTCTCCATGCCTTCTCTCATGATCGCGGTCTGCTCGCGATGGGCTGCAGTCTGTTCTCGATGAGCTTCTGCTTGGGCTCTCTGGGCTTCGAGCACTCCACGTAGCATGCCCACTAGATCAGTGGGATCCACGGCACTGGTGGGGCAGCTGGTGCGGACACTACCGCAGGGGTCTGCGGCTCAGCCCGGGGAAGCGTAGGGTTCGCCGCTTGAGATGTAGTGGCGTAAGCGCCACGGAGTGCTGGAGATTGATGGGGACGGTCGGTCAGCTGCAACGGTGAAGAGTCTGGACGTGCTGGGGGAGATGGGGTGTGTTCGGGTGATGACACCTCATCGCCAGCAGGGGTGGTCTTTTCCTTGGTCATAATCTGGAAGGTTTAGGGTACAGACATAAGCAAAGTATCCTACCAGTCTATAATCAATCAAAAATATTTATTTATATATAATTCGGACCTATGTTGTGACAAATCAATGTTCTAGTGTTTTAATTGTTTCTAGGTATGTTTTTCTAAGTTGTTGTTATGGACCTGCATGGGCCACCCCTAAAAACATGTCACGACCCGATCCCAAATAATTGGGTCGAACCGGATCATGCCCAGCCTGCACCGTTGTTAAGACGGCGGCAGTAAGCTGTTCCATTAGCAGGTAACCACAACAACATCTATATTTGTCACAACTCAATATTCGGGAATTGAAACTTTATTAAACATTTGAAATAAATACAACTGGAATTTTAAAAGTACTGAAATAAATACTGAATTCAAATAAACAGAAATTTTCAATGAAACAACAAAACTGGAAAAGAAAATCTATCTAAGCATTCGGCTCATCGGCCTCAGTCCCTGCGTCCTCCAAAGGGGACTCTGGCAGCACCACTGGGTACAGAACCGGGTCGTAATAACTGCTGATTAACAGCTCAGCATCCTCAATATCCCCTAAAAATGTATCTCCAGTCAGGAGGGAGCAAAGTACAATTCATGCTAATTTAAACAGTTAAAATAAATAATAGAATCATGCACTTTTAAACAGTTTGAAATAAACAGTTTTCTAGCAGTAAAACAGTGTGATTTGAATAGACAATGAATATGACCGGCTTGGGTTGTTACAGTAGTATCCTATTGATACGATATGGCTTATCCCCGTGTGAGAGAGGGGTAAGCTAATACAGTTCTAAGTTAACAGTTGGATGTGGTCATAAACATTACTCTATTCCCCCAGTACCCAACAGTCAATCAGTCAGTGCTCTCAGAGAGAGTTTCGTGTTGCATCGTGGTTTAAACTTGCAGTAAAGCGATTATTAAAATAACTGTAAACTAACACAAACTGTACTTGCCTCAAAATGGACTAAACTGGAAAGGTTGAAGACTTCGAGATGGGAATTAGGATCGTCCTCGAATTTCTACATTCGAGAAATTGATTCAGAATCCAGGGTTACCAAGCTAACTATGCTAGTTGAAATCTCTAATTGCGTCCTAATCAATTTTTAATCTTTATTATTAAACACGAACCAAAACGCGTTTATCGGTGCGTTGTAATTAATAACGAGGGAAAGATCATTTTAACTTGTATTTTGGAAAAACTCGTAATTTCTAATTTAATTTGATTAAAAAATTTTATTTTCGTAAATATACATATAAAACTAAATTTCTTATTTTAATAAGAAAAACATGATCGTTGTTAAATATTAAAACTTGTAAATTTTAATGTGAGAAAACTTTATTAATTTTTTATATCAAAATAATTATCTATTTTGATTTACGCGTACGCTAAAAGAACTCGCAAAACCAGAAAAACAAAAAAAAACCTACGCTACTAAATCACAGGTCACAGAACCAAAAGACCAGCTGGGCTTATGCCCATTACAATTTATTTACATAAATTGAAATAAGACGAAACAGTTGTTAGTTCTAAAAACTTCCTACAATTTAATTATGAATAAATTAAAGAGAAATTTTGAGTGGCACCCCACTTTATTTTACCATTTTTAAGGTGCACCCCACAGTTTTACCATAATGCAAGACACCCCCCACTTTTGACGGAAAACGTCCAAAACTGACGGTCAAAGGGTTTGACCAACATTTTTTGACGAAAATGCCCTCGTCTCTCTCAAACCCAAACTCATTGTTGTTGCTGCTGCTGCTGTGGGGGGGGGGCGGCTGCGGTCGGGGAGGGGATGGCGGCGGCGACGGTGGGGGGTAGGGTGGGGCGGCGAGGTCGGGGGAGGGGGGGGACGAGGTCGAGGAGGGGGGCGAGGTCGAGGAGGGGAGGGCGGCTGCGGTCGGAGGGGGGGCGAGGTCGAAGAGGGGGGGGGAGGGAGGTCGGGGAGGGGAGGGCGGCTGCGGCGGTGGGGGGTAAGGGGGGCGGCGAGGTCGGGGGAGTGGTGCGAGGTCGAGGATGGGGGGCGAGGTCGGGGAGGGGAGGGCGACTGCCGTCGGGAAGGGGGGGCGAGGTCGAGGAGGGGGGCGAGGTCGGGGAGGGGAGGGCGGCTGCGGCGGTGGGGGGTAGGGGGGGCGGTGGTGATGGTGATGGTGGTGGTGGTGATAGTGAAGGTGGTGATGGTGGTGGTGGTGGTGATGAACGCGGCTGCGGGGGGGGGGGCGGCTGCGGTCGGGGAGGGGATGGCGGCGGCGACGGTGGGGGGTAGGGTGGGGCGGCGAGGTCGGGGGAGGGGGGGGACGAGGTCGAGGAGGGGGGGGGGCGAGGTCGAGGAGGGGAGGGCGGCTGCGGTCGGAGGGGGGCGAGGTCGAAGAGGGGGGGGAGGGAGGTCGGGGAGGGGAGGGCGGCTGCGGCGGTGGGGGGTAAGGGGGGCGGCGAGGTCGGGGGAGTGGTGTGAGGTCGAGGATGGGGGGCGAGGTCGGGGAGGGGAGGGCGACTGCCGTCGGGGGGGGGGGGGGCGAGGTCGAGGAGGGGGGCGAGGTCGGGGAGGGAAGGGCGGCTGCGGCGGTGGGGGGTAGGGGGGCGGTGGTGATGGTGATGGTGGTGGTGGTGATAGTGAAGGTGGTGATGGTGGTGGTGGTGGTGATGAACGCGGCTGCGGCTGCCGCCCTCCCCTCCCCGACCTCGCCCCCCCCCCCCCCCCCCCTCCTCGACCTCGCCCCACCCCCGTCTCTCCCAGACCGCAGCCCACCCCCCCCCCCACCAACCCAGCAACAGCAGCAGTGAGTTTGGGAGAGACGAGGGCATTTTCGTCCAAAAATATTGGTCAAACCCTTTGACCGTCAGTTTTGGACGTTTTCCGTCAAAAGTGGGGGGTGTCTTGCATTATGGTAAAACTGTGGGGTGCACCTTAAAAATGGTAAAATAAAGTGGGGTGCCACTCAAAATTTCTCTAAATTAAATAATAAAAATAAATTAAATATTTAATGAGTCTCAGATATGGTCCAATCGTCATATAGGCTAATGCCTCAACGTCCGGGCGAAGCCGGTTTCGTTTGCACTTAGCCGGGGCCCATTGACCGATACGGTCGTCGCCCAAAAATTCCAAAATACTAGTATTTTCCGAAAACCATTTTAAAAATTATTTTAAAGTTATAATTAAATTTTATGAAAAATTCGGCAGCATTTTCTCTATTTTTGGTCAACCCAAAGACTGGAAAAGTGTGCCAATATTTTCCTGCAAATCCCAAACCAGGGAATCCCAAAAATATATATAAAAATAATCACAATCAATCTCAAAATTAATCCGAAAAACCCGAAACCAATTCGGAACTCCCGAAACTACTCCAGAATCATTTCCGATAAGAAATTGGAAATGATGAAAATAATTCCAACCGTCAGAAACATTTTCGAAAGTTTCTCGGAAAATCCACAGCAACAGAACTATGCAAAAATCCACAGAATAAAATCCAACAATGGTTCCGAAAATTTCCGGAACCAAACACGTAACCGAAAACCGAATTTTCGAAGAAATTCGTGGACCAAAATTATCATCATTGACACAGGGAGGGACAAACTACTGTGATTAACCAGGGATTACCCAAAACGACGGAATCCGAAGGGTTGCCTCGGACTCGGAACGCGCAAATCCACAGAACGGACTCGAAATCCAGCGAAGAGTGCTGGACAGGGGCTGTCCAGAACAGCGGACACGGTCTCGGGGTGCGCCGGGGAGGACAGCGCTGGGGCACGGGAAGAGCGCCGGGGAGCCGGCCGCGCTGGGTCAGCGGCGGTAGAGCGTCGGGCGGCCGGGAAAAACGCGCCGGGGGTCGGGCGGGTCGCGCGGATCGGCGCCGCTGGGGGTCGGGGTGCTCGGGTCGGCGGGGCGTCGGGGCCGAGAGGAGCTCGGGAGAGGGTTGTGAGTGGTGGAGATGAGTTTTCTCTTCTGGAGAGGGGATAAGGAGAATGGTTAATGGTGGTGGTGGGGTTGCTTTAAGAAAATGGAAGAGGGGAATTCGTGTGCTGCTCTTGGGGAAGAGTGGGATTAAATGAGGAGTTGATGGTTGTTGGGTGGTGTTTGTGAGTGAACTGGAGTGAAAGAAGGGGAGTAAAGTAAGGAGAAGGGGAAAAGAACGTGGGGGGTGAAGTGGTGTACTGGTCCAACGTGGACCAGTTCAAAAAAGAAAATATTTATTTATTATTTTTTTTTAAAAAAATACAGAATTCAAATGAAAAAGGGTTAGGACCGGATCTGGGTTCGGGAATCTGGTCCGGGCTCGGGTCAGGTCAGCAATCAAAAGACGTTATAAATTTTGAAATTAATTACCAAAGCTCATAAATAATAATAATAATAATAGTAATAATATTATAATACTAATAATAATAATAATGATATTTCACATTCAAAACTGGGTTTCACAGCCATGTAATTCTAATTCAACGTGTATAACATAGGTTAGTTCCATAATACAAAATCAACCGGTTAGTTCTAGAGCACTCCTCTATGGAGCAGAGAAGGTTATGAGTCTAAAAAAATCTTGTTTGTTATAACTGTTTTTTTTTTTCAGAAGATATCTAAGATTTGTTTAGTTTGGTAAATTTGTTTCCTCCCTCTCATCCTTAAATCAATTCAAACATGAGAACGAATAAAATATTGTGTGAACGATGATGAGAAATCTTGTGCAGAGCGTACGGTTCGGGGCATCCACGCTCGCACACATCAGAGGCATGATGAAAGCGGTAATATTCTGAAGCACGAGAATAAGTCCACTGGACTCGTGCACGTTACCTCGCCTCGAGCGAGCGTTCGTGCGGATGCGACCGGTCTGTGAACGTGTCTCGACTCGGAATCAGAGAAGTTACCTCGCCTTGTGCGTGGGGTCGAACGGGTGCGACCGGTCCGTGGACGTCCCTTATCTCTCGTGCACGATCGAGAGGATGCCAGTGTTGACAGAGGTGCAATGATAATGATAAAATGTATCAGAGGTCTAATAAACGAGGCATAATCGCGGGGGGGGGGGGGGGGGGGGGGGGGGGGGGGGGGGGGGGGGCGAAGAAAAAAAAGGAATAAAATCTCGTGTAACCCAACAAATGGGAGGGAATGAAGTAGAGCCTTCAACACTAGATAAAAGCCCATTAAGCCGTTGGTATTGGGCTCTTTATATCAACACTAGAACGACCAATTTCAGATTGGGCTGGATTCGGACTATAGCCAGGTATCACTTGAAAAAGAAAAAGTACATAAAACTTGAGTACAGTCCCAGTCAAAGTCAGCCGTTGAGCGAGTCAAGCTTGTTACAGGCAGGCTCACAAGTCTCCTACGTTCAAGATTGACTCGTTAAAGAAATCACTCTATGTTTCGTGTTCAAATTTGGCTAGTTAAAAGGAATGTGGGGATAACGTCCAAGTCTGCATGCTGCGGAGAGAGAGAGAGAGAGAGAGAGAGAGAGTAATTTGGTCAGGACAACTAGAGTGGCTGTGAAGCATTCTTTGACGGAGGAAGGGTCTTTTTTACTAGTTTTAATCAGTTCTGCGAATGCATTGTGAATTACTTACTAATTTGTACTGATTTGCCAAGGTCACGTACTTATTACAATATAAGTTTCATTGGCATACTAATTATTGTTTCAAAGAGTACAGGGCCGGCCAGGCGAGATGGGCGACCATCTTGGGCCTTCAATTTTAAAAGGCTTCATAATTCTAAAATATATTAGATATATCATAAAAATTTTAAAAAGATTTAAACAAAGACTCAATCTGAAAACAACAAAAAAAGTTAGCGCTCTAATCTGATAGTTTAATTGATGATTTTGATAGCTTAATTGTAGGTTTTGCTTGTACAAATGCTAAAAAAAATATTTGTGAGAAAAATGGTCCAAATTCTATATTTTGTCTTACGTCCCATAAATCATAGAACCGACCCTAAAAGAGTACATTATCATGATTTTTATTCTAGACCAGCATTATTTCATACCAATATCCACCTCGCTTCATTTTAGTGGTCTATCTTTGGAGGGAATCAACTTTTGTTCTTTCCAGTTTGATCCTCTAAACTCTCCTTTCAAGCTCACTCTCTAGGATGTGTTACCAACCTGTATAAAAAATAATATAGAGTGTGACGAGTGTCATCTATGTATCGGAGAAGCTCGAAAAGTGCATCGATCGTCCTATGTTAGAACATATATGTTAAACAAATATATGATTACATTTCCATCTTTGACTTTGATTATATATTTATGATTGGATATTTCATATATTGACTTTCCATGTAATTGGACTTCCAATTTATGCCAAGTCCATTCTGATTGGATTTTCATTAAATATATGATTGATATATATTGGACTTTCCATATATGTTGGGCTTTCATATAAAGATTTCCAATATATGGTAACTCTAATTCATGGTTTAAAAAAGGTTGATGCATGCAAGAATAATATCAAGGTTACAAGTTTTGAGAGAGAAAAAGGGGATTTGGAGGCCATTGTGAAGGAGAGACCATTTTGGGTAATTCTCCTCGTCATCTCTTCTTTTTTGGAGTCTATAATCAGATTTTTTTTCTTTCAATTAGTTGTGGTTTTCAACTAGTTGTGGTGATCCGTTTTGGATCGGCTTGTAAGGAGTCGGTGTATTTCTTATTCCAATAGTGGAGGATTTTCAAGTTTGAACTCCGATCGTCCCAGAATTTTTTCCGCAAGGGTTTAATACGTAAAATTGTTTGTGTCTGATTTTTTTGTATAATTTTGGTCGTTTATTTTTGTGTGCCTTTCTTCGGTTCTCTCCTTCTTTGTTTAGGGGACCGTTTCCGCATTTCGTTCACAACCCTTGTTAGCAATTCGGCAAACGGAAAAAATTCGGGACGACAAAAGTACAAGTATAATCGGCTCAGTGCAAATAAAATACGTTCAAAAATTCGGTCAAATATTCAAAAAATAAAAATATTGAGGTTAGAAACTTCACATTCTTAAATATGTTATCAAATTTGGTTAATTAAACAGGTTCCAAGCACGTTTTTTTTACCAAAATTTTCAATAATTTATACGAAACACGTTTAAAATATCGCATGCTTAAAATTTATGTACTGATTTGGATCTGTCAAAAGTACGCAAGTATTATACGTTTATGAAAGATACGGAAAAATTCGTGTATAATACGAGTTTTATTCGGGTGATTGCTAACAAGGTTCACAACACTATCAACCTTGCTAGTAAATATTTGATTCTCTCTCAAAATAAAGTAAGTTTGCACTTCTTGTATAAGCACCATAGTCAAGTCTCAACCACTAAAGAGCAACGAAAGCCAATCAAGAATGAAGCGAATGACATCGACATTTAACTCATCGGTGCTTAGTAACAAGTTTATTGTCTCAGAATTCGACAAGTAGAAATATGGAAGGACACTATTACTGAGGTCCACCTACCATTCCAAAATGTTCAACATACAAAACTCGAACTCTTCCAACTGTAGTAGATTAGAGGAAGAAATCTTCAGGAAGTCACACGTCCAGATGTAGCTGTTTGCTTAAGCAGCGGTATCATATCTGCAGTAGGATGATGAAGAAATCCATTTTGGATGACCATAGGGATTACTACAATTTCTCCATATTGTTTTGTTTTCACACCCCTGTGCACAGGAATGAGAAGTGGCAGCAATACCAGAAGCAATTTCATTTACTTTAACTTCTCCTCTCGAACATCCTAGGGTTCCTTCACTCCAAGTGCTCCAGCAGATGGTTGCAGCTTCAAACATCAAATATCATGCCATTTTGAAGTTGGGAGGAAGAACAGAACTCATCCATGACTGGAAAAGACGACAAGATGGTCAGGAAAGGAAACACGCAGCATCTCACAACAATTTCTATTAGATGGCAGTTCCCTAGATAACAATCTTTGTAGAAAAGAAGAACCAACAAAAGTTATTACATTCAGAGGGGCAGTAATAGCCAAGCGACGGTGCAAATGTGATCTGTTATACCTCTATATCTAAGAACATATAGCAAACTTTCACAATGTATCAAGATTCTTATTCCTCTATTATTTGCAAATAGGATCTCTTATTCCTCTACAATTGAGAGCATTGACAGGGTACTTGGCACTAGTGTTTAGTTTCCAGCAGATCGTATCAGGTTTATTGGTGTATCAATGTCCATCAATGCCTTTAAAGTGTTAGTTGCTACTATAAGGTCATATGAAATTGCAAAATTTAGGATCGTGTTCACATGTCCATTCCTCATTTCCTATCTACGCGATAGGACATGATATGGACAAGGCAACACATATATGGCACTGATATTGGGCATACACCCTTTGTGTATCAGTGTGTTTAGAGCATTGCTGCATTAGTATCAGTGTCCAATATGTTTCCAACATGGATAGGATAGACAGGCACACTTTTGGAGTATGTGTGCTTCCTAGTTCCATATCTATGACCTCCATGCACCCCCTCCCCTACTATCAATGTAATGACCATTATGAAGTCTATTCCTATATATATAGTGCTTCCTGGTCTCCTCCCCTCCCTCCCTCTAAAGTTGGATTGTATGTTTCTAAAACTTTCTTTTAAGGCTTTCAACTATCCCTAATCAGGTTGCATGAGCACCAATGACAATGATCATCTATTGTCCTAAAACAAGTATCATTACCATTATCCAATCTCCTAGTCTTCTTAATATTCTATAACTAATCTAAAAAAATCTTACATGCAAGTATCTTGTCACTTGACTATGATTCTCTTATGCGTCTCCTTAAGGTCTACAACTCTACATATATGTATATTTCAATTCCCTAGATTTCTCACTGGCCCTCTTTGTGTTGTATATATATTGTATTAGATTTTCATAATCATTGTATCCACTTCTTTATCAAGCGTTCATATATTCGAACTGTACCAAAATAATTACATATCCGTTCATAAACTCTTTTGTACCCTCTCTATAACCTAGAAACATTTACCTATTTGAGGCCAAATTGAGATTGTTAAAGGATACTTTGCTTCCACAGATCGTTATCTATGCTAGCCAACTTGTCATTGCACCTAAGACGTATTTAGCATCATAGTTTCCATAGAATAGAAACACATTTATGCATAGTCTTATTTGGAATCTTCACCCAATCTTTTCCAACGTCGCATGCTTAGAATAAGTTAAAGAAGTCATAGGCGGTGGAGCTAAGCATTAAAGTCTTAGTATTCATTGTTTTTTTAATCACATTAAGGCCTCGTTTGGTTCACGGATTTAAGGAACCAGGAAAGGAAAGTTGTTCCTTTCCTTTGTTTGGTAGTCACAAACTTGGGAATCAATTTCCTGACAAGAGGGAAAATGGAAGGAAATATGGTTCCACTCTTCTCACTGCGTTAGCCTCACTTCGATATATCTCGCCTTCCATTTCCGTCAAATGACCCGGCCTCCCCTGGCTCTTCCACCGTCCGGGCTCCCTTTCCTCCCTATGCTCCCCCGGCACAGGCCTACCACGCTTCGCGTTGCTTACCACGCTTCTCACTTCGCTCGCCTTACCGCGGAGTTGGCGACCTAACGGTCGCCTTAATCTTTTCTTGGCCATCTATTAGTTGAGACCAAGATCAGTGGTGAGAAAGCAAGTCCAATTTAGAAAACTGGCAATTACCGTCCTCGACTGATTTTGTTTATTTCGTCTTTCTTTGCCGTATCGGCAGGTAGCATTCTCGATCCCGAAGGCTGACTAATCTTTGATGCTGTCTGTTCTTGATTTTCCCTCCTCCTTTTCCAACATTTATTACAAAAAATTATGACAAAACTAACCATGTGTTATTGCTTATTTTACCATTAACTCCTCGTATTCTGGTCCCTTTGGATTTTCATAATGTCATTTTTATTTTAAAAGGTAAGGATATTATTGGAATATTGATATATTTTTGCTTTCATTTCCTGCACCAACCAAACACTGGAAAGGAAATCAAATGGTCTTTCCTAGATGGTTTCCTTGTTTTACCAAACAACGGAAGGAAAATGTGACAGGAATTCTACTTTCCATTCCCATGGAAAGTACAAAGGAATCAATTTCCCTTCCGTGAACCAAACGAGGCCTAAGTGTTCCTAAATACAAATTGTACCAAAATAAATACTTTTATTCAAAAACTCTTTTGTAACCTCTTTATAACCTAGAAAATAGATACCTTTGCCTAATTGAGACCAAATTAGGATTGTTGTAGGATACTTTGCTTCCATTGAAGTTCGTTATCTATGGTAGCCAACTTGCTATTGCACCAAGGCGTATTTAGCATTATAGTTTCCATAGAATAGAAACATATTTATGCATATTCTCTTATTTAGAATCTTCATCCAACCTTTTCCAATGTCGCGTGCTTAGAATAAGTTAAAGAAGTCATAAGCGGTGGAGCTAAGCATTAAAGCCTTAGTATTTATTGTTTTTATTTATCACATTAAGTGTTCCCAAATATAAATTGTACCAAAATAAGTCTACTTCTATTCATAAACTCTTTCGTACCCTCTTTATAACCTAGAAAGTAGAAACCTTTGCATATTTGAGACCAAATTAGGATTGTTATAGGATGCTTTGCTTCCATTGAAGATCGTTATCTATGCTAGCTAACTTGTTATTGCACCAAGGCTTATTTAGCATCACAATTTCCATAGAACAGAAACACATTTATGCATATTGATCTTCATCCAATCTTTTCCGATGAAGTCACGGGCGGTGGAGCTAAGCATTAAAATCTTAGCATCCGCTGTTCTTTTATCAAGTGTTCCTACATTCAAATTGTATCAAAATAATTCTACTTTCATTCATAAACTCTTTCGTACCCTCTATAAACTAGAAACATTTGCCTATTTGAGAGCAAATTGGGATTGTTTTTGGATACTTCGCTTCCACGAAGATCATTATCTATGCTAGCCAACTTCTTATTGCACCAAGACGTATTTAAGATCATAATTTTCATAGAACATAAACACTTTTATTCATATTGTCTTATTTGGAATCTTCACCCAATCTTTCCAATGTCGTGTTCTTAGAATAAGTTAAAGAAGTCACGGGTGGTGGAGCTAAGCATTAAATGTTTAGTTTCCACTGCTTGTTCATCAAACTAAGTGTTCCTATATTCAAACTTGTACCAACAATTCTACTTTCATCCATAAACTCTTTTGTACCCTCTCTATAACCCTGAAACCTTTACATATTTGAGACCAAATTATCGTTATAGGATGTTATACTTCCTCGAAGATCGTTACCTATGCTAGCCAACTTGTTATTGCACCAAGGTATATTTAACATCATAATTTCCATATAATAGAAATGCAATTATGCATATTGTCTTATTTGGGATCTTCAGGAATCACACAATCTTTTCTGATGTCGTGTGCTCGGAATAAGTTAACAAATTGACGGGCGTTAGAGCTAAGCATTAAAATCGGATAGGTACCATAATCCATATTTGAGATTTTCCCTAGAAGTGTGTATATATGTTCTTTCACTTCTTCAATATTGAGAACTTTCATTTCAAGGTAATCATGGTAAAGTACCAATTTGCACTAATATAATTCTATATAACAATACACATGAAAAGAATATCTTCCTTTCATTCAAATAAGTTTCTTTGATCTTGTGCAGGCTTTCAAGTGCTTCCTATGATGTGATTTGATGTTAACTAGTTGAGAAAGCTTCAAGATGCCTGAAAGTTTTTCAATTGCTAAGCCACTGTAGAGAGTTGGCCCCATTCCACTCTAAAAACACCCACTCCAAGGTATTTCAATTAACTATTTTTTCCCTGTTCTGTCTCAATTATTTATTTAGGTTTCAAATAAATGAATTAAACCCTCAGTAATATCGTGTGCTTCATCATCTAAAGATCACATAATGTCATAATCTATATGCATGAAAAGATCCATTACTAAAAATATTATGATAACTTGCTTCTTTTGTTTCTTTTGCTTGTATTGAGAAATTCACAAATAGGGAATATATTTTGTTTTTATTTCAAGGAAAGATGAGTATGTCCTTGTTTCTCTATAAATATGTTTATAGATCTTCTTAAGCAAGTGTTATTTTTATGCACTTACACAACAAGTTCACATCTAAACATTTTATTTTCACATCAAAAAAATTATTTATACATGCATTAAATGCATGCGTGTTCACACCAAGAGACGTACAAAATATATATATAGTATGTGTATGTGTGTGATTTTCAGCTCACAACCCTTAACCTATATAAATTTTGGCAGTTCGCTCTTCTATTTTCTTATAAGAATATTTGAATTACTAAATTGGGTAAAACTGACACTCGTTTTAATCTAATGGACAACAAAATATGCCCAATATTAATCAAAAAAATAAAAGAAATAATCTAACAATGATGATGAATAGAAAAAACAAATAAAAGACCAAATATAAATCAGTTGATGAAAAATGCAACCGGCTTGTTTTATAACAAAAACATCATGAGTAACCTATTTGAAGGTAATTGATATATGGGTTTCCTTCAATTTATTCATGATGATTAAACACCTTATCTAGATAAATTATTAATGTCATTCAAGAATAAGATAATATCACATTAAACCTTCTTTTAAGAAACTTCCATATGTACTTGGTTTACGCTTTCCTTTAGGACTATATGAGAAATTTTCAATTATAGATTAGGATGACTAAACTATATAAAATTATGTAGCATATGTTTTAAAAATATTCTGCTTAGTTTTCCCTAATAGTTCTATTTATATTTTTCCCAATTGTGTTTCTCCATTCCAGGATTAAAACATACTAAGAAGGGATTGTTTCCTATATATATGTATAACTTTTATTACATGGACATGCTAATGTTGCAAGTCATGTTTTGATTGACGAGATTTACCTTATTTATATAATATTACTTCTTGGCTTCTTCCTTTTATTAAGAGCAGAACCTGCACAGCTATGCATCAACTTGGAGGGAAAAAAAGGTAACTGCACTAAAAAAAGTTATGTGTTTCATTTTATCTATCTAGCTGATAGATGGAGTCACACTTACAACTTGAGTGACATCAATGTTATAGACAAGGTTTGCGGTTTCGGTATCAGGCCCTTCTTATGAGTATATGTATCGGCAGTCGGCGGTTTCGGATCGGAGTATCAAATTTTTTGGTATCGGAAAGCAATTAATAATTATTAAATTATTAAAATTTTAGAAAAAAATATTTTATACATTGAGCCATAATTTGAAGTATTTTTTGTGTTGTTTTTTTTAGTAGTTTTGAAATTGAATGAAATAGTAGTCACCCTTGCCGGTTGGTTTACGATAAATAAGTTTTCTTCTTTTTTAACCTTAGTATGCTTTTACACCCATCCTAAGTAGACTTTTTTGTTCAATTTTTTTGCTGAATTAACTGAAAAAGGATCCCCCAATGTTGGTATTGGTATCAAATCGAGACATGTCAAACTGTACAGATATCGCCGTATCGGATCGATATCGATCGATACTGCAACCTATGGTTATAGAAAGCGGTAGACGGCCATTACCAACAAGGGGACGCCTAGCGCCCACGCGGCTAGGCCACCACCTAGGCGGTTTTATGCGGAAAAGAACGTTACTATTAAAAAAAGGTTAAGATTTTCTAGTTCATTGAAAATAATATAAAACTATGTATTTATATGTATATATAAAACAAGGATTACATTATAAAGAACTTTAGCAAACACTCAAATGGACCAAAATCTAAAATAACAAGTATTGAACAAATAAATTTATAATTTATAATTCACTAAAAATAATATAATATAAAAATAAAAGGTAAATATAAATATTTTTGGCAAGGCCAAAAATCGGCAAAGAAAATAAAAGGAATCAGGCCAAAAAAAATTGATAAAAAAAACTAGACCAACATCTATGTAGCGCATTTCTTCTTTGGCAACAAAATGTTGTTTATCCCCGCATAATATCATTTTTTTCCTGCATAATGTCGCGTATCGCTTAGAACGCACAATATACTAAAAAAAATGGGAGTGGGTAGTTGCATAGCGCATAGACGCCACTTCTTAACGCATTTTATAACACTGAGACACTTTAGTAATACATCTTAATATAAAATGTCCTAGACTCCTAGTTATTCTAGTAAAACTTCAATTTTGTTCAGTTAAAATTTTAACTCTATCATGTTCATCCAAATTATCTCTTTCTTATGAAATCGTATGATCTTAATATGAAATTGTATTATCTTACCTCTTAATCTAGAATCTTTAGGTTTTGTTTGGTTTGTGATATAATGGAAAAGAAAAAGGCATTTTTTTCTTATTTGGTTGGTAAGAAAGTTTTACAAAAATAGAAAAGAAAGATGTAAGAGAAGAAAGAGGAGAGACAGTACAGAGAGGGGGGAAGAGAGAGAAAGAGACGGTGGAGTGAGGGGGAAGAGAGAGTAATAGGTGGAGGGAGAAAATAGAATCCCACAATTTATAAGGAAAATGAAAGAAAATATTCATATTAGTTATTTTCTTTCATTTTCCTTTTCCGCCTTCTCCTTCTCTCTAACCAAACAACACAATCACATTTTCTCTTTCAATTTTTTTCATTTCCCTCACTTTCCCTTGAACCAAACACAACCTTACATCGGTTGCATGAGCTTAAACTACAATCCAAAAGATAGATCTACCAGCCTGCCAACTCGCCACCTAGGCTTTATGGCATGGTCCTCTTGTGCTCATAGCTAACTTGGCTAGAAATTTGGCACCAACATAAAAAATTGGCGTCATATCGACAACCGGTCATAAAACTTTGTCAAATCTTGTGTGGAGCAGTCTTATGCTCCACAACCGACCCTAATGGGAGAAGGTTTGGGTGATGGGAGAAGGCTTGGATGATGATGATGTTGATCCAAATTACATTGTATGCAAAAGCAAAATAAGTTTAAACAATACCAGCATAACTTTAACTGATACTAACACTTTGGCAGCTGGAATGACCGAATGGGTTTAATCCATAGCTGTACTTCAGCGAATTTGGGATAAGCGCTTTATTGTTTCTGCTATGTGTAATTTGCCTAAGGCATGGTACTTCTACTAGTCTAATCAGGATACATGCATATGTAATCCAACTTATTGAAACTGCTTCAGGATACATGCATATGTAATCCAACTTATTGAAACTGTAACATAATGTGTGTACTAGATTGAAATTTACTGCACGGATGTGATGTGTAATTAAGTTAGAACATTAATTCTAAATGTGGAAACACAATGATATAGAAAAAAAAATAACTTGGAAATACAAGAGAAGAAGAAATGTTTAACAGAAAAGAAAGAAATGGGAGGAAGAAAAACATTACTGACAGAAGAAGATAAATGAAGAGTAGGTTACGATTATACTATTATTACTTTAACAAACAATAAGAACTTTCTGTAATGATAGCCTATTATAAATTAGAAGCACAGAAACCGTAACTATATAAAGGATATTAAGAACAGAGTCCCATTTGCAATTTAGCAGTGAAGACAACTACATAAGAGTGCCTAGTACTCCAATATAAACATAGATTATTTCAGATTCCCAAATAAGTTTTTATCATCACTTTGATCATGTTCATAGACATAAACAATAATTTGCGTACGAAAAGGCCAAAATATAGTTATAAGTACATACAAAAGTACAGTTAGCTATAAGGGTTCTGACATGGTAATGATCTAGGATATCAAATAAATCCCATAACTTGGAACCAAAGAAGATCTACCTGCTGTTGCTTGGTCTTTTGGTTTTATATTTTATTTGGAACGTGAGATGCAGGAGCTTTCCCAATGGTTAGAAAACATATGCTGCATAACAATGATGCCCTAATACCTACTTATATGTGACAAGCCATTCAGAAATTCATGCTACGATGTTCTTTCCTTTTTGCAGACAATACTTTTATATTTTATTTATTTTCTATGTGCGTACTCGTAGTATATATATAATAATGATATACATCCCTCTTACTTCAATTTGATTCTTAATTGCCGACTCGTATTGACCTATAAAGCATCAAAAGCTATTTTTCTAACTATAATTGAGTCAACTTTACAAGAACCATCCTTGACATCAAGGAAGCATAACCCCTTTGTGCTTAAACAAACTTGTCCTATAAATTCAACAATTATGTGAACTACATCAATCGCGTCGTAGAAATTATCTAATGTTATTCTCCATCCTTTCTCAAAGAGAGCTACTAAAATAACGAATGGGATTATGATGTTCATCATAGATTCTGAACTAAAAACTTGGCTTTGAATGCTATACTACTTCAAAGAAAAACTTAGAAAAATATACACACAAAGAATCGCTTAACAAAATTCTTGTTGACCTACTACCGAAGACCTTTATTTCTAAACCTCTATTTGAGAGCAACAATCTCTTGAAAAAACTTCTATAACGCTTTTCTCCTTAATTCATTCCATAAAATACTAGAGATGAACTTCAAGAGGGCCTTGGGAAAGATTCTAGACGATGAATACCATAGGAAAACTGTATAGAAACTACTATTCTCCTGGCTCTCCATGGCTTCTCTCTCCATAAATCTTGCCCTGTACCTTGCACTCTAATCTGTGAGAAACCTTGCCTTCTCTTCTTCCCAAGCGTCTCATCTCCTGATGCTATTACCTTTTATTCCTTTCAAAAAATCCTTTGAGCTCATGGTTATCAACAAAAACCCACCTATGAGGGTGAGAATATAAACCTTCAGATAAATCAGCATTGAGACTAGAGATCTCCTATAGAACTTCTGCAAACATTTTGCATCTAGATACCAAACAATTTTGCCTTACAATAACACACACAAGAAACCCACATCTTTCAAAAGCAATGTAGCTCATGCTCTTGCTAGTTCCTCTTCTTCCAAAAGAAACCATGAACAAGCAAGTAAATGATCAAATAACTTAATATAAGTTAGTGATTCACTTCACTATTTACAGACACTATCGAAGAAATCTGGACTCCATATTTAGCAATGTGCAATTGATAATTAATGAAGGATATAAACAACAGTAAGATTTTTATAGTTGTACTTTATAACTCAGAGAAGAATACAAACAATAGTATAATGCTCTATTTTGTAGGGACCATGGCACAAGGTCAATGGATGGACCGAGCCTTCCTTGAGGAAGACAATTTAGTGAACTACCTTATTTTGTTCGTCTAGGGATTCTCTGCTTGCTTCCTCGGAAAGATGCAATAAGGACGGGCATCCTGTCCACAAAGTGGAAAGGCCTATGGAAGCAGAGATTCTCCCACCTGACAGTCCTTAATTTTGGACGGCCATATCTTAAGTGATATAGCAGAGGAGGCTGAGCAATACATGTCTCTTCACAGAGAAAAAAGATTGAGATATTTAGTCTTTACTTCTACCCAGGGAACAAATACAAAGAAATGGCAACAAAATGGATACAACAAGCCATAGTCAATCAAGTCGAAGAAATCTACTTTTATTTCTCTCAAGGAAAATGGGGTATACATCCTTCTGGCCGGCCAACGAGTAAGACGAAGAACTTTGAGCTGACAGAAAATACGTTCAGATCCAATAAATCTCTTACAATCTTGAGCTTAAGTTACTGCAGACTGCAAAGACGTTTTAAGTTTGAAAATTTTAGTTCCCTTGAGAACTTGTACCTCCGGGCAATTAACCTTAATGATGGTATGTTTGAGAAGCTGATCACCTGTCACGTCCCGATCCGGGAAATCGCTCGTCCTCGCTAGATTTCACCCGAATCATCGTCCTCGCTGGGGCGTGATGTCGCACGAGCCTGGAGTTGCGCTCGTGCAAGGCAAGATAACAGGTTCACATAGTATTTATCTCAAATTGATAACGTAAGCAGCGGAAGGAAACAAAGTATAACATAAGAATCTCTTTTATTGATAACAAACTGAAGATTACAAAGGCTCTGAATAGTCCAACATATATGCCGATTGGCTACAACGCTCATGATCTCTCTAGCTCACAAAGGATTACATTGTTCCATACATTATGCCTCTTTATAGCCACCAAGTAGTCTTCGGCCGAACATCTCCATGTCGCAAGTCCGAACGCCTATGCGGTAGCTCCTCTTGAACGCCAAGGACTCCATGCCTCGGCACGTCCAAGCCAAGCTCCGTCCCGAGCCGAACATACCTGAACCTGCACATAAACTAGTGGGGGATTAGTGCTTTCGTCCTCGCTTCGCACTGATCAAGACCCGCTCGCACCCAAACCAAACACTAAATATCTTTAGTGAAACATGCATCATTATTTGGTGATCTTTCTACTTAGCCTTAGGATCAGTTTCATGGCAATCTTCATATATAGCAACTTATCATAAATGTGTCCCATACCGTGTTCCTGCAGCAGATACAGTTAGCCATAATATGAACATAACATAGGGTTTCGTGCTCATCTCCATTCCTCTTTGCCTAGCCTGCCATGGTTAGAATTTACATAAGCAATCATACGATTCGCGCAACCAACCAATCATAACCGTAAACATATGCATAAGGGTGGCAGGTCCTGCGCCTGCACCCAACTCTCATCTCAGCCCACCGGCCCTAACTATATGAAGGTCACAGTGTTTCGCACCGTAATGGACTTGGCATCTCTTATGTGTAAGCCTATGATCGCTTCGATACGGGTTGCTAGCCCAATATCCGAAGGATCCCAAACTTATGGATATCATAGCTTATCACAGCACTGGACGGTCGCAATCCGTCCGAATGATGTGCACCATAAATACCACACATAATTCCCTCCTAGACCGAACGGTCCCGGTGCCCCGGCGTAACCGTCCGAGGGAAGCCGCACCCGTGCACGGGCCATCCGAGTCCATTGACCATGCAATACGTGCCATAGCAAACACATATAACATTCCAACCAATCCTCCGTTGCATAAATATAATCTCGTTCCATAAACGGTTTCACGTTCCATAAACATAATCCATCATCCCTATCTCACCCTCCGTCGGCGTTATGCCCCAACACATCCATATTGATGCACGACGCCCAACGGCTTAGTCGTCTCGTTTTCATATTCAGCGCGTACCATTCGTAAGTTGTTCTCATAGCCTAATTCCGTAGTTGCTTATTTATTCCTTAGCTTCCGTGCACGAAGGCACGCTCAGCGCCGTAATCAATGTTCTACGCCTAGTGTTCAATGTTCTCGGAGGCGTACACGTGATGCACATCTCGATATTGTCTTTCAATGTTCTACCATCACCGCCCTACCGCGACTCGTACACTTGATGCACGTCGCTTCAATTGTTCGATTATTCAATGTTCTATCTTAGTGTTCGACACATACTTGGACCTTTCGTCGCCCGAGCCACGCTCGCTAACTCGATAACATCTTACGCATCCAATGATATATATATTTTATTAGACGTGAAGGAATAGGGAGAGAGAGTCAAGAACCCGCCCACCTTAAGTCAATACGCCTTGTCGTTTCGCCGAGCTGAAGCGGCTCGATTCCATAACTCGGTTGCATAGCTAACTCTCAGACTTAGCCATCCCTTTGAACTACTCGGTTGATTTGGCCTATCGCGCCCATGCCACAATACGTAATCCAGCATAAAGGCATAGCCTGCACAGCAGATCAGCTAACATCAGCACTTGCTCAAATGGAACTTATTCTTTGCATCGATTCGATTCATAGATTCCAATCGACTCAAAGCTCACCTTTGGCCAACTAACTCTCGCATCGATTTTCATCGATACCTCATCGGGTCAACGCAACTCTTCGAGTCAACGACTCATCGTAATGCACCGTGCGGAGCGGGACATTACATCACCAACTTCCGGCAAGTAAAGTTTCTAGAATTACGGGAGTGCATGTTTCTGAGGCACATCAAGGTTTGGTCTAGACATCTTCAGCTCAGGGTACTCACCATAGTACACTGTTGGCATGTCAAAGAGATTGATATTTCAGCTCCAGAGCTACATTCTTTCTACTTCTTTGGAAGGTTCCCAAAAAGGCCTATATAGTGTGATGATATTTCTTCCTTGAGGAATGTCATCATGAAATCAGATAAAGGGTCATATCAGCAGATTCCAGAAAATTGGGCCTTCATGTGCATGGAGCTTGACCATGTCGAAGCTCTAACTCTCTGTAACGAAGGTCTTCAGGTATGCATAATCTCTTCCTGATCATTATTCATGCTTAATAGTTGATTGTAATATTTGATTACTTATTGCTTTTCTTTGTCATCAGTTTATATTTGGATTGGGGAATACTATATGTTTCACCTGTGAGAATATTCAGGAGCTACAGCTACTGATGGAGACAATGACCACTGCAGATCTTGCACACATCTATAGGTTCTTCAAGCAATGTCAACTCACGCTCCTAGACAGGTTTGAGGTGGGTTAGTTGGTAACATCCTAGCTCGTGCTAATGAACACAACATTTTGTTCTTATAAACAGTCATCATACTGTGGACCGATATGATGATTTGACAATAGATCTTTGCCTTCACTAACTTCTCACAAAACAACTGTCTTCTCTATCTACTCGTATGTGTCAAGTTCATACCACTTGAAATTTTGAAGAGCTCTTGAAGTGCAGGATCTAGCCTCTTATAATTACTTTATACTATTAAGTATTTAAAGCTAATGGATCTATTGTAAAACGTTCACAAACATTTAATGGTAATGGACATTGAAAATTTGAAATATGTAAAATGTTCAGAAATGCTCCACTGCTTCTGATCAAGAATAGGTGCTGCCCCTCTGACCAACTATTTCAAGGCTTCCTCAATTTACAGCTTAACAAACAAACCATCCTAGAACCTCAGTTATCTAATGTAGTCCCTGTACCAACTACTCTTGAACTTATTATACTCAAACATCAACAGTTTAGACATGTAGGTTGTTGATTAATGATGCATCTTATTTTCAAAACTGAAATCTATTTACATGTTTACTTCTGCATGTTACTTATACTATCACATAATGTAAACATAACGAGTTGACTCTTCCTTCTAAGTTACAGCATCTTCTTCTTTTTCTCTTTTTACCTTTCAACTTCTTTGGAAGGTTCCCAAAAAGGCCTATATAGTGTGATGATATTTCTTCCTTGAGGAATGTCATCATGAAATCAGATAAATGGTCATATCAGCAGATTCCAGAGAATTGGGCCTTCATGTGCATGGAGCTTGACCATGTCGAAGCTCTAACTCTCTGTAACGAAGGTCTTCAGGTATGCATAATCTCTTCCTGATCATTATTCATGCTTAATAGTTGATTGTAATATTTGATTACTTATTGCTTTTCTTTGTCATCAGTTTATATTTGGATTGGGGAATACTATATGTTTCACCTGTGAGAATATTCAGGAGCTACAGCTACTGATGGAGACAACGACCACTGCAGATCTTGCACACATCTATAGGTTCTTCAAGCAATGTCAACTCACGCTCCTAGAGAGGTTTGAGGTGGGTTAGTTGGTAACATCCTAGCTCGTGCTAATGAACACAACATTTTGTTCTTATAAACAGTCATCATACTGTGGACCGATATGATGATTGACAATAGATCTTTGTCTTCACTAACTTCTCACAAAACAACTGTCTTCTCAATCTACTCGTATGTGTCAAGTTCATACCACTTGAAATTTTGAAGAGCTCTTGAAGTGCACGATCTAGCCTCTTATAATTACTTTATACTATTAAGTATTTAAAGCTAATGGATCTATTGTAAAACGTTCACAAACATTTAATGGTAATGGACATTGAAATTTTGAAATATGTAAAATGTTCAGAAATGCTCCACTGCTTCTGATCAAGAATAGGTGCTGCCCCTCTGACCAACTATTTCAAGGCTTCCTCAATTTACAGCTTAACAAACAAACCATCCTAGAACCTCAGTTATCTAATGTAGTCCCTGTACCAACTACTCTTGAACTTATTATACTCAAACATCAACAGTTAGACATGTAGGTTGTTGATTAATGATGCATCTTATTTTCAAAACTGAAATCTATTTACATGTTTACTTCTGCATGTTACTTATACTATCACAGAATGTAAACATAACGAGTTGACTCTTCCTTCTAAGTTATAGCATCTTCTTCTTTTTCTCTTTTTTACCTTTCAAGCTGCTTATCTAATTTCTTTCTATACTTCTGGCAAATATACTGAATTACCTAGGAATTCAAAATATCTATCTGTGTTATTCCCAACTGCCAGGCCAATGATTATGTAACTCTACTTCCTCTATATACAGGTAGTGATAACAGAATTCTTGTCACGTCATGCTTAACACATACTACCATCGGAAAGATTTATCTAAGTTTTAACTTTTAAGAATATATTTTTGTTTCCATCTAATCCAAGATTTACTGATGATATGCAGTTCCCAACTTCTTTAATCAATCATGTCATGAAATGCTCTGTACAGATTGTAGAAGAAGACATACCCCAGCAACACTTTGAGCATCTCAAGATAATAAGGATGAACAATTTCAAAGGGAACTTCAATGAAATGTTGCTGGTTGAATACTTGTTGAGAAACTCCAACAATCTAGAACTCGTGATCCTGACACTCTCAACCGAGTTCAAAGCGAACAGAATGCGTCTATTTAATGAGCTCGGACAGAAACCAAGAGCATCGCAAAATGCTCAAATGATCACGATTTATAACTCTGATGACGACCAAAGTATCAGTGCGATGCACTTGGAGATTATCCCTTGGCTGTATGCCCCATACCAACAAGCTGGACATAGAATAACTGTTTAGTAAACATCTTTCAAGCGTTAGCTTGACTTATTGAATAACTTGGGTTGTATGATCTTCAGACATATTTTACACATTTCATGTGTGTACTGAGAGCGTCCTTTTTATCCAAAACAGCTAGGTGTTGAAAGAAGCTGATTAAACAATAATGAAGAATATGAATGCAATTTTCATAATCCATTAGAAGGAACTGAGACTTCAATTAAGATATAGAGCAATATAGCATTGTCATTAACGAAGATGCTAGATAGATATCATATACACATGAGAACATCTCAAGAAAGCAGACTGCCAATTGAAATAATCTTGGATGAGAACGCATACCAGAATAGTGAGCAAGTAAATGTAGAGTTGTGTTTCACATCCTGCGCTGTTAAAATGATACCTGCATTTAAGACTTCCTGGTGAGGCAGTAGTGTCCAAAATAAAATCAAAAGTTTGGTAGGAAATATCTGGTTATGCACAACAAGAAAAGATTCGGTTGAATCGGAAGAAAATTGTTGAGTTAGGTTGGGAAGAGTGCTATAAAGTAACAACACAAATTGAGAAAAAAATCCCAAAAATCACACAAATTACAGATACTAAAGGCCAGATTGACAGGAAGAGGCACCTAGCAAAGACAATGTAAAGAATAGTATTCCGCACGAGAAATAAAGGAGGGTTTACTGCACACAGAAGCAGTAATCATTATCCATTTGATGTTGATTGAATGGCTTATAATAGCAACTTGATATTAATTTCAAAACACAGCCAGAATATCCAAGGAAAGTTTGACATTATATAGAATAAAAACAGAAATGAAAGAGAATCTTTCAGAAAACTTCAAAGTGACTTCAAGTAATTAACTATTCCATTGGAAACAAAATCTTTCAGAATACTTCAAATTTTAAATATACCAGGAGCAGTATTTAGTAGATCCGTTCTTTAAACTCCCATGTAGAACATACTAAAAACATAAATAACTAGAGAAATTTTTGATAACCTACTCATCATTTAATTTTACGTTGGATTAAAAAGAATTTTAGATTCGCAATGCTCAACATTTTCTCAGATTTGCTGCTAAAGATAACAAGAACCAGCCAGTAACTTAGTACTCAAATATCCAAGGAAAGTTTGACAATATATAGAATAAAAACAGAAATGAAAGAGAATCTTTCAGAATACTTCAAGTGACTGCCAGTAGTTACCTATTCCATTGAAAACAAAATCTTTCAGAATCTTCAAATTTTAAATATACCAGGAGAAGTATTTAGTAGATCCCTTCTTTACTCCCAATGTAGAACATATTAAAAACATAAATAACTAGAGAAAACCTAATCATCATTAAATTTTACATTTGATAAAGAACTTTAGATTCGCAATGCTCAAAATTTTCTCGGATTTGCTGCTAAGATAACAAGAACCTTAGTCGCTAACGTATCTGCAATGAGAACAAAAGTTTCCCCACCATCAAACCGACTAATGGTTTCAGTAAGGGGACAAAAGACCATACATCCTAGCATACAACAATATTCTCTTCTGTTTCTCTTCCCAAAATATACAACTGCAGTGATCACTTAATCTAATGAACAAAGCACCGCTGCAATACTGGGTGGGAGTAGTCCACATATCTATCCCACAAATTCTTGTACTTTTCCATTCCAATCTTGAGCCACGGCTTCATGTTGCCATTATACTGCAACACCGAACCGTCCTGAACTGCCGATGGTTCCACATCCTTATATCCTAACCCCAACACATGCCACTTTCGGTCCAACTTCTCGACCAATCCATTGAAGGCTAGCAATCCTGGAGGCAATGCCCCAAGCTTCCACAAAGTGTGATCGATATTCTTCTCCTGCCAATATTCATACTTGCCTGTCACATTCTTCTTCTTCCATTCTCTCAGATCAATCACGTTCATCCCAAATGCCCACCCACAAGCGTCGGGATCAAAATGAGCTCGTATTAGGGGGTGGGAGAAGTTCAAATACTTGTGTAAACTGTGAGATGCCTCCGTGCAAGTCTCGACGGCTCCCATCACGTTACCATAAAGATTGATCGAGAACAGCTCAGATAGATCCTTCTGAACTACGACGTCATCATCAAGAAATAGCACCTTATGTAATGTAGGGAAAACTTCCGGCAAGTAGAACCTCAGGTGGTTTAGCACTGATAAGTACTTTGGGTTCTGAGACTTAGATGGGGTTTTCCTGTCCCCGTGGCCTGAAAAAGAGAAGCTCTCAGTTTCAGATACTTGGAGCAGTTTTAAGACATGTACATAGGATGTATTAAGCCAAGTAAAATCTTCTACTTTCTGGACCTCAATGGTCGCACCCTGGAAATTATTCATGCTGAACCAGGCCCTCATTGGCCTGTAGTTCACCTCATCCGTTACTAGATGGAAGACATTAACATCTGGGTGGAGGGAATTAGTGATGGTTGAATTGACAACAACTGAGGCAGCTAGTATATTATCAGAGAAAAGACAGTAGTGGTATAGGTTGTTGTTTTTTAGCTTCTCAGAAGCATGTTTTCCATCAATGGTTCTTCTGTAAAGATGTGAGTTCTTAAACCATTCCGTAGTTAGCTGGACACCAAGGCAGTAGAGGCTTTTTGGAAGTTCTTCTGCAGCTATTTGACCATATTTTGAGCTCTTCCCAGTTTCAGATTTCGACTTATCTTCAAGAGATTGAAGCTGTCCTTTCATCTTTGTAATTGTGATCGCACCGTCATAGTGGAGCTGTTGGGCTTGGAAGAGTAGAAGTGCCATGTCTCGGATTGCTGCTTCACATTCTCCAACAGATAACGGAAATCCTCTGATTGCTGCAGCAGAGAGTAAAGCCTGGGATTCTCGAATCCTTGCACTTAGTTCCCATGCGAAGTGGAGGTTGTTACTTTCTTTGGAGATGATCAGATAAGCCTTTGCAAGAGAAATCTGATCAACCAATTGCCTCATGGTTGAGAGAGGGTTCAGCATTTCTTCCTTAACATTCAGATCAGCTGGAAAGCTAGAGGCATAAACATTCTGTAGAACAAGTATTGTGCTCCAGTGTTAGGATAGAAAGTAGTTTAACCTTTTTTCTCTTCAGGCAAAGCTGATTCTTAAATTGAATTCAATAATTAAATGATTTTAATCTCCTCAATATTTACAAAATTGGGTAATATCTCTAGTGACATAATGTGTAGGGCTGCAATCCAGACGACTAAGTTCGAGCTTGACATGTTCACGCACTACTCTTTTATGACCTGACATTATCGAGCCGAGCTATAGCTCAAGCTTGAAATTTTTGAACCGAGCCAAGCTAGAGTAGAGCTTGAGCTGAAACTCAAGCTTGAAAAATGTGTTCAAGGTAAAAATCAACTAGGCTCGCAGGAAGCTCGGCTCAACTTGAGAGTAGCTCATGAGTTGCTCAACCCAAGCATAAGTCAAGCTGAGTGAATTTTACATGCAATATACAGGGAAAAACTCCATTAGCCCATGGGTTGAACTTGTTTTCTATCAATACCAACAATATAAATTTCCGTTTAAGACACTGGGCTGTGCTGATCTCTCTTTTTGAAAAGATGTATAAAACTCGAGCCAAGCTGAGATGAGTTGGCTCCTGAATCCCTGACCAAGTTAATAGTGTCGAGCCAAGTCGAGTACTTGTTCGCAAACTCACGAGGCGCTTTCCTATGTACAAGCTCAGCTGGTTAAGGAGCTTAGTTAAGGAAGTTGAGCTGAGTCAAGCTTTTATCAAGCCGAGTTGAGTCAAGCTAGCTAGACACCACGTTCATTTGTAGCCCTAATGCAATGACAAACACAAAAGTAATACTTTATTGGCATACTAGTGTTTGTCATCACATGTTGTAGCTTCTCTTTGGCAAGATAACATGAAATGTTATCACTAGAGTTGAGGAACATTACTAAAAGCCTTCTCAATCAGCCACAGGAAATTAAGCTTACTCACATACATAAAGAACAAATCAACCAATCAACTAGCTAACAGTGGAGGATACGAATGAAGTTACTTTTGGTAGGGATTTGGAATTCATTGGCTTGGCTTGAATGCCTCTTCTAACACTTGGAATAAAAAAGAAGGGGAGAGACAATTGTTTGTGAGGATCTGACAACTCTTAAGCATGATAAAAAAATAGAGATTGTCATCGGTGAATTCTGTCGATTAACCCTATATATATATATATATATATATATATATATATATATATATATATATATATATATCACCAGTTATCCCCGCGCCTGTGGCACTCGTTAATTCGCTTTTTGAAATTGCTTCTCATTTATATACACAGTGTCATATTCTTAACCATTCCTATCTTTTAAACGTGACCCTTATGGTTTGTCGGGAAAGATCACTCTCTTTTAATCGTGACACTTATATGGATGACACATACGCATGTCATATTCCTAGCCATCCGATTTACTCTTACCTTTTAATGTCAACCCTTCTTTACTTATCCTATGTCGGAAAGACCACTTATATTTTTTAAAACCCCCCCCCCCCCCCCCCCCCCCCCCGCCACGCACACACACACACACACTCTCGCTAAGATCCTTTGAGTACAAAATCAATTCAATGAATTATGTCGATTGACCCTAGCATAAATCTAGCTTATTTGTCAATGATTGCAATTTAGACCTCCATAAAATTTATAATACTTAACGACTCACAAACACCACCACCTTCAATAAAAATGTATCCATTCTCGACAGGACCTCTAGCAGATCAATCACTTTAGGCTCGTAGAGCATCTAAATATCTTCCATTCCAAAACTTTGTGGATACGAGTGTTGCTAATTGGGCACTAAGGAGCGCGCCACAGGCGTGAGACATGGCATGGCGCAGCCAAGGTGCTCGAGTTCGCTGAGGCGCACACCTTTGAGCGCCACACACGCACTTATAACGTGCATCAGGTGGAGCCCATGAAACTCAATAGAAAATTGTGGATTTTATTTTGTTTTAGCCAAATGTAAAATCGTCACTTGTAACCTATTCTAGCAAACTAATATAACTTGTAGAGTACTCTAACCCACTAATCCATAATTATTCAAACCCTGCTCTCTTTTAATATTCTCTCCAACCCTCTTTCAGCTCCAGGCTCTTTTTTCCAGTTCTCTAATCCTCATTGTTGACCCCTCCATTGACATATCGCCAGAGACACTACCAAATTCCACAAACATTTTCTGGAACTAGGGATCAACTTAGTTTTTGTCGCTTGCAATGATTTGAAATTCCTATTTTTGATTTATTTTTCGATGCTTTTTATTTCTTTATTTCCATAAGTCGTCGATTCTCCTCCACCGATGAAGCTACATTGTCGAAGTTCAGTAGACATCAATATTTGAGTTTTTTTATTGTGCAACTTTTCTGAATTCTTTTGCATTTTTTTTATGTTTTCTTTCCATCTCCCTCCATATGCGACAAACCCTTCACCAATCCTCCTCTATGGATAACCCGTCTTTTTGGAAGTTCAGCAACCCTTCTCGTGCCAGTTTTTTTTTTAATTTGCAAATACCCAACTCTTTTTCATCTTTTTTTCTTTTAGATTATGTCACAATGAATTGTTCATTGAGATATGGTTGTCACAAAACCAAAAAAAGTCATCCAACTCCACTAAGGTCTATGTCCTTCGTAACACTAACAAGAAGTATATTCTTCTTTACAGCTTCAATCCATGTTCTTTTAGGCGGCCCCTTCAACTACTATCTCATCACTCTTACTGGTGCTTCTATTGGTATGTGTTGTACACAGGGGCAGACCCACCCTAGGCCGAGGGTAGCGGCCGCCCGCCTAGTTTTTGGTTTCATGCTATATAGTTTTGTTTGTCTAGTTCAATCAAAAATTTACAGTTGAATAGTTGTCTAGTTGGTAAATTGATAAAATTTTAACTTAGAGGTCTTGAGTTAAATTCTTCTAGCCATATTTTGGCTAATTTATAGTTACTTTTTAACTTCTTTTTGGTAAGTTCTATATAATGTGTCATTAATTGTGAGTTACCGAAATTTTCACTAGGTCCCCATGCTATATAGTTTTGTTTGTCCTATTATCTACTTAATTTTCTATGAAAAATTCACAATTGCATGGTTGTTAGTAGGTAAATAGATGGGAGTTAACTTGGAGGTCTTGAGTTCAATTCTTTGAGTTAAGGAATTTTTACATGTCCCATGTTATGGTTAATTTTTATTTAGTTTTAGGGTCTCGTATAATATTAAAAATTTGCGCTTAGTCTCAATATTGTCCAGAATAGGGTTTGGGTCTCGTCCTAACGGTTAACTTGGATGACCGTCAAAAATGGAGACCTAGACGTAAATTTAAAACATTATACGAGACTCATAAAGCTAAACAAAGATATGTGAGGGTTGTGTGATTTGGGTTATTTAGTTTTGTCGTGACAAATCGAAAATGAGACTTGTGACACCGTTGTTTGAAAACATCATGAACTCAGCAGCCACACAACCCTCCTGACAGTAGTTTTGATAGGGACGACTTCATGGGCATCGTGTATCGTCAGATGTCTGTTGTCTCGGTCGCGTTGTTGAATGTTTGTAACTCAAGAGCCCTGGAGGGTTGTGTGGCTGATGATATCAGGATAGAAGCAAACCACAATGTCACATGTCTCGTTCTCGATTGGTTATGACAAAACTAAATAGTCCAAGTTATACCCACCTAGCAAAACTAAATAACCCAAGTCACACAACCCTCACATATTTCCGTTTAGTTTTGGGTCTCATACATTATAGTCAAAGACGCGCCTAAGGCGTGCCTCGGAGCAAGGCACAGCATATGCGCCTCGCACTTCACTAGGCGAGGCACATTTCTCCGGACGCACCCAAGGCGCGCCTTAGGTACACCTTTCAACAAGGTACAACAAAAGGTGCGCCTTATATATTTTTTATTTTTTTACAAAAAAGAAGAGAAATGGATATAGCCCTTACCTCATACAAGTGGTAGGAAGGTAGGCATTTCCACGGTTGCCAAAGTTGGCTACAGTTGAACTTGAAAAACTAAAATTTACTAAAAGCGTAGTAGAAATAATACAAATTCTTGTTAGTTTTGTTGAGTGTTATTGTTGCTATTCTAGTTCACTTGGTTATCTTAACATTTTTTGTTGGTTTTAATATGTTATTTGATTTTATTTCTTACGTTACTAATTTATTTATGTATATATTTTTTATTTTTTATTTTGTGCCTCACTTCACTCGGACGTGCGCCTTAAGTGCACCTTGCGTCTCGGGCGATATAGACCCTTTACGCCTCGAGTGCGCATTGCGCCTTTGACTACCTTGGTCTCATATAATATTCAAAATGTGTGTTTAGGTCTCCATTTTAGATGGTCAGTCAAGTCAATCGTTAGGACGAGACTTAAACATCTTCTGGACAATATGGAGATCTAAACACAAATTTTCAATATTATACAGGATCGCAAAACTAAATAACCCTTAATTCTTAGTTGTCTTTTAACTTTTTGTTTATGAATTATATATAATGTCACATTATTCTATGTTAAAGTATCTCCCCTCAAAAGATTTTTTGGGTCTATCATTATATCCAAACCACCTAAGAAGTTAAGACATAATTATCAATTTTATTATATATATTTTACAATATCTAAATTAAATCATAAGAAATACTTGCCTTGCTCAGGAGAGGCTCGTGTCATGCTACGTACTTCTAGCGCAAGGTGTAGCTTGCGCCTCTTTATGCACCTTGTATGACGATGGCACTAGTGGATATGAGACGAATACAACACGTTACCTACTCTAATTTTTAGAACAATAAGTTGTTCTCTCCAAAAGTTTCCAAGATCTATATTATATTTTACCTTATTATGGCATTCAGACAAAGAGGTGTTGACTACTAAGGTTCATACTCCATTATGATTATAGATTTGTTTTTAATCAAAATTTGCCTTCATGGAGAACCGTATACGAGAATTTAATCTCATATGCAAGCAAAACACATAAATACTAGTTTTACAAATATAATAATATAAGGTTAAAGAGTTACTATTCCTTTTTGATTGAGTTGATTTGATTTGTCCCAAAGATAGTAACAAAAATACGGAATCTCTTCTTTCTTTTGATGATAATGCCAAAAAACTATCTAAGTTGGCAAATCTGTTTTTTCTTTATATTAACGGGCCTCTTGAATCTTCTCTTCCATTTTTGCGAATGTTTATAGACTAATCATTATATAGAGTAAATTCAAGTATATAACACAAACATTTATATTGAGGCCTCGGTGATAGAAAGTGTAACCATTGACATATTTCTCATTTTATGAATCTACTATGTAGAGTTTAGCTCCTTATGTTTGTGTCGTCTTCTCTTTGTCATGAACCTAATTTAGTATTCTGTGACACCCCCTTCTCACCGCATCAATCGCCCACCCAGGAATACGAGCACAAATACTATAATAACCATACTTGCATGATTGCAAGGAGGGGGACTTCCCATTCTTGGTACACAATGTAACCTAACCCCTTCGTTGTGAAGCAAGCAACTTAAAAGATAGCTCGAAAGAAGTATGTAAGGTCGGCCAGCAAAATAATAAAGACTACGTGTTGCGACGTGAAATGAAGATAACTGGAGAGCAAGCATATAAGTAATCATCGGAGCACCTAGTTTAAAGCATCCCTATTAGCATTCTCTCTCAAAATCTTTTTCCAATTTCTGCGGAATTCTCTCCTCATTAATTCCAACAGCCCCAATCTATCAGAATATCCTTTTTTAAAATAGCGATTCATAATTACGGGCCTATGGCTTAAATGTGCGAGAAGTATTTTTGGCTCATCTAAAAAAGCACTTGGATGAGGAAACTGTACAAAGACAGATGACAAAACAACAGCAGTTGAATGAGGACACATTGTAAAGACAGATGAAGTTATACCACGAAACTGCTCTATGTTGTTCGATTCATGGGCACTTGTTCACAATCATATCAAAACAGGGACGCTTTAGCGGCACTTGAGCCCTATATGCAGACGGTTGATGATGTTATTGGATCCTTGCTAGGAAGCACAAACAAGCCAAAAGTCGATGTCCTGCTCACGTCGCATCACGTCGGACACATATAGGACACATCACAGACACTCCAAAATACACTAGAACACACACAAAATAGGTGGTGCGTCCTATTCGCATCCGTGCAACATATGATCCTTGTATAAGGTCGCAGTTGTTGGCTACAGAAGAAGGTATGCCCTGTGTGAAGCCGGGCGCAACCTCCCCTAAATCTGCTTCTCGCTAGGCATGCTTTTAGTAACTATGAATTAAAATATACTTTTATGACAGTAGTTCATAACTATGGTTCAAATTTTGTTCTATCCAAACTAATTCCACCATCGACCAATATGAATGATACTCAAACAAACCAGCAAAAAAATAGTAAATTTTTAGAGATCTTGCGAAAAAAGACCAAACCTGATCGATTGAACGCTTAGATCTCGGATCCTTCTCGTGAGTATTGATCAGAAGAAGAAACAGAAGGAATAGAAGTCCGAGGAGAACCGACCACATCCACACCTCCCAGCTCCACTTCCTCCTCCCTGTTCTCCGGAAATCGAAATCCCTTCTCCTCATTTCTCCTCAAAATCGACAGAAAAAAAAAATCTGGAGGGAAATCGAGTTGAAACAATGAGAGAGTAGTTAATTGGAAGCTCCGGATATCAAAAAGTGGATTGCTTCCGTCTAGATAAGGGTTAGGGTTTTGAAGGTGTCGAATAAAAAATTGTTTCCTAACGTTTTCTTCTACTACGATGGGAGGAAGCCATTTTTGGAAGGAAAAGGGCCACTGTTCAGAAGGAAGCGGTTCAATTCTGAAGCCGGCTCAATATTTGTGGGTTCAATATTCGTTGGGCTAACATTTTCCTAAACATCCATTTGATCATAACATTTTTTGGGCCACTTTTGTTCTCCTCATTGTATTTCGACTCATGGATGAAACATAATTACGATCCAAAACAAATATTATGATTTGATAGATTGGTCCCCCATTTATCTTCAGACAGTCCTAACCGCTATACTGGATACCGAATTATTTCGTATGGTGTAAATGGTCTACGTCTGTCTCCGATCTTCGATATTATAGTCATGGAACGTGACACTTGCAAACTAATTTTCTAAATTTTATCATAGAATCTTTTTTCAAAATTATATTTATAATTTAAAAAATTCACCAATATACATAATCGTGCACCCTTTAGTTGATTGTAAGATGACAATCATGATGATCTTTATTTTGTAGAGCACTAAAAAGGGTGATGACTTCGTACCCAAGTTTCAAATTTGTAGGAGTTGTTTGTTTTGCTGAAGTGGACAAAACTTGCATATTTACCTTTGCATGCAAGTTCGGTTATTTGGTTGATTTTTGAATTGTTGACAAGATGTAGAGAAAAATGTGAATTTGAGATCATGCGAGCTGTATGTCTTGACCAATTTAGGTATTATTAAGCAATTGGTAAATAATTAGTATTGTTGCTATTAATTACTATTAGTAATTAATTAAATAATTAGTATTATTAAGCAATTGGTATTAAATAATTAGTATTTCAGTTAGCCCAAGTTGTTATTATTATCATACAAAAAAATCAACTTTTTTCTATTGACATCTAAATACGAATGTGTGAATTTGACCATTTTCGTTTATAAAATATCATATATCCAAATGTCCAGTAGTGGACCCATAAAATATTTTTGGGGAAGCAAAAATACAATAAAATTTTCAAGGAGCAAAAATACACTTGGCATGGAAGAGTCCTGGTGCGTAGGAAAGTTCGTATCTACATAAGTTGTGTGAGCAATAGAAAATGCATGACTATCCCTAGAGTTAACGTGTTGCACTCGCGCAACATGTTCCCCGTTGTTTGTATAGAAAAAATAAATTCAAGGGGAGCTGCCGTTCTCTCGTCCTATGATGGATTCCCTCGTACAAATGTCTAAAGTCAAATTTTCAAATAAGAATTAAAAGTTTAAAACTCAAATACATGCAAAACACTTTCATATTTTGTGTGTGCACTTTTTCATTTCCTTGAGTCTCCCGGACATCCAAACAGCCCACAGTAAAAAAATTATCAATAAGTGACTAATAACATTTTAGAGCATTTCCAACGGAAAGTTTAATTTTATTTGTAGATACTCTCATTACAAAGTGATTTTTTTTTTAATTCCCGTTAACGTACATCCTTTTATCTTTCTCTTACATTTTTTTTATGGTAATGAGAAGAAAAGAAAAAGTATTTCCCAATATTTAGCAGTTTATTATTGTAGAAATATTTGAAAACAAGAAATGCGAAAATCTCATAAAATCACAAGTTGATGTTTACAAAAAATTAAACTTTCTGTTGTTTTACATGAGAACCAAATTGGTTCTAAATATACATAAGAAAAGCTTAATTGGTGTGCTGATAGGACGAGGCACGCCATATGTTCTTAGGACAGTGACATAGATAATTGTCACGTACCATTCTAAATCCAAAGTCAACATCCGTATCATCAAATTTCAACTATGGGTTTTGGAATTTTTAAAAAATACAATGGCAAGAATCAAATTGACAAACGTCGGAAGAAAAAAAAGTGCACAATAATTTCTTCATATGTATACATGAACAACAAAAATAAAAAAATGCTATGTTTGGTTTGCAAAATTAGAATTTTAAAAAGAAAAGTTATTTATTTTTTCTGGTCATTTCACAAGAAAATAAATTTGATAGGAATTGTAATTTTACGAAGGAGAGAAAAGAAAAGGGTTATTTAATTTTATGGTCTCCTATAAACTTAAATTTTATATTTTTGTCTTTCTATTGTCAAAAATAGGATTTGGGTCTCAACCTAACAACCGATCATCCAAAATGGAAACCTAAATTCAACTTTTGAATATTATACAGGCCCTAAATGTAGTGCCCCGTCCCGCAAAGTCAATCGGAGTAATCGAAACGCTGACGGCGTTGAAACTTAGCCTTGCAACGGCTGCTCAAAGGCTCGCTCGTCCGAGGCGACTCCTCGCACAGGTGGGGTAGTTTCGGTGAACTTGTCTCATCTTAGCTTTCACATAATAACTCGCAATGTTTTCAACTTGCACAAGTAGGCTAATCTAAAAGCTACGAACGCACATAGCTAAGGGAATAATCCCGACCCGTCGGAATGTCTTAGAACATGGAAAATGGTCCCACGGTCTTCATAGAAGTCGGCTCAGCGTGCTTTCAAATGACACTCGATCCTTCGATCCCGTAGCTTGGGAAGAAGGAAGTTGGCTCAAGTTGCTAAGTTGCCCCGACACTTGAAATAGCCTAAGTCATAGGCGTCGCCTACGTAAATGCTTGAAAAGCATGCACGGTCCCGTCGTTTTGCCCCAACACTCGAATTAGCCTAAGTCATAGGCGTCGCCGCGTGAACACTTAATAAAGCATTGAACGGTCCTGTCCCGCAAGGCTTGGCATAGCCTTCGCACGTCCCGCAAGTTAAGTCGTCACACGGCTCGTTGGCTTAAGTCTAGGCACCCAAAAAGTTGGGTTGTCCAAGTCGACCCCGTGCCTAGCACGTTCTCTCGATGCGAAGCTCGGCGTAGCCTTTGCTCGTCGAGTCGTTGCCTGAATAAGTTAGACAAAAGTTGTGCTGGGCTATCGAAGCCATTTCTAGCACTGTCCCGCTCTAGCTGCGGTTGTCAAGTCGCGTAGTCCCTTAAGAACAAGGCTCGTCGTGTAAGTCTATGACTTGAGCGTTAGCGTCGCCTATAGAACCAGGTCTGTCTAAGGCACGAGCTACGGTCGGTTTAGTGAAAAGCTTGCCACGAACAAAGGAAGTCCATGCGACTTGTTGTCGCCGAGATCGGTCCCGCTACTTGGGAGTCTCGTTAACTCATGATATGTCCTGCACACGAGATCGGTCCCCTGGCTTGGGAGTCTCGCTAAGTCTTGATATGTCCCGCACACGAGATCGGTCCCGCGGCTTGGGAGTCTCCTTAAGTCTCGATAGAAAGAAGGAATACATGGTCATGTTGAGAAAGGACTGGATAGACTGGATAGATCGAGTATGCATGGTCATTGGACAACTTGTCGACAAGGTGTAGTCTTCCCGAATGATCACCGGGGTGCCGGGATCATTCGGCCCGGGGGAAGCGAGTTGTGGCTCAAAGTAGGATGCTGGATAACCGCATGGAAGACTTCGGCGCCCACGAGCCATGTCCAAGATAGCTTGAAATTGCTAGTGACCACTCATGTAGATGTGTCGGCAATAGCGGCACACCGCGTGTATGCCTTTGGATTTGGGTCTAGAGCTTGAATGCAGGTCTAGTCGATAACAAAAGGTCTGGGCCTAAGACTGGGCTGCAGCATAGGCACCGTGCTTGGCACGATAGATTGGCGTCGGAATGTCCATGAGATCGATGCTAGGTTTGACAAGTCTTGTCTAAGTTGGTTCATGAGTCGAATAGAAAGGCCGTAAGGCGGCAACATGATAAGTCTTGATATGTTGCGAGGCGCGGCCTCAATCTCGAAGCACAGACAAGTCTAAGCAAGGTCTAGAGGCACGACCTGCACGAGTCGTCCCATTGCCGTCCTTGGCACTTGAATCATTGGCACGAGGATTGGTCTAGAGGCGCTTGAGTGTAAACAAAGGTCTTGGCATGACCGAGTTCGCGTAAGATGCTCCTCGGCATAGCGTTGCCTTGAATATGTCTAAGTTGCGAATAGAATGTGGCACGACCCTGCCGTCCCGAGTTGAAGTTTGGTCAAGTACCTAGGCGATGAGGCACTGCCTCGATCGAAACATACGTTAGCATTGTTGCACGACCATGTCGTTGTACATCGAGTTGGTTAGACGTCAAGTCTTAAAACTGATCCTAAGGCAAGACTAGAAAGACAATCGAAAGGGTTTAAGCTGCACAAAGTAAATGAACGTGTCGGTTATGTATGGGTGGGCGAGAAGCTCACTCCACCAGTACAGTTGAGTACTGACACCCACACAGTGTTCATGTGCAGGCACAGGTAGAAGCTCGTGGCGCGGAGCTCGCTGGGATGCATCGAGGCACAGAGTTCCTTGGCGTTTCAAAGCATGCGGCCGCGTGGATTGAAGACTTATACAGGACATAATGTATGGACATCGTCTTCCGAAGCTTCCGCTGGATTCAAGTATTGTATCGAGAGATGAGAGAGAGCAGAGTGACTTGTAAATGAGAGAAAAGTGAGCACGAGAGACTTGTAAATTGGCCTTGCGCCCACAAATGTAATCTTATATTCAATATCAATAAAAGAGTTTCTTTTGAATGACTTGTGTTCATGTGTGCTTGTTCTAAATTTTTGCTGCATATTCAATGTATCTGCTTGGGACTTCTGTGCGACGACCCCGTCGCCGTCGCTGTAATCGGCCGTTATGGAACCTGCCTAGCACGAGCGTAATCTAGGCTCGTACGGCATCACGCCTTAGCGAGGACGATCGCTCCTACGGGAGCGGGGCGTGACATAATGGTATCAGAGCACGGTTTTACGTCCTTGGACTTCACGTCGAATTTTTCAGTTTTGAATCATCGTTGGAAATAAGTACGTGCTCTCTCTCAATGTCCCTCGGCATGTCCATACAATAAGTCTAAATATTTTTAAAAGCTCGTACATGCGTTCGCTCGAACGCATCGATAGGCCATTGTCGGACTCATTGGTAGGCCTTTGTGCCGAACGATGTTAAACATGACTCGATAGAGAACACATGTTAAGTTAACATGTCGCGTGCGTGCGTGCCTAACTAGTCCTACGATGACCCTAGCAATTGAGCATGAGACTCGGAGTATAGTCCGCACGGGATAGCTATGCGCACGGCCTTTTGGCTAAGTTGCGTCGCGTATCGCGCACCTCGACTTTTGGTGCAAACGAGTTACGAGTGATATCAAGTATCGCTCGGTCGGGAACGGAGATACACTTAGAGGGTCTATCGATAGGAATGCTATCGAGTTAACGCTTAGGCGTACATGGAATATTGAATTAGATTTTGAGGAATAGTACGATCGACCTAGCGCGTCGATGCGACGCGAACGATTACGCTAGGGATTCGTCGAACGAATCTGAAGGATGTCTTAGCGAATGACGTGAACGTGATTATGGATTAGATCGTACGGCTCGAATCCGAGTGGTATATGGATTTTCTTGGAAATCATTCGAGAAAATTGAGGATTACGAGTAACGGCGAGTATGTCAGCGAGGCGATGCGAGCGCGCAAAGCCTTAGAGCGCGTCACGCTTTGTCATAGCTGCTTTCCAAAAATTAGTGTATTAATATTTTGTTTCCATCTAATTAAATATTTTGCTCTAAATTTTTTTTGATACAAACAATAATTGATGTAATAATAATAATAATAATAATTTTATTTTCATTCTTATTTTTGTGAAAATTTTATTTTGGAAAAAAAAATCTAAGAAAAGAAAAAAAAAAGAAAAAAAGGGAAAAAAAAGAAGATATATATAATTAGAGAAAGAGAGAGGGGGGCAGCCCCTAACCCTCATCTCTCTCTCTCGGACTCTCTCTCTCTCTCTCTCGAATCCTCTCACTCTCTCTCGGACTCTCTCTCTCTCTCGAATCCTCTCACTCTCTCTCGGACTCTCTCTCTCTCTCTCTCGAACCCTCTCTCCCTATCTATAAATCTTTCCCTCTCACACTCATCTCCCTATTTCTCTCCATCTCTCTTACTCTCTCTCCCTCTCGGCTCCTCCTCCCGCACACCTACCGGCGTCGGCCACCGCCGGCCGGTCGGCCCCTCACCATCGGTAGCTCCCGGCCGGCCGCCCCCTCTTGGCCGCTCACCTCCATCACCACCTCCACCACCATCATCTCCATCTCCATAATCAACATCACCACCACCATTAAAACCTAAACCCAAACCCCCCTTTTTCTAAGAAAAAGAAAGAAGAAATTGGAGAAGAAGATGAAGAAAAATGGAAGAACCAAGCCCTAGTCCCAACTCCATCTTAGGTATAAATTTCCTTCTCCAATATTTTGTTCATCCTTGAATTTGGTTATAATTTTCTGTAATTATTTATTTATTTAAAATTATCAAAATTAGGGGGTTAATTTAGAAGAAGTTTGAAGAAATCCTAGGTCCCACTCAAGAACCCAAGGCAAGTCCTCTCCGATTACTCATATTTCAATTTTGGATCCTATAGATAAAACTCTTAATTTATATTCAGTTTTTAATATGCATATTCAGATTCAAATCGGTATTTCGGACTCACATAATTCAGTTTGAATCATCAAATAAATATATATATATATATATATATATATATATATATATATATATATATATATATATATATAATTGTAATGCCTATAATTCGTATTACGTATCTTGGTATACGTGTACGTATTCTTGACTCGTATTGCGTATTTTCCTGCATGGTTATTTGGCATGTCATTAGATATGGCTTAGCTTGGTTCGGCTTAGCTTGGTTTGGTTTGCTTGTGGGTTCATCATGAACCAAAAGAAAACCCTCACCTACCACCACCACCCTCCTTTATATTTCCATCTAACTCTCTCTCTTCATTTATTCTTCTCCTTCACTTCTTCTTCTCCACCATTTACTCTTCCACGTACCAGGAAAGGGAGCTAGGCAAGTACAAACTTGCTTCATGATGGATCTCAAGTTTTATTGTTCCATTCTCTTCCTTACTTGATTCTAAGCCTCTTTAGAACTTGATATTTTGGATTTGATTGATGGATTCTTGTAGATCTAAGTTTGTAAACTTTTCGATTTTTTCTTGGTTTTGATCTCTAAAACTTGGTTATTTTCGAAAACTAGTGTTTCTATGTTGTAGAGAATTCAATTTCATGCAGTTTTGGCTTTTGTTTCGCTTGATTTCGACTTCGGATGAGGAAGTTATGGCCAAAACAATTTCTGGTCATTTCTATGTTCATCTGCAGCATGAACAGCATGTCGTAGAAGGCGCATGTCGCAGTAGGCGCATGTTGCAATGAGGCGCATGTCGCAGTAGCCACATATCATGTCGCAGAAGGCGCATGTCGCAGTAGGCGCATGTTGTAATGAGGCGCATGTCGCAGTAGCCGCATATCATGTCGCAGAAGGCGCATGTCGCAGTAGACGCATGTTGCAATGAGGCGCATGTCGCAGTAGCCGCATATCATGTTACAGAAGGCGCATGTCGCAGAAGGCGCATGTTGCAATGAGGCGCATGTCGCAGTAGCCGCATATCATGTCGTAGAAGGCGCATGTCGTAGAAGGCGCATGTTGCAATGAGGCACATGTCGCAGTAGCCGCATATCATGTCGCAGAAGGCGCATGTCATAGTAGGCGCATGTTGTAATGAGACGCATGTCGCGGTAGGCGCATATCATGTCGCGTATGAGCCGCATTAAGGCGCATGTCGCAGTAGGCGCATATGGTGTCGCAGTTGCATGCATGTCGCAGAATAGGCCGCATAATGCATATTTTGACTATTACTAACTGTTATATGTCCTAATTGACTGAATTATTGCTCGAATTTCTCCCAACTTCCAACGTGGAAGTTGTAGATCTTTTCTTGGCATCAAGAATATGTCACTAGTTATTTTATGCAAGTTTCTCTCATTCATAATATTGTAAGGATAGAACACGATAGTGGCTCGCTGTGGCGCACTCTTGACAAGTAAACTGACATGACAAGTATGAAATACCTGGACACCGTAGGCGATTGTGTTTGTAATAAACTGGTACTGTCTTGCATCATGTCTAGGATGGGGATCCCTGAGTACCACGGTCAGGGGTACCTACTGAAATTGACTAAGGCTAATTAACTAGAATGATTCAGTAGTCATGAAGAGATTCCCAGCTACAGGCAATCCCGTTATCTGGGCGCACTAACGGATTTGTAGCCTACCGACGAGTAGGGCACATTTCTAGCACACAGTTACGTGTTGCATTCTTCATAACGGACATTCGACCCGGATAACCTGGATGGTCTGCAGGGCTTGTGGCTGTTGGGATAATCTCATTGCATCTTGCTAGTAACTAGGCCTGTGATAACCCTAGTTAGTTAAAAGTATCAAGTCGTACTCTTGATTGGCCGTGATTGATTGGATGAAGTTTATTCCAGCTTAGTCTTATCATGATCCTGTACAAGATTGTATCAGGACATGATTTTTTGTATCGATAAATGATGGGATACCAAGTTCTGTTCAGATGAAGGGTTACAACTCCGGTCCTTGTTTGGTTTAAGGGTTGTAACTTGGCTATCTGAATAGTTCCATGGTTATCTTATCATATATCGTCCTGCTTATTGTGCCCGCCTTAACAATAAAGATCAGGGGTCCAGTTCTGTTCAGGCGAAGGGTTACAACCCCGGTCCTTGTTTGGTTTAAGGGTTGTAACCTGGCTCCCGGAGCATCTCTGTGTCCTCTCTTCGTTTATTGTCTTAATGCAATCCCATGCCATGCTCGTCATGTTTTACCTTACCATAATACCATGATTAATTATGCTGGCCTTAGCAATAAAGATCAGGGGTCCAGTTCTATTCAGGCGAAGGGTTACAATCCCGGTCCTTGTTTGGTTTAAGGGTTGTAACCTGGCTCCCGGAGCAGTTCTGTGTCCTCTCTTCGTTTATTGTCTTTACTGTACCAATAGTATTTGAGACGGATTTCTATTCAGGTGAAGGGCTACAACCCCGGTCCTTGTTTGGTTTAAGGGTTGTGACCTGGCTACTTGAATAGTTTTTTCGTACTCAGTTTACTGTTGTTATCTCTATTATTATCAGTTCTTTATTTATTATCTCTAATATTCTATTGTGATATGCTGGTTTTAGTTCCTAAGTGAAGCCTCCTTTGTGGCACTTGCTCTTTCTGGGGTCTGATCCAGCTGGTTTTGTGTGGCCAGATATCGGAGCAGCACCAGAGGATCCACCTGTCTTCCAGCCCGATGGTGACCACCAGGCGTAACCAGGGCAACGAGTGGGTTTCTTTTGTCCTCCCACTCTATTTGTAAAATTATTCTTTTGAGGCGTTTAGCCGACGAGCACGTGTTAGCTCGTATTGCACCTTTATTTACTGTCTGTCTACGGGCTGTAACATGATTGACAAATCCTAGGGTTGATCATGTATTGACTAAAACTCTTGCTAGTCCTGACATTTTGTATGACTAGCTTCATGATCATCCAATATGTAATGTATGGGACGCCTTAATATTGTATATTGATGCTCTAATATCTTGTGACTGCTACTACTTGCTTGTGATTGAGACAATAGGTTTGATCTTGACCATAGGAGACTGATGGATTGTAGTTAAACCCTCATATATCTAGACAGTCGTGACCGTATAGTGACGTGGATTCCATTTCATTATACGTAGCTGGCTATGTCTGCCCCCGCTCTCCAGTATTCTGGTTCTGGGGCGTGACAATAATTGTTACTAATATTATATCAATGGTTATATCAATAAGGGGAGTGCTAGCTAAGGCTTCTAGATTATATTTTAAATTTTAACTTTTTCCATGTTTTCCCTTATTTGGGAAGCTTCCGATAATTATAATAAAATAAATACAACATGCCAAGACTTAATAAATCATTGCATCTAATGCATAATGATCTTAAATTAAGTTATAGGGATTTTCGGGTAGATTGTTAAATTCCTTTGATACTTTCTTATCATTTAATTCTGTTCGAAATTAAATTATACGACAAATTTAATATAAATTTCTTTTACAAGCATAAAGGTATGTGATTGGGTATCCTAAATGTATAGATAGTTTTAGTTAGAATCATGGACACTTATAAGTCTAGGACTCGACCTATATACGCAAAAGAAAGTTTATATATATTCTTTGGCATGGTAGGTATATGCATGAGTTAGTTTTTAATCCTAACATATTATTTCATTTCTGTCCATACTTAAAATTATGCTTAAATTTACAGCATGATTAACTAGTTAGAATAAGTGTTTTGGGTACTCGCATGTTATGGTAAAGCTACACATATTAACTTTCAACTTTAAACCTCCTTTTGCATCTTCAAGAAGCATATAAAAATTATTTTTATGTGAACTGGGCTAGCATTAAAAAAAAAAAGTAATTGCTGAAATTAAACTTCATTGCTCGCTTGCTAGGGTAAATGTTTCATTTAAAATTGAACTCTGTATACTAGGATTCCCTAGACATTTAGTATACTATGTATACATATTAGGTCATGTCTAGTTCAATTTTTGAATTACGAAAACTTGATAAGTTATTGATTAAATACAATATTTTAATTATGTCTGAAATTTTCATATTAGATGCCAATTTTTTTTTCATAAGAACATAACATGGAATATAAGTTAAGATAATTTCCTCTAATTGTTGTTTAGCTTCAATTCTGAAACTTTGGTGTTATTTGACCAATTTAAGATCTCAAAAATTTTGGAATTTCTGATTTCTAGTAAAATTTCAATTTTGATAAACATAGGCAAAGGAATTAAAATTTGTTATACTTAAACACTGGAATCATTATACGTAACGTAACACGGATTCAGCCTATATGTATTTGGACACAAAAAGAGGAACCAATTGTGGACATGAATTATCTGAACTTGAATTTTTTTCATGAACAAATGAACACATATGGACATATGGGACTCTCCAATGGTAAGTCTGACATACACATAAGAACTGAACAGCTGGACCGCACGCCGGGAAGGTAAAAGTACAAGGACCCGGTATTTTTCTATTTACTATTAAGTACTCAATTTTGTGTGTTCATATTTAGAAATAAGTCTCGTTTCTACATTTTTCTGCTTCATGCACAATAATTAAAATATTGATATAGAAGAATTTTGGGTTTTGATTTGATTTTCTTTATACTATCTACATGATATATATATATATATATATATATATATATATATATATATATATATATATATATATATATATATATATATATATATATATATATATATATTTTATATATATATATATATATATATATATATATATATATATATATATATATGTATAAAGCCTTCGCATATTAACTACTATAATTTGGGTAAACATTAAAGTATTGCTCTATTCCGATAAGCTGCAAAACAATTCGCAAGCCGCAACCTGATTAATTGCTAAAGGAAAGGTAACCATTGCTTGCTCAGGTAAAAGTCTCCAGTTCCTTTTTTTTCTTTTATAACTGCGTGGTCCGGTGTTGAGAGTTGCTCCACCGAAGGGGTCGACGAGCCCAATTATTTACTTGCGTGATTCCGGTGTTGAGAGTTGCTCCACCGAAGGGGTCGGCGATCCCATATCTTTCTTTTATCATATATATGCTTCTTGTAAATTTTCGGGGCTCCTAAATACAAAGGAGACTCTGCCAAAATTTTTGGAAAATTTAGGAGATAGACAAATTTTTGACTTCGGAAATTTTTAGAAAATTTCTTATTTAGAAAGCATTTGGGAGGGGAGAACAACTGAATATCCCTAGATATCCCGTAACATAAATAACAAAAGCTGATTAGTATTTCGAAAATCTCGTGAATCAGTACATCTAGTTTCGACTAGGGTGTAGTAGCCCAAGGGTGGCTCGGAAATCAATTGCATCTATTTGACAGTAATATCAATAGATGATTTTTTTAGCCCAAGGGAGGCTCGAAAATCACAGCCTGATCCCAGGTTAACGGGATTGTTCACGGAAAATATTTAGAGGATTATTCGGAGTATTGTTCTCAAACTGCATTTCATTTCAATCTTACTCCAGAAACAACGCTGCCTATTATAGGTAGGCAGTGTCCTTAATTGCTCAAGGAAAGCAATTCTTACTAAAAGCTCAAGGGAAGCTCCGAAATCTCATTATTCATGGAGTAGGACGTTGTTTTCATTCATGTTTTACTAAAGTAGATATATATATATATATATATATATATATATATATATATATATATATATATAGCATTGCAAGTTGGCATATCCATGTTTCTTTTTCAAAAGAAAAACTACATATTTCATTTTTTTTGCTTAACTTTCACCGTTCTTGGCCGAGGACTTGCTTGTCGTTTTCTAAACGACCTAGTATTTGTTCACTAGGTGAAGAAGAAGAAGACGCCTCCGCCGAAGTATCGTCGCACTACAACGAGGAGTAAATTGTCCGGACTACCTACAGTTATGACCAGCACTATCGTAGTAATCTTGTAAATTACTTTTGTAATAAACCTGTAAAAGCATTGTTGGAAAAGTTTCCTGTATAATAGCTTTACTATATTTAATACCATGTAAACTCCTTGTATTTTCCATTCTTGCTGATGATTACAGGCGACAATCGCGATTTCGGCGCGTAGCCTGGGGATGATGTTACGTACCCGGCTCGCCGTAATTCTGGAAAGCGGGACGTGACACGTCTTTTAGTGGTGGCCCATGCAGATCAGCAAAGAATGGAAAATCTAGGATAGGATGCAGGTCAGACATTGCATAGAGGAAATAGGATAGGATGCAGGTCAGACGTTGCATAGAGAAAATAGGATAGGGTGCAGGTCTGACAACTCAAGGATAGGATATAGGCCAAGTTCTAGGAAAACCTATGCAAGCTGAGATAAGATGTTGGTCAAGATTTTTGGGGAGACCCTATAGGCTAAGGTATAAACTTTAAGATATATTTTAGGAAATATCCAAGAGATACCAAATAGAATTGTTTATGTTAGATTGTATTCCATAGTGTCTTTATAAAATTTCTATAGTGGGTATCTATAATCAGGTGTACTTACCTAGGTTATGGGTAGTATAAGGATATACATAATCATTCTAGGCCTATTAAGTCAGGGAGAGTAGAACAAGTATTCTCGTCTGAGCTGGTAAAGGAATTTAGAAGACTCCTTAAGAATCTTGGACTTGGTATCTCTAGTAAACCCGGAGTTCATCTATATTTTTGAACCATTACATAGTTGGAAATGGTTAAGGGGTAAGTATAGATATAAATATATTTTGAATGATTACTGGGAAGGAAAGTACTAGCAATAACTTGTCTAGGGTTATCACTCCTCGTTCCCAGAATACGTATTTTTATACATGTGCAACTCATATATATTTATTTAATATTTATCATGTATCATCCTGTATTTAAATTCCTTTAAATTCATGTTAATTAATTATCTGCATTTTATTTCCTGTAATTTTATTCCTGCATTTTATTTCTGCATTTTACTTTCTGCTGTTATTCTCTGCTTTAGTCTTGCTTTGGGTTCGACTTGGTTGGGTTTATTGGTGGTTCACATGAACCGAACCCCCATAAACCCCACCTACCACCACCCCTTCCATTTAAAGCCCCCATCTTCTTCTCTCTCTTCATAACTTTCCTTCACCATTACTTCTTCTTCTTCCTCATCACTCTCTCCACCTACCAGGAGAAGACAAGTACATTTTGCTTCTCCTTCACCCATTTTTATGGTTCATTTGTCTTCCTCTTGTGATTGTAAGAGAGTTTACTACTTAGCATTTTTGATTTCTTTGGCTTGTTTCTTTCAGATCTAAGTTGTTGTGTTTTCGGTTGTCCATGGGTTTTGATCTCCCAACCTTGCGTGCTTTTCGGAATAGATAGTTCATGTGGCAGAGCTTCTCATTCCACACCATTCTGAACCATGGGAACCTCATTTCTAGCTTGGAACGAAGGCTCCATAAGATTGGAGTTCGGAAGATTTAGTCACGCTCACGTTCTTACGTGTTAGCATGAATTTTTAGTCACGCTCACGTTCTTACGTGTTAGCGTGAATTTTTAGTCACGCTCAAGTTCTTACGTGCTAGCGTGAATTTTTAGTCACGCACACGTCTTTACGTGTTAGCGTGAATTTTTAGTCACGTACATGTCTTTACGTGTTAGCGTGAATTTTTAGTCACGCTTACGTTCTTACGTGCCAGCGTGAATTTTTAGTCACGCACTCACGTCTTTACGTGTGTACGTGACATTTTGAGTCACGCTCATGTCTTTACGTACGTGCGTGACATTTGAGTTACGCTTACGCTGTGCGTGCGTGAGTTACTTTTCACGCTCACGTTATGAGTGCGTGAATTACCCTTCACGCTCACGCTGTGTGTGCCAACGTGAACCACTTTTCATGCTCACGCTGTTTATACGCTCACTTCTACCTACTAGACTTGTTGGCGTAACTTGTTGGCCTTAGCATAGACTTGTTGGCGTGACTTGTTGGCCTTAGCATAGACTTGTTGGCGTGACTTGTTGGCCTTAGCATAGACTTGTTGGCGTGACTTCCTGACCTGGGTGTTTCTATTTGTTCAATAATTTATTTATTTAATGGTGGCATGATAATTCTCCTATTATATCCTTACATTTTTTATGAACTCGATAATCTTAGCATGTTAATATTTTTGATACATATGGTTGTGTAGAACGTGCCTTGTGTCTTGACTGGTTTATGGATACCCAGTAAGGCTGGAACTTAACCCTAAGAGTTATAGACTCGACCCCATTTAATACAAATTGACTTTCATGCCTTGTCACCATCGATGACGATGGTTATCTTGACTAAAATTGATCATGCGTTCCTAGTTGGAACTAAGAGACTGGCTAGTCGTCTTATTGAATTAAATGAATGAGACACGTTCATGTTATGAACTGTTGTAATCGATTAGCCGATCCCGAATATTGACATACAAGCATGTGCAGGCTTCAATTTATTTATTTCTCTACAGAGCAGCATGTGTACTTTATGGTCAAGGCATGATTATTCTGTGGTTAGTTTTGATTGTTGCATTACGCTATGTAAGACCTACAACCTAACTGCACGGGTATCGATGTAGAGTTGGGCATATCGTACTTGTACGGAAGTACTCATTTGAATGACCATGATCCATGGCATGAAATTTCACTCAACGTAGAGACTATTAAGTTAAATAAAATAATAATTGCATTGAGAGAATGGATTCCCGAGTTTTTACATGGCAGCCCTCTTGGGACTAGTAGTGCCCGACAGGCCGGCTGGTTCCCACAGATACTGTAAACCTGCCACACGGGCAGGGAGCAGTATCTGCTTATATTATTATTATATATTGTATATTGATGACGGGCGTCCCGCTGGGACTCGTCTAATTCATGATTGGCGCAATTGATTTACTGGATAGACTAGCCTTGCTCGCATATAATAAGAACTGAGGAATCTTTATTGCATAATTCCAGGATAACTTGGGACTCACAATAGCAAGCCATAGGAGTTGATTGGCTGTTTAAGATAATTTGTTTGTGTACTGTACCTACTCTGTTACCTAACTGAGATGATCAGAATGTCAGGACATGACGGGCCAACTTCTGTCCTTGTTTGGTTGGGAGGTTGGTTTGAAGTGTCGTGATGTTATGTGAATCCTAGTGGAAAGCAGAGATCTATTATTATATCCTCTTACTTACTGGTTTAATCCTTCATATCGTGCTCCCTTGCGGTACTTGCTATTAGAGGTCTAACCTCTTTGGTTTTGTATGGCCAGATTTAGAGCCAGTCCTCGAGGATCCAGCTTACTTCTACCTCCAAGATGGTCAACACTAGAAGGATGATCGCAGGAGGACTCGAGTGGGTTTCTTACTTTCCCGCCCGTTTTGTTATCTACTTTAAACTTTGCCATTTGGCACCGACATGTTAGTCGGATTGTCCTGTACTTACTTTTGCATAATTGTAACTAAATTCAGGCTGCAGCTGATAAACAATTGTGTGTACTTTGCTACATCGTCTGGCTATATTTTTGTAAAGCCAGATATCAGGAACATTTTGACTAAGCGTTTGGGACGCCTTACTGCCTTATCTCACATGTTCTCTATTTCTGTTTCTTGTTTGAATGATTGAGACAGTAGAAGTAAAGTGACCACAGGGAGACTTTCATGTAGTATGCACCCCCTCGTCTGGTTAGACAGCATTGATCGTATTATACGGTATTCATCTACCCGTAATACGTAGCTGGCTGAGTCATTCCTCCGCTCTCCAGTATTCTGGTTCTGGGGCGTGACAAGGTTTTAGTGGTGGCCCATGCAGGTCTGATTTCAGACTTGTGGGGTGTTTTAATAGGATGTCTCAATCACACATGTTCCCCCTTGATCTCATGATTCGTTACTCTCGACTCTAGCTTGACATTCCGGTATCCTTTGACTTCATTGATCTTTCCTGTCCGATCGTTTGATTGTTCTTTTGTCCCTTTTTTTAGGGGCACTTCGTCCGTATCTGCCAGGACTGGACAACAACAACAAGAGCAACACGGACAACCTGACCCTGTTGGTCAGCAACAAGGGCCGGTACTAACTCAAGAGGCTATTCAAGAAGAAGTGATAGTGGAAGCAGCAGCTGGATCGCAGTATCCGGATGTTCCACCACCACCAACAGTTCCACCTACCCAAGTGGACACACCAGCCCTTCTGGAGATCATGAGAGGAATGATGGCTACTCAGCAACATCAGATGTTGGCCCAGCAGCGCATGCACACTCAGCTACAAGAGCAGAATGTGTTACTCAACCAAGGATTGCAGACGGCTTTGGAAAGAGGAATGAGGACTGATTCAGGAGCATCAGCCAGGTTTTGCAAGTACAACCCCCGCCGTTTCGAGGGCACGGAGGATGCCATCTCAGCAGATGCATGGCTTAAGGAGATTGAGGCTATTCTGACAGCAGCTAAGGTACCGGCAGAAGAATGTGTGGATCTAGTGAAGTTGTTACTTCAGGATCTCGCACGTGATTGGTGGGAATCAGAGGAAGTGGGCATCAGACGTCCTGTGGCTTGGGACGATTTTACTGCAAGATTCAAGACCAAGTACTATAGAGTTGTGGCACGGTTTGAGCTATAACAGAAGTTTATCAACCTCAGGCAGGCCGACAAGACTATAGATGCTTATGCAGCGGAGTTCTGCAGATTGAGTAGATTCGCCCCAGAGATAGTAGCAACAGAGAGCCAGAGGGCCATGAGGTTTCAGCAAGGGTTTCATCTTGAACTCTTGCAATTGATAGAGGGGTACAATTACCAAACTTTTGACGAAGTATTGACGGCAACTCGAAGGCATGAGATTACCATTCAGAGGCTTACGATAAGGACTGGGGGTCAGAAGAGATCCCACAGTCAGATTGAAGGAGGAGGGGGAGCAGCTCCCCGAACAACAGCACCATCCACTGGCATTCGTATCCACGATGTGGCGATACGAGGACCAGCACCACCACTCAGGCAGCAACAATAGCAACAGAGGAAGAACCAGCAACCCCCGACGGGCTGCACTTATTGTGGAAAGATGGGGCACACTAGAGATGTGTGTCGGACATTGAATGGACTGTGTCTGATATGTGGAAATCCAGACCATCGGATTACCATATGTCCCATGAATTCGAGGTCAGGAGGACCAGGGCAACAGTTTCCTGCTCTGCCAGCACCAGGGGCAGGCCAGTATCGAGGACCAGCGGTGGCAGTAAGGCCGTTGGCACAACGTCCGTTAATGCCGCAGGCTCAGATGTTTCGGCAGCAGGGGCCGCCGATGCAGCAACACCAGCATAGACCACCCCAACATCATCAAGGAAGGGGCCAGCAACAACATCAGGCTAGACCGCAGCATGGAAACCAGCAAGGAGGTCGAGGGCAAGCATTCACTCTGTCCTTGGAGGAGGCATTGGCATCGGGAGATTTTGTGGCAGGTAACATTCTCGTCGTCTCATATCCCGCAGTAGTATTGTTTGATTCGGGAGCATCACATTCATTTATATCTGCACAATTTGCGGCACGACTAGGAATAGAGTTCGAGGCATTGCCAGGAAGGTTAAATATACTCACTGGTAATGGGCTCGTAGGAGTTAGTAGAGTTATTTTAGCATGTAGCGTTGTAGTTTGCGGGCATTCCTTACCCGCCCGGTTGATAGAATTTCCTGTTGGAAATTTCGATGTTATCTTAGGCATGGACTGGCTGAAAGACTGTCATACGACAATAGATTTTCGTAGAGGGAGTGTGTCTTTTGATATTCCAGGCATGAAGCGGTTCACCTTAGTCAGATCAGGGGCAACTCCACAAGAGCAGGGAGTAGTAACGGCAATGGAAGAAGTTCAGATTCCGAAGGTAGTTGAAGAATTTCTAGACGTATTTCCTGAAGAACTTCCAGGTCTACCACCGGTTAGGGATATTGAGTTCAGTATAGAATTGGCACCAGGAACTAAACCGATATCAGATCGAGTTTACAGAATAGCGGATTCAGAGCAGGCCCAGGTATATCAGCATATAGAGGAACTGAAGGAGAAGAAGTTCATCCAAGCTAGCATATCGCCGTGGGCAGTACCAGTGGTAATTATGGGAAAGAAGGATGGGTCATCCAGATTGTGCATTAACTACAGGAAGCTTAATGCGGCAACAGTGAAGAACAAGTACCCATTACCCAGGATCGATGACTTATTTGATCAGTTGAACAAAGCTAGAGTTTTCTCCAAGATAGATCTTCGTTCAGGGTACCATCAGGTGAGGGTTCGGAAGGAGGATATTTTCAAGACAACATTCAGGTCGAAGTATGGGCATTATGAATTCTTAGTAATGCCGTTTGGTTTGACCAATGCTCCATCAATATTCATGGATTTGATAAATCGTATCTTTATGCCGTACTTAGACCAGTTTGTCGTTGTGTTTCTTGACGACATTCTCGTATACTCTGCTAGTGAAGAGGAGCATGAAGACCACCTCAGGAAAGTGTTACAGGTTCTGAGAGAGAACCAGTTGTATGCCAAGCTCAACAAGTGTGAGTTTTGGTCGGATCACATTTCATTTTTGGGTCACATCATATCAGGAGCTGGAGTAGCAGTAGATCCCAAGAAGATAGAAGCAGTAGAAAGTTGGCCAGTACCCAAGACCGTAGCAGATGTGCGGAGTTTCTTGGGATTTGCAGAATATTATAGAAGGTTTGTGTCAGACTTTGCAAGGCTTTAAGCATCCATGACCCGCTTGACCCGGAAGGATATACCATTCGTTTGGTCGGCAGAATGTCAGGCATCATTTGAGACTTTGAAACAGAAATTGATATCAGCACCTATTCTTACATTGCCAGTTGGACCCGGAGGTTTTACAGTATATTGTGATGCGTCAGGTAAAGGACTTGGATGTGTCCTTATGCAACATGGGAAGGTGATAGCATATGCATCTAGGCAGCTTCGGGACCACGAGAAGAATTACCCAACTCATGATTTGGAGTTAGCGGCAGTAGTGTTTGCTCTGAAGCTATGGAGGAATTACTTATATGGTGACCGAGTGGACATGTACACAGACCATAAAAGTCTGAAGTACATCTTTACTCAGAAGGAACTAGACATGAGGCAGAGAAGATGGTTGGAGTTGATTAAGGATTATGAGTAGAGCTTCAGTATCATCCAGGCAAGGCTAATGTAGTAGCAGACGCTCTCAGTATGAGGGTTGGCGCATTTATGTTGACAACACAGAGGCATATCTTAGAAGACCTTCAGGAGATGGGCATTGAAGTTATACTTCCTAGTGATGTAGGAGTTCTAACAAGTCTGCAAGTTCAATCCGACTTGGTAGATAGAATCAAGGCAGCTCAGGCACAGGACCCAAGGATTCAGAAGCTTAGGGCAGAGTGTGAGTCAAGACTCAGGAAGGAGATGAGAATTCATGAAGATGTTACACTTAGGTTTGGATCACGTCTATGTGTGCCTAGTGGAGATATCAGACAGAAGGTTATGGCAGAAGCTCACAGTTCTCAGTATTCTATTCATCCTGGAGGGACCAAGATGTACCAAGATATCAAGCAGCATTTCTGGTGGAACGGAATGAAGAGGAAGATAGCTAGATTTGTTTCCCGTTGCTTAGTATGTCAGCAAGTGAAGGCAGAACAGCAGAGGCCAGCTAGGTTATTGCAACCGCTTCCTATTCCGGAATAGAAATGGAAGCATATTACAATGGACTTTGTGACCGGTTTACCGAGATCACCAAGTTGTAAGGACGCTATTTAGGTAATAGTGGACCGACTTACGAAGGTAGCACATTTTCTTCCTTTCAGAGTAGGACAATCTACAGAAAAGTTGGCAGAGTTGTATATGCAACAGATAGTCAGGCCTGTCAGTATTGTGTCGGATCGAGATACCCACTTTACATCACATTTCTGGAAGAGCTTACATCATAATCTGGGTACCAAGTTAAGGTTTAGCACGGCCTACCATCCGCAGACGGATGGGCAATCAGAAAGAACGATTCAGACTTTAGAAGACATGTTACGAACTTGCACTCTAGATTTTAGAGGGTCTTGGGAGAGTCACCTGCACTTAGTCGAGTTCTCATACAACGATAGTTATCAAGCCAGTATCCAGATGGCGCCATTTGAAGCACTATATGGTAAGAAGTGCAGGTCGCCGCTTGCATGAGATGATATCGGAGAGAGGAAGATGTTAGGCCCAGAAATGATTGTTCAGACGGTTGAAGTGGTTAAGGGAATTAGAGAGCGACTTCGAGTTGCGCAGGACCGGCATCGTCATTAGGCGGACCAGCATCGTAGGCCGTTAGAGTTCTCTGTTGGGGACCACGTATTCTTACGGATCTCACCTACTCGTGGGGTCATTAGATTTGGCATTCGCGGGAAATTGAGTCCGCGGTACGTGGGCCCATTTGTTATCCTTGATCGGATAGGCGATGTTGCTTATCGTTTATCCCTCCCACCTTCGTTACGAGAGGTACATGACGTGTTTCATGTATCTCAATTACGTAGGTATGTATCGGACCCAAGCCATATCCTCGATCATTCTGAGCTGGTTATTGGTACCAACCTGTCTTACGAGGAACAGCCTGTGTCCATTTTGGACCGAAGAGAGAAGATACTTAAGAACCGAACAATTAGTCTTGTTCGTGT